>CM076663.1:647990-685973 GCA_038496675.1 Rachycentron canadum | reverse complement strand
ATATATATATAGGTCCAGAGGCTTGAAAATTTAACATTAATAGGACAAACACATATGCATATATAAATTAACTATATGTTATTATTTTATATTATTATAATAAGTAATACCGTATCAACATCTATAAAATATATTTTTAATATAGGTACAAATTTTACTGTGAGTGTTTCACATATGTGATAAACTTGTGTCTTCTTATATCCAAAACACATATTGACAGGCTTTGGGATTGAAGTATATTTACACAACATATGTACAATATAAACATACATAAACATACACATTTGTATGAGCTAGACACACAGGTATAAATATTATATAATATAATTTTGTTGCAATTTCATAGGGATTTTAAATCAAATTTTTACATCTATGTTTTCATATATATTTCATTTCATTTACATATGTGGTGATGATCTTTCAAACCTGTTACTGTGATAAATAAACCCCTTAAAAATTCCATTATGGATATTGAAATCTTTGAATAATAGTAGAAACTCTGGACCAAAGTAGTTACTAAATGGTGGAACTATCATCTCATTTCTGTGCAATAGTAATGACATTTTGATAAGGAAGTAAATGAAAAAAATACAATGAGCTAAATGGTTCAGCAACAACAACACAGAAAGATGACAAACAATATATCTATGTACTAGGGTAAGTCAATTGTAAATTCTGATCTCAGAAAAATTATTGGTTACATTATTTGACGGAGTACGTGAAACAAAAGAAGAAAGAGGTGGTAATGATAGGTTTTCTACACACACCTTGAACCATGACGAGAAGCATTACTCAGGCCTGAAAGTGTTTCTGTAAATCAACCTCAGCCTGATGTCACAGCCTCTGCTTATAAAAAAAGGGCTGAAATCTGGCACATCACAGCTTCATTCACTGCAGTGAGCAACATTCAAGCAGAGGATACACATCTGTAAGTACCAACATTTCTATTATTACATTAAATGACACTGATATTAAATATCAATCTGTGCAAGGACATTTTTTTGTGTAGCAAACAATCATTTTTACACTTTATGTTTATTTCTTTATTTTTTAATAGTAAAAATTACAAAACTACGAATATATTCTGTAATTGTTTTGTTGCCAATTTTTAGTTCATTTATTTAAACTTTATTTTAAAAAGTGTATAAATGGAAATTGCCATTCAATTTTCTTTATTGAAAAATGTACAGTTTAAAGTTTACAGTTATTGAAATACATTTTCAATCAAATTCAAACTAAAATTTAAGATTTTATTTTTCAGATCAGAGAAGAGAAACTAAAACCACCATGATTACTAAGATCCTTCTCATCGTTCTTCTGATTGCTGGTGAGAGAAACCTTCATTTATTATAAAGTTGTGAAGTCAGTCTGAATGGACTCAGTATTAAACTTCACATTGTCTTCCCCAAACAGCCTCTGGCAACGCACAGATGCCAACTACAGCTACAGATCCTCCAACTACAGCTACAGATCCTCCAACTACAGCTACAGATCCTCCAACTACAGCTACAGAGCCTCCAACTACAGCTACAGAGCCTCCAACTACAGCTACAGATACTCCAACTACAGCTACAGAGCCTCCAACTACAGCTACAGAGCCTCCAACTACAGCTACAGAGCCTCCAACTACAGTTACAGAGCCTCCAACTACAGCTACAGAGCCTCCAACTACAGCCACATCCTCTGCCCTCATCAACAAAATCAGTGTCATCTCTGTCATCATGGCCGTGATGACACATGGATTTTATTCATATTTCTGAAGATGTTAATTCAGATTAAGTGAAAAACAATGAAGGATATGTATGAAGGTGTAAATCATTATTGTGATATGTATATTTGTGTGTGTGTGTGATGTCTTTGTCAGAAATCACACGAGCCTCCCGGAGGTTTTGTGTAATTTAACTCAAATGTCTATGAGGGGAGAACATTGTAATTAATCTGTCTAATGATAACCTGTTAACATTTGTGTCTGTTTTTAACAATAAAAGCTATGTAAGTATATTTGATTTGGAAATGCCATCTCCCCAGAAACATGAACAAAAACTCCACTCACCCTCAATCACATTCAGACATTTTCAAATCCTGATTGGTGCCAAGACAAAACCAGAAACCAGGACTGTTCTGGTCTGTGGTTCCCTGATGGTGGAACAAGCATTATCTCCAAGAAATTCTTAAAAACTTTTTTCCAAGGGCAGCTCGGCTCCGAAACCCCCTAACATGACTAACTACCTCTTACAATGACCCTTTCAGTTCTTTAGTTGATCTCCCTCACTTATCTAATAGAGACTGGTCTTAGTCCTTCCACCAAGGTCTCCTAAAAGTGTCTGACAGGGGAGGAAAGGTAATGTAAAATAATGGGGAAGTCTGGACTTCTTTGACCGGGTACCCAAGCTCAGATCAGCAGAGGAAAATAAAGGGATTCATGGGTGGATGATAGTTTGCAGCTTCACGAGAAAAGTGGCAGAGATGTTCTGAGTCCGTTGCTGGAGTCTTGCTCCATGTGTCCAGTGTGTAACACAGACTCTCAGTAGAGAAGAGATGACTGTTCCTCACCTCACAAAGCTGAACAGTCCAACAATTACAGTCAACATACAAAAGAAAAGAGAAGCATTTAATTCTCTGCGGAGACATACTTCTGTTTTTAAAAAGGCAATAATAACTGGATATTAGAGACCACTTGATTAAACATAGGAACAAAAGGCAGCTTTGTTATGTCTAGTAACAGGCACAATTTGCTTTTAAGTTTCATTCACTGCATGCAAATATTTCCCTGATACAAAAACAGCAAAAAGTGAAATCTCTGGCATCAATCCAAGCCATCATTTGATTATCAACATCAACAAGCATCCCCAACCAAAGATACCTCGAAACGAAGAAAATACATATGTTGAAAGGAGTTGAGGTGCTTCATCTGACAAGGATGATGCCTCCTGGGCGCCTTCCTTTGGAGGGTTTTCGGACGTCCAACTGGGAGGAGACCTTGGGGTAGACCCAGGACCTGCTGCTGGACCCACCTGGCCTGGGGACATCTAGGGATCCCCCAGGAGCAGCTGGGAAACATTGCTGGAGGGAGGGATGTCAGGAATCCCCTGGTTAGCCTGCTGCCACCATGAGGCGGCCCCAGATAAGTGGAAGAAACTGGATGGATGGACATTTCCATTTACAGTGACTCCTGTGTCAGATGCTTACAAAGCCCCTTACAATGAGGGACTTCACTGCAGCTTCAATGCAGCAGAGGCCTCGGTGTCAGTATTAAGTCCTACATCCACTGAATAAATGAGGACATACAGCATGAGAAAGTGCAACAATGGTGCACAAAGGGCTCAGGGAACACAGACCAGGACAGTCCTCCCACTGCAGCTCCATGGAGGTTTGCCTCTGCAGTGCAGTACAGAAACCCTGTAGGCATTTGAATAAAAAGAGCAAATATTTGAGGGATCGGTTGAATTTATATTGACTGTGTTGATGCTCTGGGAAACAGATGTTTGAATGGTGAGATGACTGATCGCACACTTCAGAGAGTGTGGCTATCAAATGGGATTTCACCACATTTAATACGGTATCAGTTTATTAGAGAACAGTGAAAAAGGTCTGAACACACAGAAACCTTTCATCAATTGTGGCACGTGTGCAGCAGTGACCTGGAAACAAGTCACGCTCGTGGTTTTATAAATACTAATCCATGTTCTCTCCTGTGCCAGATCTGGATCCACCCCACCGGCTCAGCTGCCACATTGAAACCACATTAAACTTCAACTTCCTCTGTGAACACAATCCACAGCAAACATTTACTTTTCTATCTATTGATGTAACATACAACAATAACATGAAACTAACCATAAATTTAGCTTTGGGAAATATGACATTTCTTTGTTTATTAATTTTTTCATGCTCAGAAAAGTAATTATTCAGGGGACGCTATCTCTACCTTGTGAGTTTGGGTGTAGTTCTGTTTATTACAGTGTCACATTTGTCCTGACCTTGGTGACACACCTTTGTGTCAACAGAAAGAAACAATGAGAAAATGAGACAACAGACTGACATACATGCATCCATGGGTGGGAACTGTCACGTTGCTTTATTGTTGTTAATGTCAGACGTCAGAGAACCGGGGAGGATCCTCAGAGTCTCTGCAGTCGAACCCAGAAACTGATGTCGAAATAGTTCCCGAGTCTATTTGTTAAACACTGTAGGTGTAACTGTGACACATGACAGTCATGTCCCTTTATCCAGATATAAAACAGATATGAAACACCCAAAGTAAAATTTGTATATGTATAAATATGTCATGATTTTTTACTTGAGATCCAAACATCATTTCCTGAAAAACTGGCTGAAAAGTTGAAAAAGTTGAAAAGTTAAGTCTTATAATGTTGAGGACAGAGAATAAAAAACTGGATCTGGATTGGCCCTTTTATTTACAGGGATCAGAGTTTGGGGTGGCACAGGTGTAACAGCTGGAGCCACATCTTTCCTGCTCCCCAGAGGATGAATCCTAATGAGTTTGGTGACGTCCAGATCTTCTCCCAAGTCTCAAATTTCTATTTGTGCACAGGAGGCACCAAACTCTGCCTTTAATGTCCATCATCATCATCATTATGAAATATTGATCACAGACATTTGACCTTAACAACCCTGTCTTTTAGATCAACCCCCTTAGAACAAACTTTACGTTTTCAGCTCCACCAGCCTGTTGTTTATTATTGTCCTATTCATCAAGACAAAGCAGATCTGACCAATAAGATTCTTTTAGTTTAATTCAAATGAATTCAAATTACCTTTAGACTGTATGGACCTTTAACATCTACCTTTAGACTGTATGGACCTTTAACATCTACCTTTAGACTGTATGGACCTTTAACATCTACCTTTAGACCGTATGGACCTTTAACGTCCACCTTTAGACTGTATGGACCTTTAACATCTACCTTTAGACCGTATGGACCTTTAACATCTACCTTTAGACCATATGGACCTTTAACATCTACCTTTAGACCGTATGGACCTTTAACATCTACCTTTAGACTGTATGGACCTTTAACATCTACCTTTAGACTGTATGGACCTTTAGAGTTAAATGAGAAAAGTTTCACTTATTGGATTTCCTTTTTTAGCTTTCAAGAGAAAACAAGTCATATCTGACACCCAAATCTTTGAAATTTCTCCATGATGACTGATAAAAACTCAGAAGGCTGTTAACTGTAACTAATTTTCTGATATTTTTCTTAGTGGTTTCAGCTCCCAGCTTTGTCTAAATGTTAAAGGGAACAGTTGCTGGCCCTGATGTGGCTCAGGTGTGGTGTGACATCATCTGAGGTCACGTGGGCTGGAAATGTTGAGCCAGATGTTGACAGTGTTTGCCTGCAGGTGCTCTTCATTTCACGTCACACGCGTTCCTTACATTCCTGCCCTCAAATCTCTGATCTGTCTGAGCCGCAGCCCTGTACAACCTGGTGAATCATGTGACTGATCAGCTGTAGTTTCATATGGAGGACACCAGAAGGCAGCATTACCCAGAGTTCCCTGCATTTTTGAGCTGTGCTGCAGAAACATGATGATCCATGTTTTTGTCAGAGGACTCTCCGAGGGACATCAGGGATTATTCTATTGTATCTATTTAATGGGAGGGTCCATGTCATTTGGCTACACTTTGCATTTTCTCCATTAACATGACAATAATATTATAATTATAATGATTATAACTATATAATATAATTATAAAAATATATTCATATTTAAAAACAGCACACTCAGACATTAACAGGACAAATGCAGCTCTTTGACCTGGAGTAACCCCTCAGAGGAGATAAAACAGGTTTAGAGTGATTCTGTCTCCCCACACTGTTTGACAGTGTTTGACTGTAGGTCGGTCAGTTTCTCTGTCCTCCCGTTGGCTGATTGAGTTACTGTCTCAACCTGACATCCAGTACTTTTCAGTCTCTCTGAGCTCATCACCTGATTCTCTTCTCTCTGGTTTGTTTCTGTAGTAAAGACGTCTGGAGACACTGTGAACCGGTTTATTTCTCTGACTGTTCAGAAAGAATGTCTGATGTAACAAACATGTAACTGTCTCGTCTTCTAATAAAAGACAACCCCTCCCCCACCTTTCCAGACCTAATTTCCAGAGACTGAAATTCTCAGTTTAGTTATCAGATGGAAAAAGTGTCTGGACCAACATGTTCCCAAGTCCTCGTTCTGTGTGCGGCTGAGCTGCATTGTCACAGTTCAGTCAATGGCTGTTGACCTCTTTTGTCAGAATAAACAGAGATTGCCTCCAAAGAGATTCCTGGTCTGGTTAGTTCTTTTGAACCATACATTATGTACTTATAATTTTCTTCATGAAGAAAATTCTGCAAAACCAATGAAGTGAAGGTTCAGTCCTTTAAATCTTTAAATCTACCTTTAATGCTAATGTGCAGACGAGGTAAATAGAGTTTGGATTGTGGTTCCTCAAAAACTTTAATCAGCTGATCAACAGCTCACAAAATCCTGTTTACTCTGACAGTCTTCATACATCTGAGGAGTTTTTATCAGGACCTACCTTCCTACAGAAGTGAAATAAAATAATGGTTCCTCTCTGCACTGAGGTCTGTGGATCATCCTGCCCATAGTCAGGCTCAATCTGTGAGCACAGCCTCGTCGACTGTGCCCACAGATTTTCTAAAATGTAGGTTTTTCAAATTGTATCTGTTCAACCTGCCAAACTCCCAATGTTCAGACAAGCAATTTTCAAAAGCCAGACGAGTTTAAAATTCCAGTGCAGGTCCCAGTGTTTCCAGTGATGCCAGATATGTGTCAGGATGGATTGTGGTGAAATGTGTCGAAAGTGATGCCTGAGACACAGAGAATATTTTTATTTGTGGAAATGAAACAGCCATACAAAAAGTGCAGAATTTCAGTATTTGAAGATGTCAGCCATAACATTATGACCTCTGACAGGTGAAGTATATAACACTGATCACCTGGTTACCATGGTTACCTGTCAGCGGTGGATATATCAGGCAGCAGCTGAACATTTAGTCCTGAAGTTGATGTTGAAGCAGGAAAATGGTCAAGTGTGAGGATGTGAGGGACTTTGACTTTGACCAAACGACTGGTCAGAGCTTCTCCAACACTGCAGCTCTGTGGGATGTTCCTGGGCTGCAGGGGTCAGGACCTATAAAGTATGAGGCAGGTGGTCATAATTTTATGGCTGATTAGTTTATGAATATATGCAACCATCATGTTGCATGTTACAGTGTCATAGGGGGATTATATATATTTGGATGCTAATAACCTGAAAGATAGTTAGATAAGACATGTGGATAAAACTTGTGTAATCTGTGTGAGTCACACTGAAAACTAGTGTGTGTGTGTTCTGTCTTTGTTAACATGATCACATGCAGAGAGTGTGACGTCTCCACTCATTCACTTCAAAGCCTCGTTCAGCTGCAGCGTGTGTTTTACACTTTCATGCTTCATTATTCTTTTAAGAAGAAGAGATGGAACAAAGAAATTATTTATAACTGCAGCTGAATGAAAAATCTCCAAAATGTCAAACCTGTCAGGGCTGAAGAGAGAGAGAAAAAAAGAAAGTGTAGGAGCTGAAAGAGGCTCAAGTTTTGGAAAATGCTGAAATGAGACGAGACCCTGATCTTTGTGATGTCAGTCAGGGAGAGAGGAGCTGTGTGATTGGCTGAGGAGGAGGACGGTCTGATGAAGGAGACTGGTCTCAGCATCCGGACAATATTGTGACAGAACAAAACAAACGGGTCGGAGAGCAGTGACTCACAGCTGGAGACTCGAGGAACATCTTGGAAATATTAAAGATTAAATCTCTAGACAAAACTTTTTCAGCTTTACAATGTCCCAGTTTGATGGACGGCCTCTGTTACACACCATTGTATCATGAACCATGGAGATGGTGGGGCAGGTTGATGGGGGGCAGATGAAGGATCTGCTGGTTGTACAGTGTGAGGTCACAGATACCTTCCTGGCAGAGGTAAGAGAGCAGCTAAATACAGAGGCAATGATCAGAGAATGAGGGTGTGGGAGTCAGGTGACTGTGATTGGCGAGGAAGTCTGAGGCCACCTGGTGGACAGATTTTTTTCATCAGTCGAAATAAAAAGTGTTTATATTTTCGTGTAATTCAAACCAAGTGAATGAACACGAGGCTAAACCTGGTGCCATGGCTACTTGTCCAAATTGGTTTTAGACCTGGAAGAACTGGACTCTATTTCACTGACTCCATTATAACCGAATGGATGTGGAACCACTGAAACATCTTGCTCTGAGACTCTGAATAGAAACTTTCCTCATTTCATCTACGTATTTACACATATTCTGCACATTCACTCATCTCTGTTTATGCACAGTTACATGTTCTGGTAACATGTGTGTGATCAGAGAGAGAGAGAGAGAGAGAGAGAGCATGACTGCTCCTGCAGGAGCTTTTAGAGGATTAAGGAGAAAATGAAAATCTCCTCCTCGTTTGTACATTAGAGGCTGTTCAGTGTCAGGCTGCAGGGCTGTGCTGCCTCCTCTGTCAGCTGCTGCTTTATTCTCACAAACTCTCTCTTTTATCATATCTGTGCTTCCTTCCTTGTGATCCTGTTGACGGTGACGCTGACCTCTGTCGTCCACCAGCAGTTGCTGCTTTTTAACCCCACTCAAAAACAGACCTGTTTGCTTGAAAAGCTGATTTCCACTTTTCACTCCTTCCTCTGTCTCAGCTTTTGAAAAAAACACTGTTATCTTCACCTGCAGAGACATTTTTCATATCTTCCTTCCTTCGTCAAGTGTGAGAACCTGCAGCTTTTGAGTGTTTCTACGAGGTCTTCGTAGAAACACTTTCTCCTGCGCTTGCTGGCTTTGCCCGTTGGTCACTGTGCCAACAGCTCCAGGCCTGTTTTTCTTTTGAGCTCTTTGGTGTTTGCTTCTGTCGCCACTGAGTAAAGAGAAAAGGCGAAAATCATCAAACCGGCTGCTTTGATGTTTCCTGAGTCCTGGTTTTAAGGAAGATGTGGGCAGAGCCGGTTGAGAGGCGGGAAGCAACAAGATCATAATTTATTCAAATCACTGAGGACGTTTTGGGTTTGTGGCATGGAGGAGGCAGAGATATTGCACAGACACACAAACACACACACACTGCTTCTTCCTTCCAAGGTTACTTCTAATTAGTTGTGTTGTCGTCGGCAGCAGCAGGAACAACGCAGACCAACATGTCTGACAGCGCAGAAACAAAAGCCGGCAGCAATGAAGCGTTGAAACACACTGTGGACCGAAGAGAGCTCAGATCTGATCTCTCTCTCTCTCTCTCTCTCTCTATCTCTCTTTCGCTCTTTGTTATCTCCTCGGAGGGTTCCTCTGCTTCACCTCCCGCCGCTCAGCTGCTCTGACAGGACAGGAAATTGCACACAGATTTTACAACAGGCTGGAAAACACTCATCTATTGCTGCAAGGTGCAAGTACAAACAACAAGAGCTGCAGAAAACAAAGAGTAGTTAGAGGCACAGGCAGGAACAGATGCTTAATAAACACTTTCAAGGTCCATAGGGTCTAAAGGTAGATGTTAAAGGTCCATACGGTCTAAAGGTAGATGTTAAAGGTCCATACAGTCTAAAGGTAGATGTTAAAGGTCCATACGGTCTAAAGGTAGATGTTAAAGGTCCATACAGTCTAAAGGTAGACCTCCATGTGTAAATCATGACTTATAAAATATTAAAAATACATTGTATTTATGTTTTGTATTACGTGGATATACAGCTGAAGTAAGAAACCCATCTAGGGCTTAAACATTTAGATCATACAAAAGAAAAAAATAAATATGATCATGATGAAAAAATAAAAAAATAACAAAACAATCAACAATAAATGCAGTGGGAGGGACAGAAAATGAATGAATCAATTAGAAATTAATAGGTTTCCCATCTGAGAGTTTTATTAATGGTTCTTTTAATTTTCTTTTAACCACAGGTAGTGAAGGTGAGGTATAAGTTTGTGTTCATCAGTTGCTCACCTCATATTTAATTAAATACTGCCTCCTGTTGGTGTGACAGAAAAGGAGAAGCAGATGATTTGATTGTCTGTTTGTAAAAGAATGTGTGTCTGAATTATTACAAAAATATTGTTGGAGAAGAGGAAAATATGTAAATTCCAACATCACGAAAAGTGACATTTTTACATGATAATAGTTAGTTTAACTTCTCAAAGACTGAGTTTGGATGGAGCCAAAACACAATCAAATAAATTACAGCTAAATACAAGTATCAACCCTCTGTGATGTCACTATCGTCTGTCAGCTGAAAACCTTTTCAATGGAGGAAAAGGTGGAACCACCCCCTGCTTTCTGGTCTATTTTCCTCTAAATGGACCATCATTTAAAAAATGAACATCATGTTGTATTGAAGACTTGAAACTAGAGACTGAGACCATAAACTCATTAGGAAAACGTTTACTGAGCTAATAAATCAAGGAGAAGTGGGGACATTTTCCCATAGACTTCAATACAATCTGACTTCTTTAACAACCAGTGGAGTCGCCCCCTGATGGTCATTAGAGAGAAGGAAGGTTTGAGGCTCTTCAGCATTGGCTTCACTTCACAGACCCAGAGTCCAGGTCCACTTTTCTAAAGAGACTGTGGACATACAACAATGTTTATTAGATATGTTACTAAAACACACTACTGTTTATTTTCACCTAACAACAAGTCAGCAGTTTTTTTGCTTGACAGTGATGGAGCGAGAAAGAGAGACGTTGGGTTGAGGGGGAGGGGGCATGAAACCACCCAGCTTGGATGTTGCAGGACAAGTTCAGACACATCAAGGTTAGTGAACGCTGCAGGACGAGATCCACTGACTGCCAACACACACACACACACACAAACACACACACATACACACATAGATTATAAAGATACAAAAAAAAATACAAGTGCAAAAGCTGCAGCATGTGTCAACATGACCTATTACACAGCACAGATTGTGTGTGTGTTTGTGTGTGTGTAGTAAAAAAAGCAGGGTTCACCACACAGTGAAGAGCCATCTGTTTCATCGATGGGAAGCTCACACTCACAGAGAGAGAAAAAGGATGGATGGAGTTAAAGGATAATTAGATAAATGAATGAAGGAACAGAACAGAATAGAGGTTCCATTAATGAATGAACTGATTTTGGGATAATTCGCAGGATTGGATAAATAGATGAAAAAGTTAACAGTTAGATGGATAAATGGTGAATGAAAGATAAATAAATAAACAGATATGAACTAATTTATTGACAGATAAATATGAAGGTGGAGGATGAACAGATGGATGGATGCTTAAATAAATAGATCTTCAATTATCAGAGAAACCAGCTGAGGAAACATTCACATCGACTTCCAGCCCGAGACGTCCTGTGTCCACCAAACATCATCAGAGAAATTTTATTTTGGAGAGGAGGACACCTCTGTGGATCATTCAGCTCCAGGTTAAAACCTCCTGAACTACTGGATCAGTTTTAATCACATGCTCTGTTTGTTCTTGTCTATCAGGAAGCTGCAGTGACTGATGGCGCCTCTTCATGACAGCATCAAATAGCAAAATATTTAGTTTGGTGAATCACCTCAAAAGGACGACCCTGTCACATTTCTTTTAGTCCAACCCCTGGACCTTTAACATCCAGCTTTAGACCGTGTGGACCTTTAACATCTACCTTTAGACCGTGTGGACCTTTAACATCTACCTTTAGACTGTATGGACCTTTAACATCTACCTTTAGACTGTATGGACCTTTAACATCTACCTTTAGACCGTATGGACCTTTAACATCTACCTTTAGACCGTATGGACCTTTAACATCTACCTTTAGACCGTATGGACCTTTAATACCTAGACATGTACTCAGATTTTACATGTGTTGTGTATGAAATAAATAAATGGAAAAACACATTTTGTAAAATTCTGCAGTTGTCACTAAACCTAACATTCATCTTAAACTTCATTGGTAAAAGTCGGGTAAAGATCTTGGTCCTGGTCAAATAAAGAGTCAACTTGAACCAAAGGACACCACAGGAGACAGGATCGGTACCTGAGGTGAGCTTCACTGAACTCATCCACTGTGTCAATATAGAGAAGTGAATGAAAAGGAAGCCTGTTATCTCAGTGAGGTATCATCTCAAAAGCAAATGTTTTAAAGCTGTTCAAAATGTCCGTGTCTGTCTTGAACGCCACCTGTGAAATCTGAAGAGCAGCTGCTCGGCTTTGTTGGCACAAAGAGACTCTGTGGCTGAAACATCTCGTCCAACGTGTTTTCTGCCCCGTGGTCGTCTGCTTCCACAGAGCAGATTATAATTCTCCGAGCAGCTTTGCTACACAAACAACGACATGCAGACTGGAGCTGCAGCGACCAAAGGTTAAATGAAAAGATTAGAGCGGGCAGAGAAGCTGAAACGCTGCCACGGTGGAAGGTCAGATGGTAAAGATGAAAACGGCGTGCTGATGTGGCCCCTCCTCCTTTTCCTCTGTGATGTTGTGTGTTTTTTTAAAGTGGGGAAGCTCATTATGGACGCAACATCAACTCTATTATAGATTTAATAAATCCTTCAGCCTAACAGTGCCATCAATCATCCTCAACACTGAAGCCTTATTTAAAGCAGCTCCGCTCGCAGCCTCAGGCCCCGTTTTAAAGGTTGACTGGATTTTATTTATTAGCTCCAGCACAGAGGTTCTCAGGCCTCTGAGTCTTTATAGGTTAGACTGCTAATTAGCAGCATGTCTTAAAACCTGAGTTTTGATCTTAATCCTTGTTTCAGTCTTTGAGTTTATTAAAATGACTATTAACAACAATCAGATTAATCACCAGAAAGCTGTAGCTAATTACACTGAAGCTTATAAAGCTTTTTACCTGGACCACTCTAAAAATAAAATAATAATAGAAAGCTCCAGACATTATTTTCAGTGACAATTTTACCAACTCAGTTTTCTCTGTTGATTTGGAAACTTTTAAATGTCAAACTTTCTGAGCCACATTTCAGTGAGACATCGTCCAGTAAGACAACGAAGGCTGAAGCTCTTGTTGAGACAAACGCCACAAACCCACAACAAGACACCACGTTAGGTGTCAGAGAAAACCTACAAACATTTCCCCTCATCCATTCTCAAGTGTGGCATGCAAAATAAAACTGTTAAAAGGGTTAAATAGAGAAAATGCATGTGTCAGTTTTTATTCATCTGAAATCTCCTCAGTGAGCAAGTTATCTCCTGTAAAACCCACTCAGCTCATTGCATAAAGGAGCATTAAAGAGAACAATAGAGTCATTTTCACTCCTGATCTGCAGAGTGACATGAAAAGATAAACTGTCTGACTGGTCCGAATCATCAGCTCTCTGCAGAAAAAAGGTAATGAACTAATTAGGACACAAGGCTGACCTGGGACTGCTGCTGAGCGTCGGCTCTGATTCAGACCCCTGTCCAGATCGCACTTCACCGCTTTGATGTTTGGCCACGGGAAAGAAAATCTAGTAGGTGGTGACTCCCTTCAGCCGGCTGCAGATTTCCAGCGACCCGCTTGGCCAGAACAATTTCCTCTTTGAAGACGGTCTTTCTATTAGAATGGGGAGGTGCGGGGGTGACGTCATTACACATGATGATAAAGGCTGTGTGAGGAGTTTAATCATATCCCATTGGTTCCACATGGAAATACAGGCAGGAGATTTATGGACAGAACTAATGTTTTTTATGATAACAAAGAGCAGGCAGAAGCGTTTACACAGACAGGAGCTGTAGGTGACAGAGGACACAGTGGACGGAGTAATAGCGTGATATCCTGCCAATCTCTGTGACTGGAAGATAAACGTGAACAAACAGCTGCATGGACGATATTTCTGGATGGATTTACCTGAGTGGGCTTGTTTTACTGTACTTGTGGGGTCTGAGCTGCTTTGTGGGACCCACAAGCTCAAAAGGTTGTTTGAGGACTAAGACTCATTGAGACTGGGAGTCCTGTAATGAACCAGCCCATTGGTCGTCTGTCAGCTGGTTATTAGGACCTGAGGACTGGTTCAGGATGAGGACTGGTTCAGGATGAGGACTGGTTCAGGTTGAGGACTGGTTCAGGATGGAGACTGGTTCAGGATGAGGACTGGTTCAGGTTGAGGACTGGTTCAGGATGTGGGGATCTGGTTCAGGATGAGGACTGGTTCAGGATGTGGACTGGTTCAGGATGAGGACTGGTTCAGGATGAGGACTGGTTCAGGATGTGGGGATCTGGTTCAGGATGAGGACTGGTTCAAGATGTGGACTGGAGAACTTTCTTTTCTTTCCTCCTCCAGGAACAGACAGTGGTATTTTTACAGTCGGTGATTTCCTTGTGTTTTCATCCACTTCCTGTATTTGGTCTTTGTTGCTCGAGCATTAGCGTGATTGGTTCACCCCCAGCTGGTCCATTAGCACGGTGGTGATGATGAGCTCCTCTTTAAACTCTGATAACACACGGCTGTCCATCAAACTGCCTGAGCACAGTTCACAGTTGTGTGTGTGAGTCTGACTGAGGAAAAGGGACTAATAACAGTGATTGGACTCATTACCTTTCGTTGAGGGATCTCTGATTGTATTACCCTCTGAAGGCATCAGCTCATTAATACACACAAACACAAACCTGCAAATTAACACACAAAGACCTATTTCTGTGCTGTACAGAGGCAGCTCAGCGTTCTTGAGGTTTTAGACTTGAGTCCCAGATATTTAACCTTGTCTGGGGTCATTAACACGGAGTGTACCACGTCCTGGGTCTGAAACATGAAGCCAAACCTTCATCTCTCTAATGACCATCAGGGGGCGACTCCACTGGTTGTTAAAGAAGTCAGATTGTATTGAAGTCTATGGGAAAATGTCCCTACTTCTCCCTTGATTTATTAGCTCAGTAAACATGTCAAGTGTCTTCTTCAATACAACATGATGTTCATTTTTTTCATGATGCATGGCTACCGTGTCAATCAATCAGGACAGAGTACAGGTCAGCTCCACCCCTCACTCCTCCTCAGCTCCGCCTTCTCCTCCAACTATGGTTTCTACTGGTTTAAAAAAAACAAGATGGCCGACAGACAAATGACCAACTGGAGGCTTCAGAGCAGCAGCTCACAGACGATGGTGACGTCACAGGGGTTAGGTAGGTTGTGATGTCAACAAAATTCATGTCGAACAACATTAATCTAACATGGAGGACTGATCACTGTTAAGGTTGGTATGTTGTTATTTGAAGTTGTGTTGTTAAGAAGCCAAATGTCCAACATCTTCCAAATGTCTCATGTTAAGTCATATTTTATGTTTTCAGTGTTTGTGTCTATGGGAAGCTCACAGAGCAGATGTTTTACTTCTTCATGCTCATTTTATTATTAAAATGATGGAACAAGCCTGTTCACACAGTGTAAAAACATAGTTTGACACATGTTCTTTCTCTCATTGGAACAAACATGGCTTCATGTCTCTCCGTGTTCAGGCTGAGACGCAGCAGTGAAACATCATGTTGTCAGTCAATGTTGTCATCCATTGAAAGGAGTTTATTTGTCAGTCACTATTTGTGTTTGTGCTCACCTGCTTTACTAGCATGTGTATATATGTGTATGTGTGTGTGTGTGTCTTCATCTGGTGATTTTTATGTAGCTGCAGGTCGATTCCAGTTTTTACTGCAGGTCCTGACCTGACGTCGCAGTAAAGCTCATTCAGTCTGGTGCTTTATTGGACCCACAACATGTTATTCATGGCCTTTAAAATCTCACTCTGCTGACACAAAGATGTCAGAGGTCAGAGGTCAGGGACGACTGCAGTGCTGCACCATGGCTGTCATGGAGTGCTGAAAGGCACTTCAGCAGAGATGGTTCATGGGAGTAAACAGGGAATCAAATCTGTGTGTTTTTATTGATTCCTTTATTTATCTATAAAAAACGGATTGAGTTGCCGTCTTCTTTTGCAGTCATTGTTTGTGACTGTGGTGCAAACACGCTTTATAAATTGTCATCAGAGAGGAGAGATGTGGAGCAACAGACAGCAAAATAAAACATCTGGCCCAGTAAACATCCAGATGTGGAAGTAACATCTGACCATTGTGTCGTGGAGGAGCCAGACTTACTTTATTTATTTACTTGGTTTCTATCCATGCATGTATTGCATGTGTAAGGATTTGGCCAAGCAGACACCAATTTCACTATAACACCCTAGTGTCAACCCACAGTGATGTCACCCAACCTGACTTCTTTTTACAACCTTACATATGGTAATATAATATTATATATTATATATATATTATATAACACCAGAGTCACACTGATGTCTTGTTGCATGTGTAGCTGTAGAACATCTTGGTTTTCATTTTGACAGTTTTCCTCTGTGACAGACTTTCCTTGCTCCCAGAATTCATCTGTCCGTGTCATATATTTGCTGCTCTCAACCTCTTTATAAGCTCGCAGCTCTCGGTCGATCGGTCCTCTCACCGCCGTCTGTTCGCCTTTTCACTGCAGCTGATGGCTGCTCGCCTGTTTCCATACGCCCGTGTGATGGCGACCATATGTTCCTGCCCAGCCTGTGTCCAGCCGCTGCTGCCCACACGCACAGTCAGTCAGTTACATTGGAATAATTGTGTTAATAAGGTATTCAGTTCGCACTCCTCCACGAGCCTTCATTAGCCGATAAGAGGCAGAGGATCAGATAGGACGTGGCTGAGAGGGCGTGGGGATCCTGTTTTATCGTGTTGGAGGCGATGCTCCTGTCGACCTCTGTCACTGTGAGGGATTTCAGCAGAGCAGCGCGAGGTCACTTTGACTTTCAACAGGTTTTTTTTTTTTCAGGTCAGTTTAACATAAAGAAGATTTATATTCACACAGTAACTCTGGAGTTAGTCTTTCACAGATTGTATGGAGGCTTGTAGCTTTTTATTAGTGTTGCCATGGAGATCAACTGTCAGGTAACGTCCGTAAAGTCTAATTATACCACGACCACAGGAAACACTCAGAAACCGGCACCACTGCTTTAAGTCGGTTGAACTCACAATGGACCAAAACCAGTGGAAAAAAGGGCGTAGAATAGAGTCTGGGGGGACAACACAGGAGGAGAGGAAGAGTGTGAAGGAGGATGAAGGTAATGATATTGATCAGTTAATGATCAACGTTGCAGCCAAGAATTAACCTGATGTAAAGGAGTAATTAGGCCTCAGAGCCCTCAGATGTGTTTTCTTGCTTCATTCCTCATTAAATCCACATCGAGCCAAATGAGCTGACCGTGTGGACATGAGGTAGCCGAGTATCCCAGAATGCATTTCTGTGACAACCAGCAGCAATGGTGGTGGGTTTGATCCCTGCTCATTTATCAGGAAAGTTCTTAGATTTTTTGGCAAATGGTTAAACTTTGCAGTCAATGAATGACAGAAAATATAGAAAACCATGAAAGTTTTCTATATTTTCTCTATGTAACTTTTGCTTTTTATAAAAACAGATATTTGCTTCAGTTTAACAAACCTAAACCCAACAAATGTGTAAATTACTTTGGTAGCTGCTAAAAGAGCTGCAGGCAGATATTCTGATTTTAGTTTGAATGAATATTTTTTGCTTTTTTTCACCAAAAAATCATTTTAAATTTTGATGTGATGTTTGTTGGTCTGGTAACAAATAAATAGATAAATGATAAAATAAACAAAAATCTTCTCTGTAGCACCACAACACTTATAATTAACTTATTAATTAAATGTGTGACAACACTTAATAATCACACATTTTACCTACATCAGGTCGTGACTTGTTTGAACGTATCCCAGAATGCATTGTTCACCAAAAGGCAACGAACAAGTTCTGATCCCGACTCAAAGCTGGAAAAGTTTTCACCCAGGAGTTTTATATATGACTTTATTAAGGTTCGATGTATTTTCAGGTGAGACGTGACCATCCAGGTTATCAACACGTGTCCAAACGTCTGTTTGGAGATTCTCCGTCCTGTTGGTGACATCATCAGTCACATCAGCAGCTCCTGAGGTCGCCGGCGGGTCAGTGAGATCCACGGTCCCAGTCGAAGAGTGTGGTCTCTGCAGCTCTGTGGTCCTGAAGCTGTAACATATTGATGACGTGATATGTGAAATATCACATTTGTTGCTGCTGCTAAAAAGAAAAGACAAAAATGTACAATTTCCTGGACAGTTTAACAGCAGCACCTCTTTTCTACGCTCTGTCAGGTCTGTTGTTCTGTCTGTTTGTGTAGATCAGATTATTGTGTCACAGTACAGTCAGAGTGAGTTGAAGTGTAACCTGTGTCAAGCTGCTGACAACAGGAAGAACACGCTGGTTCAAAGGTAAATAGTCTTGTGATCCTGACTCTGCAGTTCTGAGCTGAACTTGCAAAGCTTGAGCTCCTGGAGGATGGCAGCCTGGATTTAGCAAACTCTGGACTGAGAAATGAAATGTTGTCTCATAACAAGGAAGTGATGCAGTTGTTCTGTACCAAACACTGAGGGAAGAAAAAAGTCCAGACATCCTGTGGAATCAAACAATCAAACGTCCTCTGGCACCGGCAGCAGCTGGTCCCCTTTCACTTTCATCACTAATTGACTGTAGCTATTTCAAACCGGACCAGATGTGAGCAGCATTTTCACTGATTTATGGATAAAGTTATTCATTTTGACGCGATCAGAGGACTTTTCTGATGATATCGACATTCAGTGAGACTTCGGCCTCTGGTCTGGATTCACTCACTCATCTTCAGCCTCACCTGCTGATCCCTCGTCTCTCAGGTGTCCTCATTTTAACTCTCTGCGTCTCTGTGCTGTCAAGCTCTGGCTTCATTTCTAAAATTGAGTTTGTAGCTCGGCGCTGAGGTGACTAATCTGTGGTTGAAATCAGGCCTAGAATGCATTAGAGTAAATGTTAGTCACTCCTGGGCGACGGGCCCAGCTCCTCTAAAGTTAGAAGAAGTTAAAAGTTTTATGAAACAGACAGAGATCCAGGGTGAATCCAGACCTGGAGGAGAATCATTCACTGTCAATCTCAGCTTCTTTTTCAGCTATTTCTGAGCCTGTTGTGGTGAAAAATGATCCTTTCACTGGCCATCATTTAAATTGGGGCACATGCTGATGCAAATGGAAGCCAAATAGCTGTCCCTGCCTGGGCACCGGCCCAGAAATCCTCAAGTTCCATCTCCGGTGTGATAAGACTCTCTGTAGCACTTTGCACAGCCCATTAGCTGTGGATTGATGAGCGCTCCCAACTTCCAGTTATTTGATCATAGCTGGCCGAGGACCAGTAATGAGAGCTGGTTCAGCCTCCTGTTGTTGCACAAAGCAGCTGAGACGCTCAATCAGAGATCCACCAGTCTGCCCCCCCTCAAATATTCTAATCTACTATTTCAAATAGGTGTGACCTAAAAAAGTATGACTGTACAAATAAAGACGCTGGATTCAAAATGTGACTGAGCTGAAAAAGAAAAAAGGTCCCAACAGTAAAATGTTAACAGTAAAACCCTCAGTGTCTCCAGCTTCAGGTATTTATGTATTTAAAAATGAACAGACTGTAGAAATTTTCCCATAGACTTCAATGCAATCTGACTTCTTTAACAACCAGTGGAGTCGCTCCAGGTTTAGAGACAGACCAGGTCCAGGTTTAGAGACAGTCCAGGTCCAGGTTTAGAGACAGTCCAGGTCTAGGTTTGGAGACAGACCAGGTCCAGGTTTAGAGACAGTCCAGGTCCAGGTTTAGAGACAGACCAGGTCCAGGTTTAGAGACAGTCCAGGTCCAGGTTTAGAGACAGTCCAGGTCCAGGTTTAGAGACAGTCCAGGATGACCCAGGTGGGTTTAATAGTACTTGATGTTTTGATGAAATCTACTCCACCTTTCAGGACCTGATATAATCTGTCTCTCTTTGTTTGACAAATACAAATCTTTTCTTTATTGAATTCTTAAACATCATTTTAAAACCCCAGAATCCTTTTCAACCCAGACCAGCTGAAGACCCATCACAGTCTCCAAAAAACATGCATTAATCCAACCAATCATCCGTTTATTTCCCTCCTCCTCTGTTTCACTGCCTTTGTCTTATTCCTGCTCCTCATTTGAAACCACTAATAAATATTTACCAGGGAAGTTAATCCTTTTATTGTTGTGTGGAGTTGTTGTAATTGTGTACATTGTGTGTACATTGTGTGTGTTTATTTACATTAATGTATGCAGCACAGAAAGGTTAAGACTCTGCTGCTTGTTTTCGGGAGCATTACAATAACTTGTGTCTCTGAGGGGTTTAATTAAAGAGCCTGACATTCAGCTGTGGTTATTCCTCTGTTCATGATTATTGATGAGTTGTTTCCATGTCACATGACATTCATGGGAAAAATGACATCAGCCGATCAGCCGTGCAGAAAGTGACCACCGCAGCACCGCAGCACCGAGGCTGCAGCTGCAGGTGGATGAAGGTGGAGGTCTTTAGATACAGAGATTAATGCAACTGATCGGTCGAGTAACAGACAATTAATCAGCAATGAAAACAGCCCTCCCTGTGGAGAAACAGCTGGAAACCACTGTCCACTTCGACCAGAAAAGCTCTGAAGGATCAGCAGGCCACTGTGACCTCATCGTTCGGTTCTGTTGCGAGGTGAAGTCCACGTCGGGGGGATGGAATATGACACAGCAGAGCTGTGTTCGATTCCCATGTTGAAGTAGCAGTTTATGTTGTTTCTATTATCCATGAGCATGTGTTGTTGTTGTAACCATGACAACAGAGATCGTCTGATGTTGAGGAACAACTGATTTTAACCCAAATCACCATCTTTACCTGAAACTGACCATCACAGGGTCTGGTTGGACTGGATGGACACGTTGGACTGGTCAGACTGGTCGGACTGGTTGGACTGGTTGGATTGGTAGGACTGGTCAGACTGGTCAGACTGGTTGGACTGATCAGACTGGTCAGACTGGTTGGACTGGTCAGACTGGTCGGACTGATCAGACTAATTGGACTGGTCAGACTGGTCGGACTGGTTGGATTGGTAGGACTGGTCAGACTGGTTGGACTGGTCAGACTGGTCGGACTGATCAGACTGGTCAGACTGGTCAGACTGATCGGACTGGTTGGACTGGTCGGACTGATCAGACTGGTCGGACTGATCAGACTGGTCAGACTGGTCGGACTGATCAGACTGGTTGGACTGGTCGGACTGATCGGACTGGTCGGACTGGTCGGACTGGTTGGACTGATCAGACTGGTTGGACTGATCAGACTGGTTGGACTGGTCGGACTGGTCAGACTGGTCAGACTGATCAGACTGGTCAGACTGGTCAGACTGGTCGGACTGGTTGGATTGGTAGGACTGGTCAGACTGGTCAGACTGGTTGGACTGATCAGACTGGTTGGACTGGTCAGACTGGTCGGACTGGTCGGACTGATCAGACTGGTCAGACTGGTTGGAGGGATGGTTGATCAGATGTCAATCAGTGACCTTCACATCAGACAAACAGCTGCCTCTCTGCTCTGTAAGAACACACTGAAGCCTCGTGTGTGAAAACAACCTGAAGGCCTCTTTACAAACACAACAGTTTGTGTCTGCACAGTTTCACATTAGCCAACCACACATTAATAATGAGCTGTGATTCCACTTGTAATTCAGCTGACGTGGGAAACAGACTGAAACTGAAAGCTGCTCTGAATGACAACACACACAACCATTAGCATGTGTGTGATTGTGTGTGTCTGTGTGTGTGTGTTTGTGGTGGAATAATTTGAGCAGCATGCTGCCTGATCACGCTCCGCTTGGCCGGCGTCCTCTCAACAGTTTGTTGTGCGCGGCCCAGCCGGAGATTTAGGACGAGACGGCGGCTATTTGGTGAACCTCCAGACCAGCTGGTGCACGGGATCAAGCTGTTAATGGCAAATTATCATCCTATTCATCTCTGCGAGTGCTGGGTCTGAGTCAACAGTCCACACTGTAAGAAATATCACGGGTTCAAAAAAACAGAACCTCTCAGCGATGGATCATCAGCTTCAGGACCAGGTTTTTACAGAGTCAGGACCAAATGACCTTTTCATTCAGAAAGGGAACTTTAAAAATGCCTCAAAAAATATGAGTGTTTTTTTATCTGATATCTTGACTACAGAGACAGTTTGAATCTGTCTTTGACTATTCAAACTGCAGTTACACAGGCAGCTGCATTTTCAAGAGGCCAAGACTATTGGAGCCACATCAGACTAAATGAGCATCTGGAAACAGCCTTAGTGCCTAATTACTGTTTGGGTCATAGTTTTAAAGGTCCATACAGTCTACAGGTAGATGTTAAAGGTCCATACAGTCTAAAGGTAGATGTTAAAGGTCCATACGGTCTAAAGGTAGATGTTAAAGGTCCATACGGTCTAAAGGTAGATGTTAAAGGTCCATACAGTATATTTTTGTAATGACTGAGGGAACATGATGGCGTCCACATTCAGGACATGCTGCTGCCCTAGTTCCTACTTCAGCAATCGTATCACATTCACTTCGTCAGTCTGCGTGCACGCTGCAGGCGTCAAATAACACACATCAGTTCACCCTGAACACACCTCCAACCCCGTCTCCCTGTGCACAACATTATGTAACTGCTGTTGAGGAAGCAGAGGCCAGATACAGGCGGATACTCACACATACTTGTCTGATTTTACAGTTCAGAGGATCTGAGCTGTAAAAGCTGTATGTTTGTTTTAATGTGACGCTATGTGAGACTCAGCTGCTGTAACACACAAACCCACAGTATGGAGAGGTGAGGGGTGAGCGCCGCTGCCTTTCACCGCTCCGTGGTCTCAGAGAAGGAACTGAAACGACTGAATCGACCACTAAAAGAGCTGTGGTTCAGCTCGGATGTCTCACATGCAGCCGAGACATTAACTCTGTCAGACAGACAGACAGCGCTGTGTGTGTGTGTGTGTGTGTGTGTGTGTGTGTGTGTGTGTGTGTGTGTGTGTTTCATTGAGAAAAGAGATCAGTGTAACTGTCCTTTCTTATTCTTTTGTTTTCACTACTTGATGTTTAAGTTATATTAGTTTAATTTGACTATTTATTTGTCGTAGTAATGTTAATTTTCTGTTTATATGGAGAATAATAGATTTTTAATAAAATGCACTGTTCACAAAAAGAATCAGTCTGTTCGTAACAAAATGTATATTAATATATTTTTAATAATGTAATATAAATAAACTTTTTCAGTTTCTCTGCAGAGCCTTGTGTGTCATGATGTCTGAACACTGTTCCTCTTATGAGCTGTAAGTTAATGCTCCACTTGATTTAATACCATTTACGGCTCACTCTGTTTGTGTGTAACTGTGTGTACGTGCTCTTTGTGCCCGTCTGTGTTGATTCTGGTTTTGTTGTAGTAAATGAACAAGTTCCCTGTTTTCTCTTCTCTGCTGTAGAAACCATCCTCCAGGCCTCAGACTCATCTGTCTTTTATTGGCAATATGATAAACTAAGGCCAATTGTGTGAGCAGCTCAGGCTGATGCCATTTGTCTGTAAATCCATATATTTTTAAGCAGCATGTCAATAGTTTAGAACAAGTCGCCCGACCTCCGTTTCCTCCCTGGAGTCCGTCACAGCTTGGACCTATATCAAGGTCACTGACCTAAATGATGGGAACTTCATGTTGCTCCACCTATTTGTTACCTCAGTCTGACATCACATCCATGGAGAATCAAACTGGTGGAGACAGAGTGAATTGATGAGTGATCTGTCAACCACAAGAGAAAGGATGAGTTTCCCTGCTTCAGATCATCAAAATTAAATAGAAATGACACCATATTGTGATGATGTGGGCTGCCAACAACTCTGAGATTTTCAAGTGGGACGTGAATTGTTTCAGTGACAGAAATCTGCTGCAGAAGGTCCAACCCATGTTTGGAGGAGAAGGTTGAGCTGAGGAGGAGGTTTAAAGGTTAGCATTTCAATAAATAATAAAACTATGATGTGAAGTTCGGCTCTGTACCCGAAATATGGAACAGAGTTTAGAAACAGAAACAGAGTACTGCGTTTGAGCTCCGTCCAAGACTTTGTCGGATTTGTGATAAAACACTGTCGCCCAAACTGTTGACTCAGTGTCTTTTTTTAATAAGAGCAGGCATTACTTTTTATAGGGGGAGACACTCTGCCAAGGCCAGACGGGGTCATCCTAATCCTATTCTTCCTCACACTCATTACAAACAGACCTCTACACTGTTCTCATGTCAGAGGGGGACGGACTCATCGTGGCTGGTTGGTGGCATTTTTATTGAGCCAATCACAGCAGGAGTAAAGTGGGACACAGCATGTGATGCCTCATTGACGTTGGCCTCAGTCTCCATGAAAATATGCAAACTTGACTCATTTAAATGAAGCTCAGCTGACATTTACATCAGCACACAGGTCGACTTATCAAATGCAGGTGTATCTGATAACATCTTTAGTTGATATTATATATTTACATGAATCCATTCAAATGAAGCCATGTTAGACTGTATAATATCTTTCTTTATCTCTCCAAAGAATACTTTTTATTTGAATTCCAATTTCTCCAGTCTTTTATTTTGAAGTGTTGATATCCATGAGAAGATATAGTTATTGTTTCAACCAAGAGCCAACTCAGTGTAGTTTAACATCTCCTCTCTCAGGCTGAGCTCTGAGCTCAAGGAACAACAGGTCAGTCAGTCTGAGTGTGTGACATCACAAAGTTCCACAAGTCCTGATGACTGGTTTTAGGACTAGACCTGCTTTATAATCAAAGACCACATGGAGGTCTACCTTTAGACCGTATGGACCTTTAACATCTACCTTTAGACCGTATGGACCTTTAACATCTACCTTTAGACTGTATGGACCTTTAACATCTACCTTTAGACCGTATGGACCTTTAACATCTACCTTTAGACCATGTGGACCTTTAACATCTACCTGTAGACTGTATGGACCTTTAACATCTACCTTTAGACTGTATGGACCTTTAACATCTACCTTTAGACCATGTGGACCTTTAACATCTACCTTTAGACCGTATGGACCTTTAACATCTACCTGAAACTCATTCAACTTGCCTAGTTTTAGTTAACAGTTAACAGTTAAAAAGAAAACATGAAAACTGATAGAGAATCGAGCCGTTTTACTCAGAACAAATGATCAGGAACAACAAAACAAATCACACTGATAAGATCATATTAAATAATCAGCAGTCGAGTTCGACTGAGAGACTGAACTGAATTGCGTTTGTTTAGCTGTTTGTGCAGCTATATACTATATGTGACTTTTGATAGAAATAATAATGATAAATTGGTATAATCAGTAATGGCTACAACACATTGTCACTTTGGAGTCATGTGAGGAATCATGGCTGAACTGGTATGAAAGCATCAGTGATGTACTTATATCTCTGCTCTTCTCTGGATGTTTTCTGGAACTGGATCCAGCTGTAAACAAAGGTCAGTACTTAGTGACCCCCCCACCCCCCCACCCCCGATGCTTTTAGTCTCAGCTAAGAGTCTTTCTATTCCTGATTCAGGTATTTTCACTCAACATCTTAGATATTTTTAGTCCAAGTGGTTCACAGTGGGTTTTGAGATCTGGTCTGGATCATAGCGATGTTGTAGAAAACTGGTTTCACCGGCAGCAGCTGAACATTTAGTCCTGAAGTTCATGTGTTGAAGCAGAGAAATGGTCAAGTGTGAGGATGAGGGGGACTTTGACTTTGACCAAACTGTGATGAGACGACTGGTCAGAGCTTCTCCAACACTGCAGAACCACTGGACCACAGACAGGGTCAGGGGTCAAGGCTCAGTGATGGTGGTGGGGAGTGAAGGCTGGACCCTGTGGTCTGATCCAACAGAAGAGCTACTGGAGCTCAGACTGATGAAGAAGTTCATGCTGGTTCTGATAGAAAGCTGTCAGAACACAGAGCATCACAGTTTGTTGTGTTTGGGGCTGTGTAGCCTCAGACCGGTCAGGGTGTCCATGCTGACCCCTGTCCACCACCAGAAGATCTACAATGGATATATGAGAGGACTGAAGCAAAGGGACAATAATAATGATGGATAAATCAAAAAATAACAAATAAAATGGAATTTCATATAAATAATGGGAATTCATACAAATGTAAATGAATACAGAAATCATTAAAAAATGAAAAACAGTATAGAAATAGTAGAAATATCAGTTTTTAATTTTTCTGCCCTTATTTAGTCACTTATTTAGATTTGATTTTGGCAGCTTCAGTCCTCCATACAGATGTTCTGCAGCTGTTTCCCAGGAGATAAGTGGGTCAGTCCACAGGAGACGTTTCCCTGATGCGTCAAAGATAAAAAGACAAAGTGTCGTATTGGAGGAGGATTTTCCACAACCTGGCAACCCACAGGTTGTTATTGAAACTGATCAATAAGGTTTAAGTAAATGATTTATTAACCCTTTAATTACATCCAAAAACAGACCATCCAGTCTTAACAGTCAGTCGTCACCACAGAAGCTGTCAGCTCGTCTCCTAGCAACGGCTGCACTGTTGTCAGTCAAGCGCTGCCTTGGAAACGGTGACTCTGAGGTTCGAGGCCTCCAGTTTCCACAATTATGTTAAAAACAGGAGTGAGGAGTGAAACTTCATGTACCCACAATGTTCAAAGCACTTTCATTTCTCAGTGTGACTTCCTGTTGCAGGGTCACATGGTCACAGGTGAAGCCTGATGCTCGCACGCTCTCAGATCAGCTGGTTTTTTACAGGCTGACAACAGGTCAGCAAACCTGTGGCCCCCCTCCACCCACCACCCCCCCTACCCTCACCCTCCTGTCTCTGCTGCAGCCTTCAGGTAAAACAGAGGTAAGCAAACAGTGGAGAGCAGCTGCTGAAACAGAAACTTAGTTGAGCTCTTTATATTCATGTCCTGTAGTAGAAAATTGGGAGCCATGTGTAAAGGGGGAGGGGGGCAAACAAAGACTAACTCAGACTTTTAAAAAAAAGCTGTCATCTTTAATGCAAACCTCCTCGTTCAGCAGAAAGTCATAAACAGCAACTGAACTCCCCTGTTAGTGCACGTATGTGTGCACGTGTGTTGGCGTCAATATAATTAGTGTTTTGCACATTAAATTGCCGGCTCTAACAAACCTAATTAACCTTTAATCTGAGCTGAGCTGCAGAACATGCAGCGGCCTGTTGAGCTGTAACAGGGTGACGTGTGCTTCCATGTTCAGCTGCCTGATGATGGAGGGAGGAAGGTCAGGAGCTTCTGTATGTGTTTGTTTGTTTGTTTCATTCCCATCAGCCTCAGCTGTTCATTTGTTAGGTGCACACAGAGCAACAGCATCTGGAGGGGAAAGGTAAAATGTCTGTGGTTAAAGTTAACTACAGTTCCTATGGTGCATTTCAGTGAGTCATCCACAGTGATGTGCAGCCAACAGCAGATGAAAGGTAAAAACTGTTGAGAAACCAAATTCTGCTTTTTATGAATTCAGCAACTGCAACAACAAAACTTGATATGATAAGAATTCATGATCCACGAGGACGAACCAGAACAGCTCGTCCTTCTGTACAACCCCAGAATGTCTGTAAACCTGGACCTGGACTCTGGATCTGAAAGGTGAAGCCACCGCTGAAGAGCCTTAAACCTTCATTCTATCTAATGACCATCAGGGGGCGACCATACCAGTATTTTTCCTTTTGTTTCCCAGTTGTTGAGTGTTTGTCTTCAGTCTGTCTCCCTTGTCTGGTTTCATGTGTGTGTGTGTCTTTGTGGCTGACCTACATTCTAGTCTCCTGCCAATCTCCTCCCACACCTGCTGTTCTTCAGCCACCTGAACCTGCTCTTGATTTCTCTCCAGTCTTCTCCAGTTTGTTGTTGAACCCACAGTGATTTGACCCACTCACCTGGTCCTGTCCAGCCATGTCCTGCCTCTGTCCTCTGCACTCACCATGTCCTGGCTCTGCTTCCTGTTCTCTCTGATACCTACGTGTTCTCGGTCGTGGTCATCTGCTCTGGGTTTCATTCCTGGATTGTCCAGCTCAGCTCCTGTCCACTGCCCCCACCCTCCAAGGAGGCTTTTCCCCCCACGAGCTATTCAGCTCAATTCTGAAACCTGGATCTCCAAACCAGCTTCAGTTTCCTCCAATAACCAGCTCAAACCTCCCAATAAGCAGTTAACTTACACTCCTGCCCCTCATGTCTGCATTGTAGGTCCCGATCTGTTTATTTGAAACCTTGAAGTTTTCTTTGGTTATATAGGTTTACAGGGTTTTCAGTTATAAGGAATAAGGAAAAGCGCAAGGATGAAAAAACAGAAAAGACTGAATGTGTGTTTAAAAGGGTTAAATCACTCACATCATGGTTGTAAATTTACTCTGGATGAGACTGTCACTGTCATGGATTTTCTTTTTCCACCACATTTTCAGAGACATGAGGGAAATGAGAACAATGTTTTTTTTTATCGCTCCATAAACTGAGCGTTACTCTGTGACACTGTCAGCTGATCGTTTTACACACTGCTACTGTACCGTCTGTGCCGCGGCCTGGACGGGAGCTGACAGGAATCGGCTGGGGGTTAAATAGTTCCTCTCCTCATCTGTCGCCTCCTCTCAGCCTCAGCTCCTCCCGGGACCACGACCAGCGACGATTAATCGAGTTTGTCTCCCTCTCTTCCTCTGCTGTCACAGGAATCACATCACGCTCTGCGGCCTGCACGACTCCAGGCCTTATCTCCACGCTGCATAATCCACACACCAACACTGGTGCAACAGAGCCACACTCATAGGGCAGTGGGGATACCCGCTGAGACTACATGCACTAATAATGGAGCATCGTTTTAAGGTGAAAAGAAGCATGCGGCCGGCCCCACGGGGCCCACACTGAAGGATTACCTCACAGACTCCAGCGTCACGAGTCTCAGAGCAAAGTCCAGTTTATGTAACGCCATGAAATCAAACAACACGTTGTTATTGGATCAGACTCTCACTGACCCTCCTCCACTTTGATTGATTCACTCCTTGATGAATGTAATGAGTTGTCCTGATTGAATCAGCGGCTCCTGGAGCAGGTTGTGGGGCCTCAGAGGCCCTCCACAGCCTCCCTGGAGTTCACCCACCAAATGAGGGAAAAGTTTAATCTCACTTTAATTAAATCCACTTCAAATTATCCCACATACAAAATACATAATGACTTCAATAATCACTGGTGTCAGTCTTAATGAGGAGCTCTGATGGCGCTGCTGAAGTCGACCAACGTGAACAGTGGAGCCCTGCAGGTCTGTGACGTGGTTGTTTCATCATTCATGTCACAGAGACTCCATTTTACAAATATTTTTGAAATTTATGTTTGGATCATTAATTAAAAGCTAATGGTGGAGCCTGTTGTCATGGAGATCATGGCCCGACAACAAGGTTTACATCATGTTTGAATTTTTGACATCAACTGATGCAACTTTAAAGGTCCATACAGTCAAAAGGAAGATGTTAAAGGTCCATACAGTCTAAAGGTAGATGTTAAAGGTCCATACAGTCTAAAGGTAGATGTTAAAGGTCCATATAGTCTAAAGGTAGATGTTAAAGGTCCATACGGTCTAAAGGTAGATGTTAAAGGTCCATACGGTCTAAGCGTACGGTGCAAGCCCAACCACCTGGACTCACCATCCAAATTTTGCAGGATTTGGTTTCTCTGAATGTTTTACCTGAAAACTGCTATACTTTCATTGGTTCGCTCAGAAAACAGTCAGCCAATCAGAAGAGAGGCTCAGATCCTCTCTTTTGATTGGCTGACTCACTTGTTCTTCCTAGAGCTCAGAACTCAAATAAAAGACTGTTAGTTAAAATATGGCTCTTTAAGATAAAGTATGGAATATAAATCTAAAATATGGACATTTAAGTAAATTGTTAAACTTGAATATTTCCTTTCAGAGTTTTTTTTTTATCCCATTGTGGCACTAATATTCATAGAAGTCAAGGCTTTGACTTTTTTCCTCCCACTCTGTGAATATGACCATGTCTCAAGGCCACTGTATAAAAGGCTCCATTCAGGCTCATAATAAACGCTTCTGTAATCTCAGAAGATTCACTTAACCTTGAAGGAACCACATGTTCCCGTCCTCACACTGACGATGTATAAATACCTTTAACAACCACACTGCAACATTAATACAAGTAAAAACACACAAACACACACTAAACAGGCTCCTAAAATCCCCAGATTAAACTGCAGCTCACTGCAACAGCAGGTTTTTTGTGTGTCTTTAAATCAATACACTCTTCTCCCTAAACTGTTGTGGGGAACAGAGAAGAGCGATACAGCGCCACCTACAGACACTTCAACATCCAAACAGGAGAGTTCTCACGTCAGCAGGTTCGACCTCAGCTGGAAGCTAAACAGAGATTTTATTACTGACTGAGATGTGACGTAGAATTGGTGGAATGACCCTTTAAATGCTAGAGAAACGCAATGGAAAAGCTTTTTTTTAACAGTGATGTGATAAAGTTAAAAATACTGGTCCAGGACAGACACAGACCAGTTCCACTGAACTGAATTCATTTGACGTTGGCAGAGATCAGGCATCGTCAAGGAAACAGCGGCGAGCAGAGCGAGATCAAACACACTTCACTCAGGTGATACAGCCTGGACCAATCAGAGCATGCTCCATGGCCCAGTGTGCCGCTCCCTCATCGGACATTCAGGGCACGAACAGGGAGGAACAAGAAAAACAGACCTAACTCCAACCTGGAGTGTTGGTGCATCACCCCAGGGTGGTTAGCTATAATCCATCCCTACTTTATGGTCTATTTTCCTCTAAATGGACCATCATTTAAAAAAATGACTTCTTTACCAACCAGTGGAGTCGCCCCCTGATGGTCATTAGAGAGAATGAAGGTTTAAGGCTCTTCAGACCAGAGTCCAGGTCCAGATCAGACATGACACAATGACAGGTGAAGTGAATCACAGTGATTATCTGGTTATTAAAGCACCTGCTGTGGGTGGTAGGCAGCAAGTGAAGGAGTGAAGGCTGGACCCTGTGGTCTGATCCAACAGAAGAGCTACTGGAGCTCAGACTGATGAAGAAGTTCATGCTGGTTCTGATAGAAAGCTGTCAGAACACAGAGCATCACAGTTTGTTGTGTTTGGGGCTGTGTAGCCTCAGACCGGTCAGGGTGTCCATGCTGATCCCTGTCCACCACCAGAAGATCTACAATGGACACAGGAGCATCAGAACTGGACCATGGAGCAATGAAGAAGGTGGTCTGGTCTGAGGGATCAGGTTTTCTTTACATCATGGACCCAAGAAGAGCAGCTGGTGGAGTCAGTGTGATGCTGTGGTCAATGTCCTGCTGGGAAACCTTGGGTCCATTCATGTGGATGTTCCTTTGACTCGTCCCCCCTCCCTAAACATGGTTCAGACCAAGTCCCCCCCTTCATGGAAACAGTCTTCCCTAATGGCAGTGGCCTCTTTCAGCAGGATAAAGCTATGGTTAATCAGTCTATGGGTACATACAGGGATGCTGTTCTTCTATTTCTAAATGGTCATCAGGGAACAACTTGTTTGCCAGTTATGGTTTCCACATTTCAAATGAAGATTTGTTGGCTGCCAAGTTCACAGACTGAGCTCCCCCTCCATGATCTGAAGGAAAATGTTCTGTTGATGTGGCCCAACAGGAAAGGCTCATGAAGGACCCAAGACTTTGGGCTCTGGCTCTTTGATGATGACTGATAATAAACCAAACAGCGGCAGCAACAGTAACTGAGGACACCACAAGGTTAAAAGCAAAACAAGCTCACCTCCTCTTTCCTTCTCTTTTACATCCCTCTGTCTTTCAGTGACTTATTTATGAAGGAGCCTGAGTCCTGGTCTCTGTTCCCTGATCACCAGTATTCAGCCCAGTTTGGGCCGAAGCCGGCACGTGACGGTCATGGTGCAAATGACGTCTCTCTGAGCTCTTTTATCTGGTGTTAAACAGAATTTCTCAGGCAATGTGTTCATGACATTACATTTGCACTACACTGCAGCTGTTTAACTGATGCTTTTATCAGGGGCTGCTCTATAATCCCGAGCACTTTAACAATGTGTGATTTATGTTTACAAGGGCAGAATAAAGATGCAGAGACATATTGAAGTCATATTTCATGTTTTGTCACAGCTTTTAAACCCTGGAGAGCAGCTGTATTTCAGCTCACAGGCTGAGAGGGAAGAAATTCTCATCTTTTAATTGTGTAATATATATGTGTGCACACACACGTGGGGATGCAGCCTTTAACCTGTGAAGCTGCTGTAACGTCTGTTCAGCTTTGGTTTGTACCTGTAAAAACTTGAACTTTTGGCTCTGTCTGTAATGGCCCTGATGAAAACCAGGTCTTTCACACTATTCAGCCCATGGAAGATTTTTAAACTAGAGAATCAGCTCTTTCTAACAAGCCCTGATTTGTCCTGTGTGACACTGACTTCAGTGATAAACTCCTGAAGGAAGTTAGTTCAGATCTGGATCAGTCTGAGCCTTTGACTGGAGCATTGCTGCTTTACTTCTGTGTGTTGATCCATCCATTCTCATCCTCCATCTTTGATAGAGACGTCTAGAGTCACGTCTCTACATGGGACACTCCTATTGGCTTTCACTGTCAGTGATGTGTTTGTGTTTGAAGTTTAAGTTAAGTTTTAAATAATTTTCATCTGTATTAAATAATGATAAATAATTATCCTCTGTTTTTCTTTAATGAACATTCATCTCTCATTTTAGGAAGATGAAATAAACAGATATTTCTTCTGACGCTGATGATTTCCTCCCTGACGCTGCAGGTTTCAGTGGTTTCACAGTGAAGCTTTAATGAGAATCAACACTTGTCTTTCATTGCTGCCCCCCATTGAGTTCATGTTAGATTCACCCGCTGCCTCCTGCTTCATGTCAGAGCTGTGGGCACAGAGCGTCTGGATCCTGATCCTCTGTGTGTGATTGACATTTAACCGGTGTCACATATAATTATCGTCACGTGGATTTAATGGGAGCGTCACATTGTTGTGTGTGTGTGTGTGTGTGTGTGTGTGTGTGTGTGTGTGTGTGTGTGTGTGTGTGTGTGTGTGTGTGTGTGTTTCTCTGCTCCTTCGGTCTTTTTCTGTCACTCCTTGATGCTCTGTTCATTCTTTAGACATCTCAGATAATTAATTAGGAATTAAGAAAATTAAATTACACGTCTTGGTTTTCCACAGAGTCCACTATAAATTCTAAGTAATTATTTTAAGAAGTGATGGGGGGGATGAGCAGACAGCTGAGTGGTCCGGTGCATCTGCTCCAAACAAGTGAGCTGCCAGTTCGATTCCCAGCTAAAGTATCGTTCCTGTTCCTGGTGCTACTTCCTGTCTCTCTGCACTGTCCTGTCACAAAATAAAAGCACAAAACAATAAAAAAAAAAATCATCTGTAGAACTTGATCACTGAATGATTAAAATCATCTATTATTAATTATATGATTACATTAATTTACTAGATTCATATGAAAATAACATTGAAATGTTTTATTTGGCAACAGAAGACAGTGTCCATGTTTGTCCTAAAAGAATCAGGACTGGTTTTGACAATGAATTAATCAGATAATTAATTAAATCCTAATAATAATAATAACTTTAGTTTATAAAGTGCTTTAACACATGAATCAGAGCAGAAGAGAGATTTACAGAGGGAAGACAAAATAAATGACAGGGAGCAGATACCACACATGCACACACAGTAACAACTGATTGAAATAATTTAAAAATAATACAATAAAATAATTCATTCTAAATTCAAATTATAATAGATAAAAGGGTACCAAAAAGTAAGAAGATGACATCACATAGTCACAGCTCGATACAAAAGGTCGGTCCAGAGTCCGGGTCCTGATTTAAGCCCTGACTCTGGTTCATCAGGGGTTAATAGTTCTGCTCTGTAACATAGAGTCAGACACTGGCAGCTTTAAAAGTGATCAGTAAAATGTGATCATCTCTGAAACAGACAGGGAGCCAATGAGGGGAGGCGAGGATCAGGGTGATGTGACGGCGTCTGTTCAAACCAGTGAGAAGATAAGCTGCTGGGTTCTGAACCAGTTGGAGGCGGGAAAGTGACCTTTTGTTTCTGCCAGAAAAGAGGGAGATGCAGTCGTTTAGCTTTGAGAAGATGATGGTGTGAAAGACTTTCTCCAGATCTGTAATTAATAACTAATAATGAATGAGAGAAGCAGCACTGAACCTGGTCCACGATCCTGGTCTAAAGGTCTGTATAAAGAACATCTGTTGTCCATTCGATGCTGCGGGTCACCATGGTAACAGCGCCGACGCCTCAGGCTCTGCAGTTAACTGACTGATGATGCTGTTAACTGCTGAGCTCTGGGTTAATCTGACTACTTAACAGGCATGGGCATCATCCCAGCAGAGGACGATGGCGTCCCCTCCTCCAGCTCCTCGCCTGTTACTTCCTGTCGGTGACAAACCTGCAGCTTCACCCTGAGTATCAGCTCATGGTTGGTCCACACACACCTGTTCTCCTCTGGTTCACCCTCAGGTCTCTGGAAACTTCGCCTTCAGCCGCAGAAGCAGCTGTTTTCACTAAAACATCTGTAAAAAGCCACAGTTGATGACCCGCTCAGCAGGAAGCAGCAGACACAGGTGAAGCTTAACAAAATAAAATGTCCCTGAGATCAAACCACAGGTGACTGGTTGGATGTTTCAGGCTAAGTCAGTGAAGATGCCTCTTCCTCCTGTGCTGCAGACAGATGAGATGGTTACACACAGTGCAGTCTCAACACAAACTGAAATGACTTCACTGTGACTTTTATTACAACATGTTTCATCTGAGCTTTGTCAGGTTCACTCAGCAAAACTACAACAGACCATAAACTCATTAGGAAAACATTTACTGAGCTAATAAATCAAGGAGAAGTAGGGACATTTTCCCATAGACTTCAATACAATCTGACTTCTTCACCAACCAGTGGAGTCACCCCCTGATGGTCATTAGAGAGAATGAAGGGTTAAGGCTCTTCAGCTTTGGCTTCACTTTACAGACCCAGAGTCCAGGTCCAGGTCTAGAGACAGTCTGTGGATAGGTCACATGATTAATTATTAGAATCATGTCAAAATTACATTCAGCACATTGTGTTGTAAGTCACTAATTTAGTTTGATGTTCAACACTAACTATGGATGGTTACAGTGTACGTGGAGCAGGGACAGTACATTCTTCTTTTCTTCTGTCCATCCATCCATTACCACCAATCAGGCTGCAGGTCTCTGGACTGTGAAGGAAAGCTGGAGAACCCAGAGGGAACCCACACAGGCACAGGGAGAACATGTGGGCCAGGGGTGGGACTCAAAGCAGGGCCCCTGCTATTAGGACAGATAATAAATCTCAATGTAAACAGCATTTTCAATTTTACTCACATTTCCATGTCTAAATGTAAAATAATAAAACATGTTGAATTATCAGATATCACAGGATTAAAATGCTGAAAGTCAAGTTAAGATATTATTAGAAATATTTTAATGTTAAATATTTTATAGGTGAGAAAACACTTTGATTTAGATTTTTTATATAAAATTTTATATAAAGACAATAAATCAATATATTTATCCAAAGACTTCTTCTTTATGGTGTGTGTGTGTGTGTGTGTGTGTGTTTACTGTATTTATGTGTTTGTGTTCCCATAAATCTTCATTCATCATCTTTACCCCCCCACCCTCGTCTACCTCAGCATCACTGCCCTTCATCTCCTCTCCCTTCCTTCTCCTCTTCCTCATCCTGTTATTCACCTTCCCGCTGTTTCTCTCTCTCTCACCTTTCATTCATTCCCTACCTAGTTTGTCCGCTCTCTCTCCCTCCATCTTCAATTCATTTATTACCCCCCCGTTATTCACCTTGTTGCCCCCCTCTCTCTCTCTGTCACTCTCCTGCTCACACACTCACTCACTCATTGATAGTGGAGGCGATGTGACCAGCATGCCGAGCGGCTAATCATTATTCTGCTGGCGAGCGGCAGGAATCAGGGTGGAGTGTCAATTCACCTCCATCTCTCTCTCTCTCCCTCTCTCTCTCTCTTTCCTCTGTGTGAATGGGAGGATCATGTGGTGAAAGGGCGACAGAGAGATGATGGAAACAACAGCAGACGCCACAGACCATCACAGCATCTTCTCTGATTCTCCTGAGGATGAACCAGTTTAGTCAAAGGCCTGACTGACGAATCATTGACCACGACTCTAATGTGAGTTTGTTTCTGAATTTGGTCCTTGCTCTCTTGCCGTAGTTGATGATGTCATTGCCTGTCAGACGTCAACCCAACGATGACGTGATCATCAGTCTGTGAGCTGCTGTCGGCCATCTTGTTTTTTTTAAACCAGAAGGAGAAGGTGGGGCTGAGGAGGAGTGAGGGGTGGATCTGGTTGAAGTCAGATTGTATTGAAGTCTATGGGAAAATGTCCCTACTTCTCCTTGATTTATTAGCTCAGTAAACGTTTTCCTAATGAGTTTATGGTCTCAGTCTCTAGTTTCAAGTCTTCAATACAACATGATGTTCATTTTTTAAATGATGGTCCATTTAGAGGAAAATAGACCAGAAAGCAGGGGATGGATTAGGGGGCGTGGCTACTGTGTGATTGACAGACTGTACCACCCAATCAGGATAGAGTACAGAGCAGGTCAGCTCCACCCCTCACTCCTCCTCAGCTCCACCTTCTCCTCTAAAGATGGTTTCTACTGCTTTAAAATAAAAAAACAAGATGGCCGATGGGTCACCCACGGGGGATGGACAGTTGGTCCTGGCTAAAGGACATATGTACCTGACGAGAAAAAAATATGTCAACCAAACTTTTAAATGTTATTAATATCTAATTTTCAACGGTCACATGATCAGAACACGATTTTTTTCTTTCTTTTTGTCTTTTTTGCAGTGATTTTTGTTCCCAGACAAGTAAAATATACATTATTAAAAAATAACTGACATGATAAATACTCTACTTGTCATTAGCGCAATATGTTCAACAGATTTTTTTTCTTTACCTCTATTCCCTCCTGATAAAAACAAACAGATGACTCAGACTGGACTCATCTCCATCGTTACCTGATCTTCATCACGTCACTGGGTTTCTGTTTTACACTGCATGTATTTAAGACACAGGCTGAGTTTGTAGCTCTGAGCTGTAGCTGCAGCACAAACAGATCCTGATCTTCGTTCTCATCATTGCTGATCTCTCCTGCCTGGGTCGGCCTCTCTGCTCACTCGTCACACCCCATCATCCTCGCTACCTGACTGCTATTGATCCCATTTTAAAACAGCCCCACTCAATTTGTTCCCATTCATTTGCTGCCTGTGGTTCCTTTTTTTTTAAACCTGGGTTTCAGCTCCCATCCATTTCCCCAGCTTGGGTTCCTCTGCTGTCATCCCTCGCTCCTTATCCAGGGGCAAGTCATGGTTACAAACTGGTTTTTTGGCTGCTGCAGAGGCATCAGGGGGAGATCACTGCAACGTCTTCATTACTCAGAAACTGCTTCTCTCATCCAAGGACTTTGGTCTGAGCTGTTTGTTTCTCCTTCAACTAGAGAATCAGCTCTTTCTAACAAGCCCTGATTTGTCCTGTGTGACACTGACTTCAGTGATAAACTCCTGAAGGAAGTTAGTTCAGATCTGGATCAGTCTGAGCCTTTGACTGGAGCTTTGCTGCTTTACTTCTGTGTGTTTATCCATCCATTCTCATCCTCCATCTTTGATAGAGACGTCTAGAGTCACGTCTCTACATGGGACTCTCCTATTGGCTCCAGTGGGTGATGTCACAGCCAATCAGAGTGCCTCCTTCAGAGGCCTAGCTGTCAGCTGCTTGTAGCCAAAGTCAATGGGATCAATCCTGTATTTTTCTGATCTCAGAGTGAGGAGAAGTGTCTCTGAGTTTATTGTAGTGACAGAATAAAGACAGAGAGACATGGACAATTAGATATTTAGAGCATTAGAGGCTTTGGAGCTGATTTTTCATCATTACTGCTCCAAAGAATGAGCAGAACTCAGATCAGATAAAGAGAGAAACTTCAAATCAGCTCTAGAACAACACAAA
>CM076663.1:580163-642991 GCA_038496675.1 Rachycentron canadum | reverse complement strand
AGATCAGATAAAGAGAGAAACTTCAAATCAGCTCTAGAACAACACAAACACATGTGTGGAACTTTCTGTGTTGAAGTTTTCTTTGGTTATTCTGGTTTACAGTGTTTTTATCTAGAAAATAAGGAGAAATTCATCCCCTATTACAGTGAACAGAGTCTTTACTGAGTCAAAGTCGATTAAAAAACACAAAAGCCTTAATGTTGGTCTGAGCAGGTTAGTAAATTCAAATTGAACATAAGAAAACAGCTGGATGGAAACACACTTAGGGAATGATGGAGAGAGGGAGGAGGTATGGAGATGTCTTGGCTGCTGAGAGAGAGAGGGGTGAGAGAGTTGGGGGGAGGGGGGGGGAGCTGAATGCAGTCCAGCCTCTCTGCGCTGTGGAGCAGCAGCCACTCAGTCCGATACTGAAGGACACGGAGAGAGGAGAGACTTCACAGCAGCAGAGCAGGATCATTAAAGAAGAAGAGAAGCATTTGTTCTCTCCCTCTGTTATTGAGCAGCTGGATAAAGAGGGCCGGCAGCAGCAGGAGGAAGAGGAAGAAGAGGAGGAAGAGGAGGAGGTCTCTGTGATCGTCCCTGTGCTCGTACCATCAGCCCATGGAGCCTCACAGCCGACGGTGTCATTGCGACAGCGTTCAGTGAGGGAGCTGAGTGGCTGTGTGTGTGTTTTTCTGTGTTTTTCTGTGTGTGTGTGTGTTTAACCACCAGCAGCTGAAGACTCATCCCTCAGGTGCATTTGGAGTAAACCTGGGATTTGGTTGCTCGGTGGTGTTTTTGCCTTTTTTTTCCCCCCTCCTGCTCTCTTCCTTCCTTCCTCCCTCCCTTCTCCGGTGCAGAGGTGTGTGCCGCCGCTCTGCTCCCTCACTTGCTCGCTGGCTTCGCGGCGTGGTCGAGGGACTGCTGCTGCGCTCTGCTCTCTCTCCACTCCTCTTCTACCTCACTCCCCCAGCGTTCAGCCGGCTTTGCCGCGACTGTGCCGGGACTAGTTGGCGGTCTCGTTCGCTGGCTCACCCACGGAGAGGAGAAGCAGATGGGTGAGTGTGTGTGTGATTTAGTGTGTGTTGGGGGTGGGGGAGTGTATGTTTTTTTTGGGGGGGGGGTTGTTGCTCTTTCCCTGCTCTCCTCGGCTGCTTTTTTATCTCTGTACTCTTCTGTTGTTCCTTCTCCTTTCACCTCTTCTTCCTCTCTGTGGCCGTGCTCCTTTATTCCTTCATTTCCCTCCATCCATCACCACCGCCGTGTCCCCCTCCTCTCTTCGCCTGCCGTTGTTTTTTAGTCGACCATCCATCAGACGTTTTGTGTCCCCTTTTTTTTTCAGTTGCTGACCTTCCCTGATTTTCCACATTTCCCATCTTCGTGTCTTCTTTCCTGCAACCATCGCTCATTCACACCATCAGCCAAGCAGCCAGACAGGGCACGTACACACACACACACACACACACACACACACACACGCTGACACACACACTTGTGCATTTACACATTCATGTATCGTAACCTGGAAGTCGTCAACGCTCTTGCGCTTAAAGCTGCGAGGCATCAAGCTCGACATAAAATCGACACTTGTGGGTTGAACCCCAATAATCCCTCCAGCTCTCTCTTCATCCATCACTCTGCCGCCTCATCATCCACACACACACACACACACACACACACCACCCTCCCCTCCAACTCTTTTAACTCAAGTACAAACACAGAAAAATGGCCACAAACACAATCAGACATCAACAAGCGCTGCTGCTGAAACACACACGCACACACACACTCACACACATACGCACGCACACAGGTCCACATGAATATGTATATATGTACACACTAAAAACACACACCTACACACACGGCCTGATAAACGCCAGTCATGCTACAGTTAGCTTGGTGTTAACAGCTGAACATCAGTAGTACACGGTGAACCTGATCACTGCTGTTAACACACACACACACAGACAGACACAGACAGACACACACACACACACACACACACACAGACACACACAGAGCAGGCAGGAAGTTGATTCATTCACATGATAAATTATTCATCAAATGAAAAGTGCTCACATCCTAAAACCTCCCATGTGGTCCAATTTGCAGCCAAAGTGTTTATTAATTGTTTGGCTGATCAGCCTGTTGTTAACGGAGCGTTCGGCGGCGGCGGCGGCTTCGTCGTGTCTGCTTGAATCCACATGAACAAAGTGTATGTTGCAAATGTTTCCACTGTCGTTGAGAAATGTACCGAGATCACGACTGAGACCGGATCTCAGCGTCCAAGCTGTGGAGTGGAAACACTGAAGATATTCGTGTGAATCTGTGTGTGTTTCACATCATTTTCGATGTTTAACAAACTGTAGTTTGTCGTAGAAGCAGAATTGTAATTGATGAACCACATCTGATGAAAACTAATGTCAGAGTCAAAAAAACATCTGGAAATGTTGATTCTTTCTGCCAAGCTTCCTGCTCAGCTTTCACCTGCACTTCATGGTCTTCATCAGAGGTAATTTGTGCTGTTGATGTGCTGATCTGAAGATCTGAAGACATTCAGTCAATATAACAGGTGTCATAGATGAAGTTCATGCAGTCGAAAGGTGTTGTAATTGTTCATTATGCCAAACTACTGTTTCCAAAGTCAACTATTTAAGTCACTATTTAATCAAGCAACACAAGGAATGAACCCTTTTACATTCGGGCTTTTCAGTGATTTATACCTTTGTTTTTATGTCATACATCAAAAAGTTACTGTAACAGGGAACGGTAGCTCAGAGAACAAGAGAAAATTAAAAACAGAATTTCTCTCTCTCTACAAGCAGCTCACGGCTAAAGAGCCAGATGTTTCCCTTAGAAGGTGGAGGAGACCAAGCAATGAGCTAAAAGAGCAGGAACACTGGACTGGGACTCATCAGGTGACTCGAGAGGAAACTCTTGAACACAAACAGCTTTTTGAGCGTCAACAACAACCCAGTGTAAAGAAAGTGAAGGGTCTATTTTTTACCCTTCAGCCAAGGTGACAGGTTCAGATCAAACATTCACGTTCACTCCCTCAGAGCCAGCAGGTGTTTTAAAATAGAAATGGCTCCAGCTGATGCTTGGTTTTCTGCCAGTCCAGACAAACCTGCCAGTGATACATTAGAGCTGATTAAAACCTGCCCATGAATCTGCTATTTCCTGTGTTGATACCTAAAAACATAATTTAGCCAAGCTGCATTTACAGACAAAGACATTGATTTTTGGGATGTGTTCAAAAAGCAAACAGGAAATGAGGAGAGGGACGTAAAATGGTCACCATCACCATCGTCACGAGGACGGCAGGGAAACAGGAAAAGCTTGTAGCAGCTTCAGGTATTATTTCAATCTGATCGCCTTGTAGTCACCACTGAGAAACAGCCTTAATTAGCCTCTATTAGCTGGTAAACAAGTGGAAACAGATACAAACTTTTACATGAGCTACATTAAAAAGTGTGTTTCTGTTGAAATGAGCTGAGTTGATGCTGTTAGTAGTTATATCGGATTTGATTTTGTCTCACTGAAAACACTCCTGATATCTATGAGTGTGAATCACAACTCGCGCAATGAATCACACATTTTTATTTTAAGAAGCTTCTGTAATTATGGTCTAAATTCTAAGACAATGTGATTTTAGTTAACAGTGTTTTGGTGACGATAGCTTTTAGCTAACGTTGCTCGACCGGTAGGTTTGTAGCAGCAGCAATTCTTGTCTTGTTTAATAATTTTAGACTGCGTAAATGTTTGTAAGTGCGTTGATGAATGTTTTAAAGGTCCATATAGTCGAGTGGTTTTAGCTACAGAAGATATATTTTAGCTAACGCTGATCAACTGCTGTTGTTTCTTGCTCGCAGCTAGTTTTGTGTGTTTGACATTTTCAACCAGCTTTGTTAAATGTGTGCGAGTAAAGAACAGCTAACAGCTAGCCTTATTTATAAAGTACATATGTTATACAAGCATTGGAGAACTGGATGATGCATTTCTTCATTTTTGGTCAAATTTAGTCACTATAGTAAAGACTTGCAGTCTGTATGCACTGATTTATGTTTTAAAGGTCCATACAGTCTAAAGTTAGACACAACAGAACAGTCACCATGTCCCAAGTCCCCGCCCACCGCCTCTCCTCTGATTGGCTCACTGACCTTCTTACGGTGCTTTCTTCTGTCCATCTTCTGTTTTTATCTCTTGGCTGATATATTCAGTCTGTACCCAGCACTTTCAGACCCCCGGTGTAAATGCTGCCTCCCTGGAGGACCTGGAGGTGCTGACATCAGCCCAGACTCCGAACCGCCGCTGGTCCAAGCCGCCAAAGCTTTTAAAGCGCGACACCGACACGCTGTTGCGCGTCAGGCGCGTCCCACGTCCTGTCTCCCTGTGTGTGTGAGCGGTGAGAGTGATGAGCGTGAGGCTGGTGGGTGGAAAGATAATTAGACGGAGGCTCTGCTGAGTGTGTCCACGTTTAATGAGTGTTGTCACTGCGGTGAGGCTGATGGAGTCGACGTGTGTTCTGCAGGAGTGTGTGTGTGTTTAATTCCTGTCTTAATATGAAAGTGTGTGTACATTTGTGTGCATGTTTGGAAATGATCATTTGGTTTGTTTGTATAAGTGTGTGTGTGTGTGTGTGTGTTTACATATGTGCGCCTGCCTCCACATCTGTAGATGCATGTGTGTAAAAAATTAATTTGTGTTCATGAACGTGTGCATTGAGCGCAACCCTGCAGGCGATGCAATGTAAAGAAAAAATATATTCAGTCTGTTTCATATTGTTCCAACTGGGAATGTTTGCTGCAACCTACACACACACACACACACACACACACACACACACACACACACAGCAGCATCTTTTCACATCCAAATACACCATGACTCAACCGACAGGAGTCAGTAACAACAGTGTGAGTGGCTCTGTGTGTGTGTGTGTGTGTGTGTGTGTGTGTGTGTGTGTGAGTGTGTGTGTGTGTGCGAGTGTGTAAGTGTGTGTGTGTGCGAGTGTGTGAGTGTGTGATGTGCAGAACTGAGATGATCGATTACTCCTTGTTCAGATCAAAATCAACAATCAAAGTGATCAAGTCTCTTCTGAGTCTCACAGAAAACCTTATGATTCCACCACAGCACCACAGTGATGCATTTAATTGTCGTTTTTTTGATTATTGTGTCTGTTCACCTGATACTGGTACTTTAATATTTTAGCAGAGCCCATAGAAGTTTATACCCTTTTAAACATCAGGTGTCTTTAGAGGGCGGTGATGATTTTCCTGAGTTCATGAAGTCCTGAGGCTGGTTTATAATCAAATACCACATAGAGGTCTACCTTTAGGCCGTATGGACCTTTAACGTCTACCTTTAGACTGTATGGACCTTTAACGTCTACCTTTAGACTGTATGGACCTTTAACATCTACCTTTAGACCGTATGGACCTTTAACATCTACCTTTAGACCGTATGGACCTTTAACATCTACCTTTAGACCGTATGGACCTTTAACATCTACCTTTAGACCGTATGGACCTTTAACTTGTTAAATAGAAACCCTAACTGACTGAGAAGCAGCTTTCGTGTCAGTGTTAATGTCGACCCCTGAGTGTGAGGTTGTAGTAATTTTCTGAAGCATGTACTAATGCAGACACTGTACATACCAAAGACAATGTTTTTTTGTCCAGCTCTAAATCGATCGATCAGAAGAAGAGATGTAGGCTGTGTTTACCCGATGAAGACATGCATCCTCACACAGTGTTCGGAGCGAGCGCCTTTGTTTTCTATTGTTTGAAGATATTCTGATGACCTGAGTGAAAGAGAACAAAGGCACAGAGAGAGAGAGACAAACACTGAGAGAACAAGGGTGAGAGACATGACAGAGAATGATAACTAATGCATCCTCGAATGAAAGGAAACCAGTAGTGAGGTAACAGGAAAACACACACAGAGGAGATGGTTGTAAGAAGATGTTGAAGAACACAATGACTGATGGAGCTGTAGATTCTTTATCAGGGCCTCAGATCTCCTGCCTTCCTCCCTCCCCCACCTCCCTTTTGTCTCTGCGTGAGTTTAGTTTATGAACGTACATGATGCCAGCAGCCATACATCACCCCTCAGCCCACCCCCCGCCTGCTCGGTTCACACGTGGAGGAGCATTTGTCATGTCCTACACATCAGTTAGAAACTTGATCACCACCGTCACACCAGAGAGAAAAATGTCAGGCCTCGCACTTTTATGTTGTAATTAAAGCGCACGTGTGTTGCCTGTTAGGAAGGGTGGGAGATAAAATGGTGGGTTTTTTATCAGAGGCTGTGTGGATGATATAAAATCACTGAAGGACGAGACGCACAAATGTCAGACAAACAATTTCTTACTGAAACGAAGGCTTTTCAGTTTTTTTTTGTTTTTTTTTTATCTCTTTTCCTTATAAAGTTGTCATTTTGAAAAATGTCCCCAAGTCTCCACATATTTAGAATCAGCTCAACCTCAGCTAATTAGAGATAAAAACACTGTAAACCAGAATAACCAAAGAAAACACAGGAAGTTCCACACATGTGTTTGTGTTGTTCTGGAGCTGATTTGAAGTTTCTCTCTTTATCTGATCTGAGTTCTGCTCATTCTTTGGAGCAGTAATGATGAAAAATCAGCTCCAAAGCCTCTAATGCTCTAAATATCTTATTGTCCATGTCTCTCTGTCTTTATTCTGTCACTACAATAAACTCAGAGCAACTTCTCCTCACTCTGAGATCAGAAAAATACAGGATTGATCCCATTGACTTTGGCTACAAGCAGCTGACAGCTAGGCCTCTGAAGGAGACACTCTGATTGGCTGTGACATCACCCACTGGAGCCAATAGGAGCGTCCCATGTAGACTTGAAAAACAACGTGGTTTTTGGAAATGTATACACCACTGTGCGCTTAAGAGGGTTAAATGTTCCATATTTTCCACTTTTCCCTAATAAAAGAAATAAAAAAACACACTTTTCTATCGGCACAGATCAGAAAATCAAAGTATAAAAATTAGCTTCAGGTGGATTTCTTACCTTTGGACACCATTTTATTCATGATGCACAAAGAAATATTTTGAACTTCTAGCATCAGTTTTCTGGCTCTGGCACAAGAAGAAGAGTTGACCTCAGTCTTTGTCCTACAACTAAAAAAGCCTCTGAGGCAAAACTCACCAGACTCTGACCAGTTTGACCTGCAGAGACTCTCAGATGTGGAGAGAGATTCACAAAATTGGAACCAGACCAAGAAAAAACTATCTGACTTCCTCAAAACTCTCCTGTGGAGCCTGTGGTATCTTATCTGCTGCTGTGCCACTTCAGACTGGAGGGAACTGGAGACTCTGTTCACACCCACGCCCCCGAATCCATCCCCTGCTTTCTGCTCTATTTTCCTCTAAATGGACCATCATTTAAAAAATGAACATCATGTTGTATTGAAGACTTGAAACTAGAGACTGAGACCATAAACTCATTAGGAAAACGTTTACTGAGCTAATAAATCAAGGAGAAGTAGGGACATTTTCCCATAGACTTCAATACAATCTGACTTCTTTACCAACCAGTGGAGTCGCCCCCTGATGGTCATTAGAGAGGATGAAGGGTTAAGGCTCTTCAGACCAGAGTCCAGGTCCAGGTTTAGAGACAGTCTGTGGGAATAACTTATATTTTCATTGGCGTCTTCGTGACCATGATTCATTACATCTCTCATTTGTTGCAGAAAAAATTCAGTCAATACCAACACAGACCAGAGAGCACCAACATTGTACTGACGTGTCAGAAGGGTGGACAGTAAAAGTCGATGCTGATGTCTGTGTGAGCTTTGTTAAAAAAATTAGAGCAAGCCCAGAATTGACTCTGGTTCACAAACCGTGACAAATCAGACTCTGAGGGGATGGTTCGGTCATTCATTAAATTTCAGAGTGAAGGTTTTCACAGTCACAGATGGTTCATGTCTCCGATGATCAGAGCCAAACAGAGCAGGACAAACAAACAGAGCAGCAAAGTTTAAATAGGACACAGCTCGGGCTAAATGTTTACTAATGTGGCAACGAAGTGTGCATGGGAAACATGTTGTGTTGAATAGAAATGTCTGTCGTTGTGACAGGAAACAGGAAACCTCTGCTCATGGTGAATCATCTGCAGTTTGAATCCAGCTGCTGGGCACAGCTGTAAGAACCTGAACCCTCAACAGCCAACACAGTGATTAACAGACTGAGATACATCGTCTCTCTCTGCACAGGACGCTGCTACTCCTCCACACAGTCAAATTCATTGTTGTTTAAGATCTTTTAACATTTAAAGGACCCATAATTAACACATTTTAAGGGTTAATGTCCATCAGAAGATATATTTGTGGCTTGAAGTAAAAACCATCACAGTGTAGTTTTACATCTCCTCTCTCAGGCTCTGAGCCTCTCTCCTGATTGGCTGACGGTTTTCTGAGTGATGTTTGGTGATATTTCTAAATTTATACAATGAATAAAAGACACAAAGAGATGTAGCTGGTTTGCCAAATTATTAATTTGATACTATAAACTCTGGTCTTCAGGCACAGCAATAAAACTCATCTGGCTGCAAAGTTAATAGGATGAATATTTTTATAATTAGCTGAAGTTGAGCTGATTCTGAATATGTGGAGACATTTTAAAAAAAAAAAACAACACAAAGAGATGAAAAAACAGAAAAGGCTGAATGTGGATCTATAAAGGGTTAAAACAGACGATTGAAATTATTTTACAAAAAAAATTTAAAAAGCAAATTTGATTAAGGCTGAATAAAAGGAAGGTGACCCCATTTTAAAAGTTGTTCTGAAGATGAAAAAGATGTTATTGAGTTATTGATGAGCAGCAAACTAATGTTTAAGCCTTGACTGCTGAAGTTGGTTCCACATGTGAGGAGCAGAGAAACCAAGGGCTTGGTTCTGATTCTGGGAGCACTGAGGACGACTGAGGACGACTGAGGACGACTGAGGACGACTGAGGACGTGAACTGTTCTGTAAATATACCGACTGACAAACAATCCTCAGTCTTTTTCACCAGTGCATGCTGGGAATCCAGCTTCCTGTGATGCCAGGATAAGCAGCTTGAGGAGGGTGAGTCATGGTCTTTGTCTTGATGTTAATTATCCCGATGAGAAACATTTTGTCACATCAGATGTCCGATGCTGCTTCGAAAGCTTCCAAAATAAAAGCACAGAATTTAATACACAGCGAGTTTCTCGGTTGATTTTTCATGTCGTGTAATGGCTGAACTATATGTTAAAACACTCTCCTGTGCTTAAAGTAAAATAACATTTAGACCAGAGTGCTTTTAAAAAATCACAGCAGCCTGACTGTGACACTTTAAGAAAGAGCTGGAAAATATACAATCCACCTTTCAGCGCCGTGGCTCTAATGATACATCATCACGCTCCTCTAGATGAGTATTTTAACAAAAGCAACATTTAGACCGAAGTGGTTCAGCCCTCAGTCAGTCACCCTGCAAACCTGCGACTTTCTAAGAATAAAGTGGACTCTTAACAGCCATTCGAGCCCCTCTGGCTCAAGTAGCTGTGAAGAGTGTGACCACACAATCCAGCCGCATTAGCTATTCGCTCCACGTAGTCATTTAAACACACCACAGGTCAACGACAAGGCCTTTAAAATGGCTTGTTTTAAAGACCCACTGCTCATGGTTGAGCTGCAAACAGACCACAGCTGCTGAGGCACAGAAGTGATTCGAAGTTTGATCTGTTCTGTGTCACAGATTCAAGGCGTTTTCGTTGTGTCTGCATGAGTCACTCAAGGAGAGACCAGGCTAAAACACAGCTTCTAAACCGGTCAGATCAACAGATATGAGAAATAAAACCACACACAAAATGAACAAAGAACAAAGACGAGTTTGGCTGCAACACAAGTGAAGTTTGATCTTAGTTCTTGCTTTAATTGATTAAATCCCATTTGCTGTCATTTTGAGTCATGAAGTCTTTGGGTCGATCTGATTTCCCAACATGACATAACCACAGTCCTTAGACCTGGACCTGGACTCTGGGTCTGTGAAGTGAAGTCAATGCTAAAGAGCCTTAAACCTTCATTCTCTCTAATGACCATCAGGGGCGACGCCACTGGTTGTTAAAGAAGTCAGATTGTATTGAAGTCTATGGGAAAATGTCCCTACTTCTCCTTGATTTATTAGCTCAGTAAACGTTTTCCTAATGAGTTTATGGTCTCAGTCTCTAGTTTCAGTTAGCTGCTGGTAGCTAACAGAATAACACAACCTGAACAACAATGTTGGCAACCAAAGGGGATTTGTCCCTTTAAATAACTCTATAAAGAATTTGGTCTGGACCTGCTCTATATGTAAAGTGCCTTGAGGTAACTTTGTTATGATTTGGCGCGATATAAATAAAATAAATTAGAATTTTCAAAGAATGCTGTTGCTGGTTCCTTATAGGTGAGGACCTCCAACATGGCCGCTGCCAAAGCACACACACACCACCTCTTTCTGTGATATTTGGGGACATAGTATGGTCTTGTGGGACATGATTTTTTGTCCTGTGGTGGAGGGTGAGCCCCCCCCCCCCCCCCGAAGTCGTCCCCAGTTAAGGTGGCGCTTGTTGCACCCGCTGGGTTCTGATGGCGTTATGCAACTCGGACAGCGCTAGTGAGAAGTGGTACAGTATCCAGGCCAGACGACCTTGGGCTGAAACACTGCAGAGAGAAGCTTGTTACGTTTGGCAGCCTTGATGTTACATCACATAAACATAATGCAGCAGTGGCTTGAAGCCTGGAGGGGGAGGGGAGGAGGGAGGTGGTGGTGGTGGGGGGGAGGGATTCCCCAAAAACTTATTCTGCAAATTCCACCAGTTTATGTTCCCAGTTTATGTTTCTATCCAATGGCTCTGTAGAGGATCAACATATTTCATGATGGCCCACAACGTCTGCTATCACATTCCTGCTTCCCAGAGGATGAACTCCACCACTACATTATTACATTTATTCATTATATTATATTTACTCCTCCTGTTTCTTATTTTGTCAGTTTCATGATGATCTAAATGGATTAAACTGTTTTCAAAACAGGTTTATTTTATCATTTTAGTTTTAGTTTTTCATCCTCAATTTTATTTGTCTTGGAAATAACTTTGGAAGATGCCATATAAATAAACATCATTATTACTGTTTATTATTTTTCATTTAAAAATATCTGAACGTCTATTGATTTATTGATTGATTAATTACTATGAGATTTAAACAAAGATTCATATTTTCCAGAGGATGAATCCTAATTACTTTATTGACCCTCTGACTTTTCTCCTGCACAACAATAAAGTTTGTTTTTCATTTCATTTGTTTAATTTGTGATCACACACCTGAAAAGTTGGACTGTGGATGTTGTTTAGACGTTCCTGTTCCTCTAAAGATGAACTTTGTCAATCCTCTTCATCATCCACCATCATCAACACTTTGGTACCTGCAAAACTAATGACTTTCCCATCAGGCCCTGCTGCATGTTGTGTTTACTGGTAATTAGCAAACACCTTCCACTAATGGGGCTTTTAGCTGCTTACATTATGCCCAGTAATGTGTGGAGAGTAACCATGGTCAATTTGGGGTGATTGTTTGAACGAGTGCTGACTTTGACCCCTGTAGCCAACACACTGTTGTGAAATTTGCTTCGGTTAAAGTTGACAATGTTCTTGGAGACCGTCTGCAAATCCAGTCAGAAAATGTCAGGTTGGGAAACGTTCTGTAAAGGAAGCGTGTCCGCAGGCTGCGTCCTGAAAAGCAGCAGTCGGCTTGACATTTCCAGTTAAGTGCTGTAGCTGCCATCCAGCACAGCACATGCTACAGGTGATATTATGCAATAAGTTACTCTGTAGCAATAAAACAGCATATTTCCTCCTCTGTACTGAGCTGTCTGTGCGACTCAGCCCACTGTATTGGAGATTATTTAAAAACACAGTTTGTGGCAGCAGACAGATGCTCTGGTTGGTTTTTGTTAAGCAGCTCGGCTTGTCATCCTCCCTGTTTGGGTATTAATGGTAATTCTAGAGCAGGTTACATTTACACAGAGTTTGTGGTCTGATATTAAATCACAGTAATCACGGTCATTTCAAACAGGACAACAACTGTGCATTCTTAAAGCACAATTGCTGCAATTGTGCTGTAATTATTATCCATACTCCAGTTTTGTAGTAGGCGTCCCTCTCTCAACACATACATTTTTTCTTTTGTCACATCCTAAGTTCAGAGTTAAGAAAATGCGTCGATTGGTCGTGAAATGTGATGTGATCTTCATCCATACATTATCTATACCTTACCCATGCAGGGTTGCAGGGGGATTGGAGCCAATCCCAGCTGACATTAGGGCAATGGTACAGCCTGCACAGGTTCACCAGTCTATCACAGGGCTGACAGACACACAACCAATTAATTTAAAGTCAACAATTATCCAGATGTGTGTCTTTGGACTGTGTGAGGCAGCTGAGAACCTTTTGCTGCTTATGCGTCGAACCCATAAGCTTCTTAAGCCGCCTGATCTGATCTTCATCTAAGTCACAAATGTAGACAAACACAGTGTCTCTACACTAATAACACAACTGATTTATCTCTGATTCAAAGAACCTGAAACTAGCTGTTTGGCAGCTCCTCCTCAGATCCTCCTCAGATCTTCAGAAGGAATCGTATTGACCTGCTTACAGATACACCCTCTGTTTACATCACCCAAAGCATGATGGGAACTCTGATGGCAAAACTAATGTTCACACCAAATGTCACCCATCGGTCTGTGAGCTGCTGCTCTGAAGCCTCCAGTTTGTAATTTGTCCGTCAGCCATCTTGGTTTTGGTGCTTTCTGGTCTATTTTCCTCTAAATGGACCATTATTTAAAAAATGAACATCATGTTGTATTGAAAAAACAGAGACATTTCTTGTATTTATGTATATTTATATTTATCTTTTCTATGATGAAATTGTTTCAATAGTCATTACATATTTTTTTAATTTTGCATCTTGCCCCCACCTTCAATACCATCTACAGCTAACACCCTCAGGGTTAGAGCAGTCTGTCTGTAGCCTGAGAGGCAAAAGTCAGGGTGTAACGCTCTCCATGCAAAGTGTCTCAACAGCTTCAGTCTCATTTCCTGTCATCTCTTTGATGTTGATAAAACTCCCAGTACCCAGTGATGACCACCACTGACACTACTCTGACTTTTCCTTTACTTGTAAATAAAATAAAGTGAAGTGAGTGAAAACATCCCAGCGCCTTCTGAACCTTCTACCCCCATTATCAGCCTTTGAATGATGTAGATCCACACTCAGCAAACACCCACTGTGTTACCCCCGCCACCTCAAGGACACCACTGTCTCGCTAAAGTCATGGCAACAATTATATTTATAGAGACATGAAAGCGAGCCCTCCCTCAGTGCGGTGTACCACCTGTAGTGCTTGAGCGCAGGGGTCGGTGCTGGGTAATGGAAGCCGGCGGAGGCAGGAGTGGTCCCAGGGCTCAGCCCGTGTTCACAGAAAGCTTCGGTTTGAGGAGGAAAAAGCCGAAGTCACCGAAACCTTCAGTCAGTTCTCTTCACATACACCTGCTTCAGTTTTGAGTACCTACATGATCTTGTCTGATGTTTTCACCAGGAGGAGGCCTTATACAGAGTTTATATACAGTGAGAGTCACCGAACCTTCAGGTCTGAATGTCCTTGAATGTCTTTTTACCTCTTGTTCGAGATGGCAGGTCCTGACAAACAAAATGGTTATCAACTTCTCAGTTTCACTCTCACAGTCAGATTCCTCTATGAGCTGTGAGCTGCTCAGAAAGTCTTCATCGGTGTGACAAGAACACTGTCTGTGGTTTTAACATAAACCTGGACCTGAAAAGTGAAGACGATGCTTCGCATACATTTTGGTTCTGTCCCGAGTTCTCTAGGTTCTAGTGCTCCATGTTCCGTGTTTGTACTAAAATATTTGGAAAAACCTATTGATCCCAAACCACACACAGTTCTTTCTGGTATTCAACCTGAAGATAAACAAACAGTGTATTGCACATACTACTCTTCTAGCAATAAGTTTAATTGTGCTAAATTGGAAATAAGGGACAAGGAAGGAAGTAAATCAAATGAAAAATAGAGCCAGTTTCCCATAGACTTCAATACAATCTGACTTCTTTAACAACCGGTGGAGTCGCCCCCTGGTGGTCATTAGAGAGAATGAAGGTCCAAACAGAGAGTTTCTAATACAACCAAGAAACAAAGCCTGAAAGTATCAATCACTTCCTGTTCAGGCAACAATGAATGAAGTTTACTTTCGAGCTCAGTCAACATCAAAATAATTTTGACCCTAACCTGATCCCATACTTTCCCCCCTCTGACCAAAGTTTCCCAGTTCAGTCTCTTCTCTTCTTCACTCGTTCTTTTCCCGTCTCCACATCGTGAACGTGTCTTCAGAAACCTCAACACTCCGCCCACTTCCTCCCGAGACTTCGCTTCCCTTTTGTACGACGTCTTGTTCTGTTGTGGTTGGTTTGATTGTTGCTTTCATTGACTCCAGTCATGTCTGTACCTCACAATTTCATTGTGTTTTTCCTGTGTGGCCTGTTTTTCTTTTTTTGGTTTGAAGAAGTTGGGATTCCCATAATCCTCTTTGTTGTCATCTCGGCTGTGGTTCAGTTACCTGCATCGTTTCTCTTCTGTTTTTTCTCTCCCTGTAATTTATCACTTTTTAATCTCCTCACTGGCGTGTGAATAAACACTCAGTGTTTTATTTTGATGGTGCTATTTCCTTGTGTTGAAAGAGAAATAGGTTCAGTGAAAACCTTGTATCTCCTGCTTTCTTTTAGTCTGACTCTGTGAGGGGAACGATGGAGACAGTGTGTTTAACAGGCTTGTTTAATAATGATGAGGTTGTAAACACAGCCCTGAGAGTCCACAGTCTCATATACAGTCGGGACTCCACTTGAATGATGCTCAGAGGTTATTGAAACTTTATTTCCCACTTTCTTCCTTGTACAAAAGTTCATGAACAAAATCAGGAAAAACACACACACAGACAATAAAACAGTTTTAAAAAACACACATTTTACATATTACAAAGCCAGACTTGGAGCTTAGGAGGTAGAGCAGGTCGTCCACTAATTAAAAGGTTGGTAGTTCAATCCCCAGCTCCTCCAGTTTGCATGTTGAACTGTCCTTAGGAAAGCTATATTAGTAGCAGTAGAAAGCTCTGTCTGAATGTATGGGTTAATGTGGCTTCCATTGTAAAGCGCTTTGAGTGACTAGAAAAACTCTATATAAGTGCATATAATTGTATGATTTCCATTTAATGAGGATTATATAATATATGCATTCATTCATTCAATAGTGTTTAGGTCTTAGAAGTTTATATCTTAATGTCAGAAAAGTGTTGCTGTATTCTTTAAATTCATTATAAAGTGCAGGACTGTTGGCTTTGTTCCCTTTCAAAATAATAATAAACAGCTGTATTAAAGTTGGCTCCATCTGTCAGGTGGTTGTTCTTCAGGTTGGTTCTTACACTCGGATCTTCTTATGTATGTTAATGGGAAGGATGGAAAATTATATGTAGATGTAGAGAAAAGCTAATGTTCAATAATCAGAGAAAATGAGATTTCATTATTTAGTTTGTCTCTGAACTTCTGCCATCACACACAAAATCCTACAAGACCTTTTGAATTCATGATATCCATGAATTCAGTCTGAATTTTAACCCATTTCTGTTACATATTCAAAGTTTTAACACTTGTCACAGAAAGACCGGCATCGTCACACAACACGAACCAGAAACAAACAAAACAACAAACAAAACAACAAACAAAAACTCTTCTTCTTGTCGTTACAGGTCTCATCAGAGCCTCAATGTGGCGTCCTCTACATCATTTCCTGTAATGCCACAGGTGTGAGCTGCCCCTCAGGTGACCCATCAGCACCCGTCAGACTCTCAGCCAATCAACGCCTCCTCCTCACAGGTGCCATGGCAACCACATCTGTTCAAAGGCTCGGTGGTCCCCAGCTGCTGCAGTGAGGACGCCGAGGAGGGGAAAAGGTGAAGAAGAAGAAAGGATCGTGGATGTTTTTGAGCCACCGAGGATTGTGGGAGTTTGTGGGAGAGTCGTCTTTTTCCTGGATCCTGTTCAGGTTCAGAGACAAACGACACGTGTTGACACGGTGGATATGATGTAATTTAAAGGAATTCAACTCAACTAAAAAGGACAAATTATTGTTTTTTTGTTTGTTTGTTTCTTTCTTTCTTTCTTCGAGATGTCGACTCACGGGAGGTGACGCTACCATGTAGCCACAAGGACCTGCTGAAACCTACCAGAAACTGTCCGACAGACACACACACAGACACACACAGACTCACACACACTCATCAAACCGAAACAAACACACTCGATAAGCTGAGTGAGGAGTTATAAAGTGCTATCAGGTTATTATCGGCCCCGGCGCTTCCTATTTTCGTCTTTAATCTTTGTAGTCTGAGTAATCATCTTTTTAATTAATGGAAACGGTGGCGTGAAATCTCCCCCCACCCCCCAACCCCCACTCCCCTTTCCCGCTGCCGCCAGAGACACCTGAAACCAATTAGCAACAGCAGATCGAGATGGGGATTAGACACAGGAAGAGCAGGGGAGATTAGATACAAACAGAAGAAGAAGAAGACAAAACGGGAGCAGAGGAGCTTCAACACAAGCCTGTCCTTCAGCCTGGGTGATCGAAAGGCGGGAGGAGCAGAGGGACGGCCGGCGGGGGGGGGGGATGGCGACCTCAGGCCGATGGCACGAAGCAAAGATAACTGGGTGTGAGTCAGCAGGTAGAGCAGCGTGGACTGGACGAGCCCAGAGTCGTGACTGACAGGTGCTCCAGCTGCCTGGCACTCATTGACATTCCTGGAGCAAGGGAGGGGAGCACGGAGAGGGGGAGACTCTTGGCCGGTCGCCACCATCAGGCCCAATTAAGAGAATTTGATTATATGCCTTAATCTTGGCAGTCAGGTGGAAAAGCAGACAGGAAGAGAAAGAGGAGGCAGAGCAGGTGCCTCCGACACACACCATTATCTCCCGTCCGGATGTAATTGAGTTTGTTTCTGGCCCAATCGTGTGTTTTTCTTCAAGTCGTCCACAAACGAGGTCCGTCTGAAGTGGTGGAGGCTCCTCGAGAGGAAAACGTGGGAACAGAACAGGCTCCTTTCCCTTCATTTCTCACTTTTTTTGATTGGTAGCGAAGGCAAACACACTTCCCCACCCTGGGGGACGGTGCTCCTCTTCTCCTCATCCCTCTCTTCAGACGCTTCCCTTCCTATCTGGAAGTTTGCCTCCCGTCTTCTCGCTCTCCAAGTCAATCGTGAGATAAAAGTGAAACGGGACAGAGACAACAAACAGCAAGGGACAGAATCTGGAGAGAACAGAGACCTGGTATCCTCCAGGCTCCCACCACCAGCCCCCAAAGCCTCACTTCCTCTTTGTAGAGTTCCTCTCCTCTGAGCTTTTCCCGGCTCTTCTCCTTGTGGATCCTATACTGCAGCGGCCGTCTGTCCCGGACCCCGCCGAGGTTAAACTGGCTTCCGTCATCCCAGGAAATCTTTTGATATCGGCTCCTGGTGTCGTCATCTTCATTCTGTGAGTACTTCGATCCCATCCTCCTCTTTCTCCCTCTTCCTGTCGTCCTGTCCTTTCTCTTCCCGTCTTTGTTCCTCCTGTTCAGTGTGTGTAGAGATTGACTCATCTCTGGGAGTCATGGGTTGTGCTCTTCTTTGACTCAGTGCTGGTGAGAGTTGGTGCTTAAATGCTGCTTTTAGTTCCTGGATTAGTGATTTTTGGCGTCTTTATTTCTTTTTCACCACACTCATCCTCTGGCTTCTCTGTGCTCGTGTTCGCTGCTGTGTTCGACCTTGAAAACAGAAAGAAGCAGCGTTGTTTCTTTCCCTGAATCCAAACACACATTTCATTTTTGCTCAGGTGCTGAGGTGGGACAGACAGGAAATGACATGGCGATGGTCCCAAGCAGAACAATGTGCTCTACTTGCAAATAGGGAAACTCAGACATTTAATTTAACGAATACATAAGCAATAAATATGGAAGTCTCACTGCCGTTTATAGTGCAGCTGTACTGCTGCGACTGGTATCAGGTTGTAAAGGCAGCTGTGGAGACCTGCATGAACGTGACGGGGATGAAACGTGAATGAAGCAAACACCATGTTAGTCTATGGGCTGAACTAAAGGTATGTTTTAATCATACTCCTCACCTGAAAGACCACGGCGTGATGTTGATGTTGTTTTTTTTTAGAGTGAGTTCCTTCATCAGGAACAGAGAACATTGTTCTTCTCTTACAGCAATAAAGAAGAACTTTTAATGGGAGCAAATGACAGTATTGTGAGTCCCCTGGGAGATGTAATTCACAGTTTCTCCATCATGTCATCATCGGCTCTTTGATTGATTTTCTTCCTCCCAGGCAGCTCCTGGTTTAAATTCATTTCTATGAAAATCAAGGTGCAGAGAGATAATCCATCTGGGTGAGCAGTATCACCTTTGTATTTTTGATTTTCACTTCTTCATGACTGGGATCGTTTCTGGCAGTTCGCTCTGTGATTATTAAAATTATAAGTAAAATTACTGCACTAAAAGTTTCTTTTCACTTATTGTGAAAGTCGTTCCTCTTAAAATGTGCTGATGTAGTGGTGTGACACTGATCGGTGTGAAATGTTGAATCAATGGACTTTATTTTGATGGGAACAGAGGTCGGTGAGGTTTTGACTGTTTCCACTATGAATCGAGATGCTTTCTCTGAGGTGATGAGTTCAGGAAGAGTAGTTTTATATATACAGATGTGTATAAACAAGCTGTATCCCAGTTCATTGGAGGCAGAGGTTTAAGTCCAAACCTAAATGAGAAGGTCTGGTTCACATAGGATTCTCGTTGCCCATCCTTACTGTTCTCCTGGCAACCTTGAGAACCTTTTCAAAAAAACGAAGGCCCTTGGTTGTAACAGTTGTACCATAATCCTCTGTTTACACCCATATTGTTGTCATTACAGTGGATCTTGGGATATGTTTGGCCACGAAGGCTCCCACCTGATGGAGCGTTCATTGTCCATTTGAAGGAGCCCAGTCACGTTGGTGTGACGTTTTCAGGCTTTTGAAGGACGTGGACACAACTGTGAACTTCTGCAGGTTTCACTTCCTGTCTGACCGCTGGTCTTCTCCTGGTCACGTAGGCCTGTTCTTCACTCCTTACCTTCAATGGCAAACTGTGAGTGAACATACTGGTGCTTCAGAGCAAGCCTCAGCAGAGGAGCTGGGGCTTGTTAGTGACTCGTGGCTTCGGCGTTTCTACTTGCCGTTGTTTTGTTCATCCCTTTGTAATGTTGGCTTTTCTGAGAAAACATGCAGTTGGTCGGGTTTCGTAGGAACTACTGATGTTGGATGGTCAGAAATTCAAGTCTCTTGACCCATTTAATTTCTAGTTAAAGGAGAAAAAAACAGCTCAAACCGTCGCGCAGCAACAACGCTCTAGAGACCATGTGATTTTTGGAAGCGTCAGCACTTCAACTTTCTGAAGACGACTTCATTACAGTTTATTATAAATACATCATAATTATCATGCTCTCCATAATTCAAAATCATATCAAACCAAATAAAGCGAAAGCACTAACATAAGTCTTTATATATCTTTAAGTGAATATTCAAGTGCTGTAAGGATTTAGTCTTCCATTACCTTTACACCCCTTCTCTCCCTCTCACCACTGCTTCCTAAATCTGCCTCTGTCTTCCTTCCTCCTCTCCTTCTTCCTCCTCCCCTCCCTCTCCTCAGCGCGTGTCGGAGTGCGTCATTGTAGGCGTTCGATCAGGCAACGCGCTCCCTGCATTTTTTTTTTTTTTTTTTTTAAATGTTTGATAATAGTATGAAGCTCGGAAGTAGATGTTCCTGCGTAGGAAGAGAGAATCACTAAGGCTTTATTCAGCTGCTGCTCCCTGTGTGTATCTGTGTGTTCATATGTGAATGTGTGTGTAAAAGTAAATTGTGTGTGTGAGGCTCTGAGATGAACCGTGTGTGTGTGTGATTTGAATTTTGATTTGGAATAATCGAGCTGTGTGTTGAGACGAGCTCCTGCAGGATTTGATTGGTTGATTATGGAGGATTGTGTGTTTTGCATTCGCAGCCTGTTTATGAAGCCGCACAGCTCCAGATGAAGTGTATCAATTGTAACGGATTCTTTATCAACAATTAGCCTTTTTGTTGCCGTAGTCAGGAGGCGAGATGCTAATCTCGACGCAGAGGAAACTGTACTTCAATGTGTGGGGAAGTAACTTAATGTCTTTTCTGCCTTTCTGAGTGAATTCAAGACAAAAAGAAAAGAACATCTCAGTGTAGTTTTACATCTAATCTGTCAGGCTCTGAGCCTCGTTTTCCTAATGAGTTTATGGTCTCAGTCTCTAGTTTCAAGTCTTCAATACAACATGATGTTCATTTTTTAAATGATGGTCCATTTAGAGGAAAATAGACCAGAAAGCAGGGGATGAGTTAGGGGAGTGGCTACTGTGTGATTGACAGACTGTAGCACCCAATCAGGATAGAGTAAAGAGCAGGTCAGCTCCACCCCTCACTGCTCCTCAGCTCCACCTTCTCCTCCAAATATGGTTTCTACTGGTTTCAAAAAACCAAGATGGCCGATGGACATTTGACCAGCTGGAGGCTTCAGAGCAGCAGCTCAGACGATGGTGATGTCGGGGGGGGGGGGGGGGGCAGTTGTTTGGTCAGTGGAGTTGGTTTTTCGGTGACAACATAGACAAGTGTTGTTTGTTTCCTTCTACTCTTACATGTCTCCATGTTTTGTTCTTGTGTGAACTGAGGTGTCACAAAACTTTTGATTCCCCGACTCCCCTGTTTCCTGTGACTCATCCCTGTGTGCACTTTTAAACAGCTGAAACTCTGCAGGGATATATTTGAAACAAATCTGGGTGAAACGGGGACATTCCAATAAAGCTTATGGGCTCTATCCCTCAGCTATTAAACACACTATCATGGAGCGACTTTGACTGGGAACGTCTCCGCCTTTAGACTCGGCCACATCCATCCTGACTCTATTAGACGCCACAATCAGCCGCGGCTCTAAAGAGCTTCTGTCTAGGGACACTATTACCTGCAGTAAGTAACGGTGGAGGAAGATAACAATTATGGAGCCCCATCATTTCTCCTCCACTTCCCCTATACCTGCACAAACCACAGGTGGAGATAGCTCAGTAGATGGAGGGTTTAAGGGGGTCAAACCTCCTCCATCACTGTCGGGGCTGCACGCTGCATCACACTGATAATTGAGGGAGCTGTATTGATATCCTGCTCGGCTTTGATGAAGGAAAATCACCACTATTTATTGTTCATGGCATCAAGTAGAGACGGACGCTTGACTTGGCACAGACAGCAGAGCAGCTTCTGGGGGAGTTCACGCTGAAATTAGCCCAGAGAAGAAATAACACAAATAGGTATCGCAGTACGGATACGGTGGATTTCAAGCTTGTGCCAGGAAGACAAAGTGAAAGTCAAGTTGAAAGTGCTCCTCTTACAGAAGTGCCTTTTTTCTAATTATCTTCACTGCAAAAGCTGCAATAATAAACCAGGTAAAGAAGAAGAGGCAAATCAAACAGGTTGTTGTCCAGCAGAAAGCTCTCATTACATCAGTGCGGCTGCTTTTCAGTGGGCGAACAAGGCGGCGTGCGCCACCTCGCTACTCTCATATCAAAGGGTTAAAGACTGTTTATTCTGGCAGAGTTCCCCATTTAACACTGATACTGAGCTGCTGCAGCATCAACATGAAACAGAGAGACCAGTGTTTACCACTTCTTCCCAGCTCTTTCAGGAGAGTAACAATGAAGAGGGGGGGTCCACACAGGTACAACTGAAGGATAACTCAGCTCAACCCAACCTGAAGTCTGTATAATCAGTAGCGTAGGATGCAATATTACCTGTAACAGGAAGTGAGGGCTAAACTAAACACATTTAAAGCCAACTTCCTTCAGCGAGTAAGAGGGAGCCCATCGTCATCCCATCGTGACGTCACATGACGTCACCCATTGGTTTGCGAGCCGCCATTTTGGTCACAGCAGTTAAAGCTATACCCAAAATCACTCACTAATTCCTATTCAGTCCACCATATTGGAAGTTGTTGCTGAATGTACAGTGAGAATTATTAAACCCTAAAGATGTGTCCCAGTTCAGGGTCTGCATCCTATGGAGGACCTGGTCTACAAAGGTCTGGTCCTTTATTATCCGTCATAGACCATGAAGGCCAAACTGAAATGAGATGGTCTGGTTTATTTTCCTGCCCTGTGTTGTAAAGTGTAGTTCCTGTTGCAGAACAACCTTGACAACCTCTTTTCACTAAAACATGAGGTTTTAAGGCCCCTGGTTTTAACAGTTGTTCCATTAGTTGAAACCCAACATTTATATTGAAGTTTGTGGTTCTTTGGTTCTCTGGTGGTTTTTGCTGCCATCAGGTATCAGCCCACAGTGATGTCACCATAGGTCTGTGAGGGTTGGATCTTATTTCTGCTCATATTATATAAGACCGCCCCCCCCGATATTCTCAACCAATCAAAGGGACGGTTTTCTATGAACAGAAGAAGTTTGACACTGATCCACAAAATTCATTCACATGTCCTAAGGAAGCAGGGAGACTGATAGTGCTCCCTGCTTCCTTTCTTGTCTCCTTTAGAATAGGAAACACTAGACCTTCCTTTAGGAAAAGGAAAAAAATGCAGACCCACAATTACTTGCATCAACAAATAGGAAGCAAACGATAGCAATGTCAGATCTGAAATTTGACGACTTGTTAACGGTTATCCAAAGTGAGGCGTCAAACTGGGACTTCAGAACGCAAAGGTCAGGGGTCACGGTGGCCTCAGGGTTAAGGTACTGACCAAACTCAGCTTTTCTGCTCCTGAAACTACTACTACTAATAATAATAATAATTTGGATTAAAGAGATTGTCCTCTAATGTTTAATGTTGATGATGATTGAGTTTTTTTTTCAGCTGGGCCCTTTGTTTTGTCAGCATTGCTCCATGTGATGGAGGTGATTGTGAATGGCCCCGTGCCGCTTGTTGCCGTAATGATGCCAAAATGACACTTGATTGTGTGTTACTGGCCCAGTCTTTTTAAAAAGGTCAGCTCCAGAGCTCAGACAGGGGGAAGAAAAGAGATCAAATTTGATATGGACGTTGATTTATCTTTCACCATGAAAACGTAATGTCTCAGTTATGGCGCGTTGTGTCGGTAATAAGACGGTGTTTGAATTATTCATAGTGTTTCATATAAATCTGAAGGGGCTGTAATGCTTGTTGACTGCTGCTGGAAGCCGACGTATGTTGACTGATTACTCCAGTGGAGCTGGAGCGGAGGAGCAGCAGGGTGATGCTGTGAATCCCTCTGTGCTCAGTGATGAATGGTGGCGTTTTACAGGTCCAATGTTTGCATAAAGGTTCTGTGCAGCAGTTGTTTTTTTTTTTTTTTCCTTTGCTCTCTAAATTAGTGTCATTGTGTGTTTTGTCCCGGATGAAACCACTTTGGACGAGGTTACTGGATTTGATTCTAACTGGTAGTGACTCCTCTTTAGCGTCCAGTTCTCAGAAATCATGAGCAGTTCTGTCACCACAAGTCTCTAGGAGCAACTAGTACTGGTTGACCTTGTAGCTGAAGATTTCCACCAGCTAAAAGCAGGTGCTATAATATATATAAAACCCATGTCCACTGCAGAATCGTGTGACCTGGTCTAAATGCTGATTTTTAGCCTTTTCCATTGCAGGGTTATAGACTGTCTATAACAGTGGACCTGGACTCTGGGTCTATGAAGTGAAGCCAATCCTGAAGAGCCTTCATCCTCTCTAATGACCATCAGGGGGCGACTCCACTGGTTGTTAAAGAAGTGAGATTGTATTGAAGTCTATGGGAAAATGTCCCTACTTCTCCTTGATTTATTAGCTCAGTAAACGTTTTCCTAATGAGTTTATGGTCTCAGTCTCTAGTTTCAAGTCTTCAATACAACATGATGTTCATTTTTTAAATGATGGTCCATTTAGAGGAAAATAGAGCAGAAAGCAGGGGATGAATTAGGGGGCGTGGATCCACTCAGATACACTCCTCGCTCCACCTCAGCTCCACCTTCTCCTCCAAATGGTGGTGGTTTGTTGTTTGGTTTCAAAAGGCAAAAAGGGGTATTATTGCAAGTTAATGGTAAAGAGAGAAAAGACAGACAGCACTAAACCAGGAGATGGAGCAGGAGCTGGATTTAAGAGAGAGCAGCTGCAGCTACTGTCATGAAAAGGTGTGTTTTAGCGCGGCCCATATCTCTCACTGGTGTAGAAAACACACTGAGATGAAGTTTTTTAGAGGGAGCAGGGAGGGTGTGGCTGGCTCCACTCGCCTATCTGTAAAAGTCAGCGCACGCCACTGATGTAGAGCCTGAACCAAGCTCCATAAATTAAATGTTAAAATTAATTCCATATATTGTTCCACCTCCACCACCGCTGCCACAGCAGCTTTAACAAACAGCCCCCGCCGGCCTCAGGACAGCATTTGCCTCAGTGATAGATTTGTTTTCAATTGTCTCGCTCCATATGAAGTCATACCCATTTCTACAGGAGCCCCATCACTGCTGCATCAGAGAGACATCTATCAACCTGCGTGTGTGTGTCTGTTCGTGAACATAAATCTGCAGCGTTGCCTCTGTTCACATCACTAAATATGGACGCCCTGACCTTTCCATAAAACGCACTGAATCCTCCTGGAAGCTCTGATCTCTTATCGATTCTGCCTCTTAAGTGCTGTTCAGGTACGAAGGCAGATGGAGACGAAGAAGGAGTGTAAAATAAAGCAGCTGCAGTTCAATATATGTTAAATTGTCCAGATTATGTTGATGAGGTAGGGAAAAAAAAGAATGTGAGCCGGGACTCAAAGATTGAAAAATTAACAGCTGAAATAAAAAGACTTTTGTTCCGAAGAAGGAGCTGTTCTGTTTTCCATCTACCACTTTCCTCATGTTTCTGTATCTGCAGTAAATCATGTCAAGGCTAATGTGCAGCTGTAAAAGCATCTCTGTTTTTCTTTATAAATTTTTAAAAATGTCACCAAGTCTCCACATATTCAGCATCAGCTCAACCTCAGTCTGAGCTGCTGCTCCGAAGCCTCCAGTTTGTCATTTGTCTGTCGGCCATCTTGTCTTTTTTTTTTTTTTTAAAGCAGTAGAAACCATATTTGGAGGAGAAGGTGGAGCTGAGGAGGAGTGAGGGGTGGAGCTGACCTGCTCTGTACTCTATCCTGATTGGGTGGTACAGTCTGTCAATCACACAGTAGCCCCTCCCCCTAATCCATCCCCTGCTTTCTGGTCTATTTTCCTCTAAATGGACCATCATTTAAAAAATGAACATCATGTTGTATTGAAGACTTGAAACTAGAGACTGAGACCATAAACTCATTAGGAAAACGTTTACTGAGCTAATAAATCAAGGGAGAAGTAGGGACATTTTCCCATAGACTTCAATACAATCTGACTTCTTTAACAACCAGTGGAGTCGCCCCCTGATGGTCATTAGAGAGAATGAAGGTTTAAGGCTCTTCAGACCAGAGTCCAGGTCCAGGTTTAGAGACATTAGTATCTCAATATAAAGAAAACACAAAAAACAAACAAACACCTGAGATATTTATTCTGTACAACAGTTGAACGAGCAACAAGATATAGAAAAATACAGGAAAGTACAGAAATCGCACAACTGACCTTTGTGAGGTGGTGGATTGGCCCTTTAAGACTCTAAGTACATAGAAACGCATAACCTCACACACACACACACACACACACACAAACTGTACAACTGCCAGTCCAGTGCTGTGTTTGTGTGTTAGCCCTCTAACAATGACAAACAAACACTTGGTGAGCTGCTTAGTCAACGTTGTTCAGTGGAGCGTCGCAGCACTGCCGCCTGCTTTACTGCAGCACATGGAGAAACGACTGAAGCAGCACTGCAGGACACACACACACACACACACTCTCCTGGCTGTGCTGCAGGTAGAGGATGGATGTGTGGTGGTTTGGGGTCAGAGCAGCTGAAGTTTGTCATGTTTTGTGTGTGTGTGTGTGTCTTCTGTCAGAATAAATTTGTTTCCTGGAGGAGCAGCACACCTGCAGCTTTGTGCACCTCACCTGACACTCAGTCACTGATGAGAGGATGGAGGATGTGTCTGAGTCCCGGTCCTTAGAGTCCAGATCACCAGGTCTCAGTCCGGTCAGACGGGTCTGATGAAAACATACGTGGGTCAGGAAACGGCCCTTTTACCTCCAACCGTGAGGCTCTCCTTTCACCTCTCTGTTGAAACGTCTGCAGGATTGAGGAACTGACCTTGGTGGAGGGAGGAGTTGGGGCAGATGGATGAAGATGGGTGGAGTTTACAGGGAAACGGTCTTTGGGACTTAGGCCTGTGGAAGGGGATCGTCTTCTTTTCTATCTATTCTTCTTTTCACTGTTAACCACCTGGTGGAGCTCTGTCCTGGCCAAGGTGGGTTCGATTCCGAGTCAGCCAATCAGAAGAGAGGATCTGAGCCTCCCTTCTGATTGGCTGACTGATTTTCTGAGTGGACCAGTGAAAATATAGCAGATTTCAGGTAAAACACTCAGAGAAACCAAATCCTACAAGGTTGGATGATGGGTCCAGGTGGACGGGGATTAAGGGGCATGACTTCGTTGTGACATCACAAAGTTCCAGAAGTCCTGAGGCTGGTTTTAAGGCTCAGTTTCTGAATCCAGGCTGTGAGCATTTCTGTGACTGAGACCTTTGATACTTTCACTGTGTTAATATAGAACCTAGACCTGCTTTATAATAAGACCAGATGGAGGTCTACCTTTAGACCGTATGGACCTTTAAATATTGTGACAGTACATTTAAATCTGTTCTCTGCCTCTTTAGATGTTATTTGTTCCACTTCTCATGAAAGAGTTTCTCTTCAGCATTTCTTAATTGATTTCCCCTGATGTTCATATGTACATGATAGTAGCTGTGTTGGTCCCTAAGGGCCCAGAGGAGATGAGCAGGACGGGTTCAGTGCTGCAGTGCAGTGGGTCACATAAAAAAACCAAACAATACTCTGTCAACAGAAAAGACGATGCTGTAGCTGCAGAGCCACAAGGCCAAGAATCTGTGTTTGATTATGTCATAAATCCTCTAAACGTGAAGCGATCCCAGTAAACAAGTCAAAAGGGAATAAACCTTGTTAAATTAATAAAGACTTTTACTCCATTTAAAGAGACATTTTAACACATTGACAGATTATAATGTTATTTCATTATCAGCTGTTCCTAGGAGGAAAAAAACAGAGGGCTCTTCAGTGTCAGGTCTGTGTTTCACAGTCATCCAGATCAGTGGGACGTCAGCGGGCGCTGCTGCTCACTGGGAGACATCATTACGAATCTCCATCTCTTTTTAATTTGTCATTGGCGTGGCAGGAATAATCGTCCCGTGGGGGCTCGGCAGGAGAGAGCGAGGCGGGTGACTTCAGAGGATGTTCCCGCTCTACATGTGGAGGGGGATGTGGGTGGTGTTTTTTTTTTTTTTTTTTTTTTTTCAGATGTAAAAGGAGATTCTCGTGTTTTAAAATCTGACCTTCTTGCTGATTGGTTTTAAAATTTTCAAGGAAAATCCAGGTCATGTCTCAAGTTCTCCAGAGCAGCTGAGCCACAAGGTCAGGAAATATCTTGGTTGTTGGTTTGTTGGTATTTTTACTGAGACCAGATCCTTTAAGTATTGTGTGTTTTTTGTCTGGATTTGACGAGGTCAGACTGTAAATTCTGTAAATTCACCTTTGATTTTGGAGCTGATTTTTCATCATTACTGCTCCAAAGAATGAGCAGAACTCAGATCAGATAAAGAGAGAAACTTCAAATCAGCTCTAGAACAACACAAACACGTGTGTGGAACTTCCTGTGTTGAAGTTTTCTTTGGTTATTCTGGTTTACAGTGTTTTTATCTAGAAAATAAGGAGAAATTCACTGTGTTTTTAGTTTCCTCTTGTTCTCTGAGCTACTATCCCCTATTACAGTGAACAGAGTCTTTACTGAGTCTCAGATATAATGAGCTGAGGTTGAGCTGAGTCTGGAGATGAGGAGACTTGGGGACATTTTTAAAAACTTTGAGGAAAAACACAGATGTGAAAAAAGTGTTACTGTGGCTCTAAAAGGGTTAAAACATGTCAGGAGAACTTTAAAGGACCATGTGAAGTGTTTCTTATCCACACTCTGTCTGTATCCTGAAGGTTTAACAAACATGTTAAATTTCTCATGAAACATTTGCAAAGCCATTTTTAAACCGTCAGTGTTGACACCAAAGGCAGTAACCACACACAACAGCTGTCAATCAGAGACAAACCCAGTCTCCCGTCTGCAGATTCTCCTGATTGTCACGTTTTATTCACTGAATTTCAAATCAAAAGACCATGAACAGTTTAAGCCATTTATCTTAACCGTTAATTTAAGAATTTAAAAAAAGATGAGCTGCATCATTTCTGCTTCTGGCATCAACTAAAACTTCACAACAGCTGCCCCCATTATGTTCAATGTAAACACCTACAGCTGTGACGGCGGTGAGCCAGCCCTATTTTCAAGTGTTGACGCCCCAGAAACGCTGTTCACACCCGATTCACTGATGGACGCATCCAGGCTGCCGTACCTTGACTTGTCTTCACTGCAGCATTTTATTAAGAATAAATCATTTGGTTGGAGGACAGTTACTCTGCCGCAGCCTCAGTCTTTTAGGGCTCTCCTGTAAATTGGTGGAAAGGCTTTTTGGTTGAGAGGCTGCAGGTGCCCTGATTAAACTTAATTATCGCACCATTTTAAAATCACCTCTCGAAAAAAAAAAAAAACACTCTTCCACTCACTTATGAAGATGCAATGTCTTTAGTTGCCAAATCAAGTTGGTTTTTTTTGGTTTTGGAAATTTATAGAAGTTATAGACTGAAAAGTGAAGCCAACGCTGAAGAGCCTCAAACCTTCATTCTCTCTAATGACCATCAGGGGGCGACTCCACTGGTTGTTAAAGAAGTCAGATTGTATTGAAGTCTATGGGAAAATGTCCCTACTTCTCCCTTGATTTATTAGCTCAGTCAACTAAGTCAAACTAAGTCAAATATGGTTTCTTCTGGTTTAAAAAAACCAAGATGGCTGACAGACAAATTGCAAACTGGCAGCTTCAAACCAGCAGCTCAGACGATGGTGACGTCGCAGTGGGTTGACACTGAAACTAGAAGTTATCACCTGTTTGAACAAATCCTGACGTCGGTCAAACTAAAACTGAGTGAAGCGGCAGTAACATTTGATCATTGGTCATTAGTTGTTGCTGCAGGTTTGATACCTGCACATGGTGCTTGAGGGTCTTGTGGTTTTGTTTGCAGCTGAAACGGACTCTGATGATGAGGCTCGAACGTCTACATCATAAACAGGAGATTCAGTCAGAAGCTGTTAAAGCTTCAATACATGTGTCTCTAAACATGCTCAAAGTCTCAAGATACCATTTTCAAATTGTTGGTTCCACATTAATTCAGAATTCGGTGTCTGAACACATCAGCATAACAGTGTGTAATTAGTCCAATCAGGTACATTGTTGTTAGGCTGCCAGAGAAGCCCGTGGTGTGTATCTGCGGTGTGTGTGCTGCTGTTGTTAATGAGCGTAGCTGCTATTGGCCCTCAGCTACTGGTAAATTGCAAATCAGGAGCTTTGAGTCACAGCTCTGCTCAAAGATAATAGAGTGTATTCAGGGACAGGTTGTTGTTGTTTGGGTTCGGCTCCCTCGGTCTTACTGACGTGAAAATGAACAGGCAGCAGACAACGGTTTGGGTGCAGCTGCAGATATAAGCGGGTGATGATTCAATTAAAGGCGGAGACACTTCATTTCAGTTTAAACAACTTTTTAAAAAGCTTAACAACTTTATATACGAGTGGATTGCAGGTTTGGGCAGACGAAGAAACTCATTTAAACCACGTTGCCTCCAAATTCATCGACAAAATGATTCACATTGACATTTTCAGGTCTTCAGTTCTGCCTTCAGCCTGTTTATAACCCTGGACCTGAAGCCAAAGCTGAAGAGCTTTAAACCTTCCTTCTCTCTACTGACCATCAGGGGGCGACTCCACTGGTTGTTAAAGAAATCAGATTGTATTGAAGTCTATGGGAAAATGTCCCTACTTCTTTTTTGATTTATCTCAGCAGACAGTTTCCTAATAAATTGTTTTGGGGTTTTTTTGTTTTTTTTTTCATTATGGTTTACAGTGTTTATCTATGAAATAAGGAAAATTCAAGATCTGCGCTACTATCCCCTATCACAGTGAACAGAGTCTTTATTGAGTCACATATAATCAGCTGAGGTTGAGCTGATTCTGAAGATGAGGAGACTTGGAGACATTTTTAAAAAATGATGACTTTATCAGGAAAAACAAAGATGAGAAACAGAAAAGACATGTGACTCTAAAATGGCTCAACTTGCTTCATATTACTTTTAAAGGACAAATTGCCAAGTTGTACTCATGACGCCTCAGGTCTCTGTAAACGATGAGCACCATGGATCTGTTATGTGAAAATTTGACATTGACAGTGTCACATCCACCTTCACCACATAAAAATAAATGTTAACATAATTACCTGTTGTGAGCTGGCAGGGCAAACATGGACACACCTCGCTGTAACACAATCCACATCCTCCGTGTCTGCAGTGTCGTGACATCCGCAGATCAACTGCACAGAAGCCTGACCTTCATCAGACTCTGATGGTGGCGACTCACACAATGACCCTTTATCGTCACAAGATTTCAGCGACAGGGCTAATGTCGGCTAATCGCGAAGGCTAAGAGTTCAGCCCGGGCTACATTAGGGCGCTGACACCAGGCTTCTGTAATGGCCAATTAGAGCTGACATAGTGTGGAGGATTCAGACGTGTGGAGGAGATTAGAGTCACGACAGCGGGCGGGTCGCCGCGCTGCTAGGAGAGGAAGTGGGCGTAACGCTGAGCAGAGGAAGACGTGCTTTGATCCGTCCGCCACTTCCCCTTGACATTTATTCTTCCTGTCAGAGATGAGAGAAGCCTGGACTGAATATTTAAGTTGTGCTCTGCAGTGACCTGTCTACAGTCAGATACAGAGTGAATATTGCTGTTGAGCCTTTTTTATGGAAAAGGTGACTCAGTCGGCGAAGGCTCAGATGTCCCCGTGTGACATCATCCCTCCTACTGGCCTGTCTTCTTCTAACTAACCAATGAAAAGAAAAGGATCAATGTCAAACAGCCTCATATACTGACGGAGAATTTAGTGATGTCACAACAAATGACCAATGAGATCAAACAAGCTGCGCCCGGTGTCATAAATTTAGATTTTGCCTCGTCACTGACAGGTGTTTGTGACTGTCACATCCACAAAATGTGATGCAGTGCATTGTGGGATTGTTCACAGAAACAGTACATTTCTTGCTTCACTGAGAAAATTCAGGCACTGAAATAAATGGCCAAGGGTAAATATAGTTATACTTGCACTATATAGAGAGAATGAGGGGAGATCTACAGCAGCACAATCCTGAATCAGCTGAAGCTGCCTCAGTCTTTTTTAGGGACGACTGAGAAAAGACTGTTAAAGTCATTTAACCTGGAAATGAAAGCAAAGGAAAGAACTGGACACAAATCCTCTTCTCCTGCACCGTTTTTTCATCCCTTTGTGTTATTTTTTTATTTTTATTTTTTTAACATGTCCCCAAGTCTCCTCATCTTCAGACTCAGCTCAACCTCAGCTCATTATATCTGAGACTCAGTAAAGACTCTGTTCACTGTAATAGGGGATAGTAGCTCAGAGAACAAGAGGAAACTAAAAACACAGTGAATTTCTCCTTATTTTCTAGATAAAAACACTGTAAACCAGAATAACCAAAGAAAACTTCAACACAGGAAGTTACACACACGTGTTTGTGTTGTTCTAGAGCTGATTTGAAGTTTCTCTCTTTATCTGATCTGAGTTCTGCTCATTCTTTGGAGCAGTAATGATGAAAAATCAGCTCCAAAGCCTCTAATGCTCTAAATATCTTATTGTCCATGTCTCTCTGTCTTTATTCTGTCACTACAATAAACTCAGAGCAACTTCTCCTCACTCTGAGAGCAGAAAAATACAGGATTGATCTAGTCCACTGAGAAAGTGTTCAGGGCTGTAATGGCCGATGAGTCCTCTAACTAGTCCTTGACCCTGAACAACAACATAGGTGGTTTGTTTCCTGAAAGAGCCGCCACTATGGAGCCAAGTGTTCTCAACCTTGGTTGCCATGGTTACTGTCACAACCAGCTTTAAGGCCATGACTAAGAGCAAAGGATGAGATACAATTTTTATATATATATATATATATTAGTTTATGGTCTCAGTCTCTAGTTTCAAGTCTTCAATACATGTTCATTTTTTAAATGATGGTCCATTTAGAGGAAAATAGACCATGAATTAGGGGGTGTGGCTACTGTGTGATTGACAGACTGTACCACCCAATCAGGATAGAGGACAGAGCAGGTCAGCTCCACCCCTCACTCCTCCTCAGCTCCACCTTCTCCTCCAACTATGGTTTCTAAAGATGGCCGACAGTTGTTTGACAGTCGGTTCAGGCCGATGTCTGTTACAGGAGTCGTTGACTTTGTTGACAGCGAGCTGAGGTCAAGACGTCATGTGCTGTGATGTCGACTTCCCCTCAGCTCTGTAATGACTTCTCTCACTTCTCACTCGCTCTCTTCCTTTACTCATTTCCGTTCCTTTCTTTATCTTGTCTCTGTTTCCCGCTCTCAGCCTCCATCTAATTTCTCTCCACAGGTCTCTCTGTCCTTTAACCTGCTTTTTGCTCAATTTTATCTCTTTCAATTATTCCAGTCTCATTCTTATCGACCTCCTTCTTCCCTTCATTTCTCTTCCTCCAGTTTCTGGCATTATTCCCCATCTTTCCTTCCAGTTTTATTCCTCTTTCCTTGCCTCTGTAGCTATTTCACCTGTTTTTTTAAATTTTCATTTTTATTCTCTTGCTTCGTCCTCATTTCTGTTCGTCATCTTTTCTTCTCTCCCTTTTCCATCTCAATTTTCTTTTCATTTTCTCCTTCTCATCCGTCTTCCTTTTTTACCTCCACCCCCCTCCCCTGCTTCATTTTTCCTATTCCTCTCCCTCCCTCCCTCCTCCTGATGACCATCTGCTCCGGGGGTCTTTGGCCTTTTAATAACAGTCTGATTTCCCAAGGCTCCAGCCATACTGTCCCCTCCTCCCCCGCCCCCTGCCTCATGGTCACCGGTGGCCTTGGCAAAGGCGTTCATCTGAACAACTCCCCCGACTCCTCTCCTCCACCCGAGGACACGGCCTTTAGGTTGAAGAGGGACGGGAGTTTTATTTTATCTTGTGGAGACCCACCCAGACCTGCAGTCGGTAAAAACAGTAATCAGACTGAAGGTGCACGGTGCCGGTTTCCCTGCAGAGACCTCAGAGCTTAGTTCATCTTTCTCTTTGCTGCCAGCGACGCTGCAGTGGTGAGGAGGCTGGAGTCACATGATCACTCCTGGCTCACACTGTTGAGTTTTACCAGAATCCCCTCGTGCTGCAGGCGAGTCCCAGTTTTCATTTCGGAACTTTTTAAGCTGCGAAGTCGTCGTTTCCAGGCTCAGGTCTCCAGTGTTTTTCTTTTCATACCAACAAGTTTGGAATGAATTTAAACAGCTAGTGCATCTTGTTTTAGCTTTATCACATCTGATTGGAATATGTGTGTATTCATTCTAACATTTTATTAAATTAAAGTAAGTTGAGACATCCAAAACCAAAAGGTCAAACCTTTTCAGTATAGATTCCATGTGAACATGTTGATCAAACTTCACATTGTGTTTTGGCTTCCTTTGATCCAGGACAGTACAGACTATTGTAAAAGACACTTCATGACATTTTAGCAGCAAAGGGACCTGTTTTTCTGAATGAACCGACAGTGAACACAACATGTCACGCCGGCATTTTAATGAAGAGAAAATTCTGTGTAATTCTCAAGAAACCACAGATCTCAACAGAACAGAGAGCCTGAGGGTTTCAGCTCAGTTCAGCTGCAATGGTACAACTCTTAAAACCAAGGGCCTTGTACTTAGCGAAGCAACAGTAACAGCTGCTGGCACAAAGGGAAAATCCTCCATCGACCAGATCGCCTCATTTTGGTTCAGGCATCTTCAAATGCATTTCATGAGGTCACGTCACTCTCATTGACTCGTTTGTGCAGATTTATTTGAGCAATGTGAAGATCTTACTTTGATCTGATTTTACTTCTTAGATGGATCACACAGATTGTATAAAGGTGTTGTATTTAGGTATTTAATTTCAAAAGCTCAACCACACGTTAGCTGTTAGCAGCTAGCCTGCTAACTACAGCTGGAGTTTAGCATAGCAGCACATGAACCGGTTCTCCACAGGTCACCAGCTCCCGTCCAGGACGGTGGAGTTCCAGCCCGTCTGTGGGATGAGAGACCCAGCTGCAGACAGAGAAACACTCTATCTGTCAAAGTGTGTCAAAGTGGCAGAAAGATGATCCACATCAGGACTTTCACAATAAAATCAGATCAGGAACAGAATGCAAATTGTGATTCTGCCCAAATAGATGGTCAGATGATCATTTAGCGAAGTGGTCCACCTCTAATCTACGAGTCCCTCTGATATACACTCAGTGCTGGTGTCTCGGCCAATGACTGTACCGCAGCTGCAGCGCTGACGACAAAGCCAGTAGAAAAATGAAGATGAGTGATAACCTTCACATTGGAGAGAATCTGTAACGAGGTCCAGGTTTGATGAGAAAGGAGACAGATTGTGGGGAAAATTGTGTCCAGATTGGAAACTGTTGACCATCCGCTTTTGAATTCACTGGAGACCGGCCTGGATTTGTGATTAAAACATTATAAAGACTCGCTGTCATTACTACTTTGGTTGTCATGGTAACAACACAGGCACATGCTGGCTTGGCAAGTCAGTCACGGATGAGTCTGTCGATTTTTGTCTTTTTTTTTGTTTTAATTTTCTGATTCAAAGCCCGACTCCAATCTGAGCTGATCGTCTGTTTGTTTTCTGTCTCTATGAAGAAAAAGGAGGACACTTCACTAAACTGTTTGCTTTGCGAGATTACAGGGAAAATGTTTCTTGAACCCAGCAAACAAAGCCAATGCATGGATAGATTGTAAACGTCATTAAGTACACACAGCCATCCTCTGTGCAACTTGCAGGAGACGCTAAATCAGGCCACAGGACAATATTTGAGTAAAGCCTCCTTCACGCATTAAGTCAGGGGTGCCCTCCAGGACTTATTTTGAATATCTGGATCCCTTTTCAAGTGCAAATGTGTGCTGGAGAGATCCAGTGTTGAGCGAGCGCAGTCTGGTGGGGCTGTGAAGCTCTGATGAAGGCTGAAATGTGTTGGCAGCTGTTTTCCTGTTTGCCTCACACTTGACTTAACACTTCCTTCCTTATCAGTGACAGGAGAGGGAGTGAGTTTTGGGGAAAGCCCGGTCTGAACAGGCTGATTCATCAAAGGAGCATGTTCACCGCCGTACACTGTTTATACCGGGTGCCACACTGACACACCGATGGCTGACGTCACGGTTGGTTGGTGCTTGTTCGGTGCCCATGTTAACCCTCTGAATCCCACAGGAGTGTATATTATCCTCCATCTTTGTTGGTGACGTCAAGAGTCGCGTCTCTATATCTATATCTCCCAGCGTCACCACGTCAAGCTGATGGCGATTGTGATGAGGTTAGTTTTCAGGGTTTTTTTTTTTTTTTTTTTTTTTTTTTGTGGGGCTTGACTGGGGCAAATCTAACAGAGGGGAGTGCATTTTTTTTTTTTTTTTTTTTGGGAGTACAGCACCAGGACAACACCACCCTGAGTCATGCAGCTCCTCCCCAGCTCTGCAAACCTCTGTCAATGCTGCTGTACACTTGAAATCATGGTAACCAAGATTTGTGTGAAAACACTGAATTGAGATCAGGAGAAAACCAACTTGTAGGGAGCAACAGAAATCTTTCAGGTGTCTGTTAGTCGGCCCCTACAGATAATTGGAAGGTGTCAGCTCTGTAGACGCAAATGAGTGAATCCAATCAACTGGCACTACTCGTGCAGGAAATGCCTCGTGTCACATGGTTTTCATCTTCAAACCCTGGGAGGTGATCTACCTGCTGATCTGCACAGGTGGCGGGAAGAACGAGAGGAGGACGGACAGATGGAAAGCTGGAGATGGGGGTGGGGGTGGGGTTATTTTTACCTCCCTGAATCACATCCAGTGGATGTTGGTGGTTAATATGAGTTTCTGGTGGCGCCCAAGCAGCCGCAGTACGACCGAGGAGAGGGAGGCGGCAGGCGATAGATCAAACGCACCATGATGAGCAGCATGCTGGGCAGGCCATTGCCACCCCCCACACCCCCACCCCACCCCTCCAGAAGTCTTTCCCGGAGGTCATTTCAGCCTGAGGAATAACAACCGCGGAGAGCTGTGCGTCCTAATTGTCTGTCGCTGCACTCCATTGGTCAAGAAAAACGCAACTTAATCAGCTTGTCCAACTCGGAGGCTCCCTGAAGAGCCGCAGCCCAGATACAGACAATCTGTGGGAGCTTTCAGAGCCTTTTTCCAGTATATCATGGTGGGAGTAGATTTGCCAGTGCTGGGTGAAACCCACATTTCTAGTTTTGGTCATTTTCATTTTCGTCGCACTCAGCTGTGGGATTAAACATTCAAAAAAGATCTCTACGTCATTTGCTGTATTTAAAAATTTGAGGTGTTTTATTTTGAAGTACAGATCAGGTGAAGATGTTCCAGATGCAGTTTCCCTCTTTCAGTACTTTAGATCTGGATGAAGAAAATAAGAAAATGGCCTGTCTCAGGGTTTTTGTTTAAGTGTCAGCCATTTACAAATTTTGAAATAAAAATCAACATTTCCTTCACAAATTTTCTTTGATTTGTTCTTTAAGCCGTCAGGTTTCACCGAGCTTCAGAGTCTTGGCTGCAAATACGAATGAAAAGTCCAGTTCAGACGTCGCAGCTCAAAACAAAGTCACGATGAGCGTTGATGTCTTCTTTTGTCCAAAGTGCTGATGTGAAACGATGTTTTAGTTTGTGAGTCTTTACCCCGTCACACACCTTCGACCCGTCCTGATTTTAACATCCAAAACAATATAAAACGGATCATTTGCAGCGTAGGAGGTGATGATGATGATGATCGTCAGTGTCAGAGTGACACTTCGACCTGTCAACATGTTGTTACGACACACAAACGCATGCACACACACAACAAATAAAAGTATTTTCAGCCTTGAACCAATTTTCTAGTAAGTGGGCTTTCTGTTGAAGTCAGGTCGTCACGACAACGAGCCTCCAGCTCGAGCAGCCGCTGGGTCACGAGCCAATCACGACATTGATTATCTGTTCGCATCTTGCTCCTCTGTATAAACAACTGAGCATCTCAACCTGAACTCAGCTGATTAACATGCCGTTAGTGTTGGTGGAAGAAGAAATTATCATCAGAAGTTAAAGCCAACAGCTGTTTGACTTCATCCATTCATCCTCTTCCACGGCTCTCCTCTCATCCTCAGTGGCGCTCAGTCCTTGTACTGTGGCTTGGAAACCGCTGCTTTGAGGAAACGGGAAACGTACGTCCCATCGCATTAACATCAGGACTGAGGAAAGAACGCAGCCGGAAACTGATCGGGTTAAATCACTGACAAAGGTTTAAACTACAGCCCTGTTTGAGTTTGAGGACAGCCTCGACCTTTAATTCCACGTATCAACATTGAGGGTCCTCCTGGAAACAATACAGACCGCAGACCGTTGTCTGACGAGCCGAGACCACATTATGGTTTTGAAGTCACTTTTTCTTTATTACACCACACCACAATCTTTCCCCAGCCAAAGAACCAAACCACAGGCAGGACTCTGGATGCAAACCCTGTTCTCTGGTGTGACCGACAGTCGTGTGCTCTCTGTGCCCATCATCCGGCCCGACCGCCTCCAGGCGACTCTGCTGCTGTTAGTAAATGTAACGCTTCATTTGTTCACAAAATGCGTTGCCTCTGCAAAGTATAGAGAGTGAGAAGGTGTTGGTTTAGGCCTGTTAACTCTGATTGAGGAGCATTTTCATTCTGTTTGGGCTTTTAAACCAAACATATTCTGAATATTAAGCAAATCTAAATCTACCTACTGAATGAAATATTTAAAACTGACACCCAAACTCTTCATGGCTGCTCCAGTCCGTCAAATGAAAATATTCTACTGCAAAGTATTCGACACATTTCCTCAAAATTCAGCTTGACAGATTTGGCACATTTGGAAACTTTGGGTTTTTCACCTGAATATAAAATCAGGTTCTGTGCACTTGAAGAAAAAACTCTCCATAGAGTCATTTCTGTCTATATTTGAGTCCTGAAAAAAATCTGTCAGTGCAGCAGGAATATTTCAACCTGTGTCTCACAGGAAGGTAGAAGTCGAAAAGACTATTTAAAAAAATCTGCCTTGTAACAAGATTATTTAATTAACCCTATAAGTGCCACATTAAATCTGTTTTTCATCTTAAATCTCTTTTTTCCTTCTCAAGTCGTCATTTTTAAAACCATCTCCAAGTCTCCTCTTATTGTCCATGTCTTAAGTGTCTGTCTCTCTCTCTGTCTCTCTCTCTCTCTGTCTGTCTCTCTGTCTCTCTCTCTCTCTCTCGCTCTCATTCATATATATATATATATATATATATAACACAGATGTAAAGCAGCAATGCTCCAGTCAGACTGATCCAAATCTTAACTAACTTCCTTCATGAGTTAATTGCTGTAAGTGTTTCCAGTTCCATCACAGAGCAATAACGCCCTGTACAGTTCTGTTAATAGGGTTAAAGGACATTTGTTTTTAGACAGACAACATGAGTTTGTGGTGATGGATCAACTACAGCAGATAAAACATTAAAAACCTCAGATATACAGCTCATCCAGGTTTGAGTATCTGTTGTCAATAACTAAAGGACGTTCTTGTTCCAGATAACATATGGTGATAATGACCTTCCTGTGAAATGTTTTCATCAAAGACATCAAACAGTCAAACGAACTCAGAGGACACAGTTCTACAATTAAACAGCCAACAGTGACTCATTAAAGCCGACAAAAGCTTTGTGATAAGATAAAAACCTTTCAGATCCTGTGCCTCGTGTCCTTTGTTGAATTAGTCTTCAAACAGCTTTAGACCTGAGTCACAGGTGAGACAACCTGCTCCCTCCAGGTTAAAGTAATAACACATTCAGGAAAGCTTCATTGTTACGCTTCCTTTGGGTCAATATGTACCCGGTTCTTCGGCCCAAGTCCGGCCCACATACAGCACGACCTTCAGATGTTACTTCCACATCCCAACCTACACAGAAAATCTTCCCGGCTGTCAGCCTTCGCTGGGGCATGACATCAGGAATCAGCCCAGATGTGGACCAGACTTGGGCCGAGGACCCAGGCCTATGTTAGACAGTTTCCCTTTTCCATGTGGTCGTCACGCTCCTTAGGGGGGCGAGTGTGAGCATCCTGGGCTTCGGCCAAAACGGTGACACAAGGTGATGAGGTTGTCAATATTTGGGACTGTTATTGACAATGTTAAATGAGCGTGCTGATGGGTCGGACCGATACTCTGACTTGTGTTTTTTGTTTTCTAAAGCACAATATGTTTCCTGATTGATCTCATTGGTCACATCGGCGTCAGCTAGCAGCTCAATCACTGTTTGTATAGCAACCTGTAGTATGTGGTGGAAATCTGAAATTAAGAGAAACAACAATCCTTCAATATTTTATTGTAAGTGTTGAAATGAGGAAGTGACGTGGTCTAAACCTATACAGACGAGATTAGAGACTTCAGTAATACCTTGAAAAGGACGTTTTTCAGATTTAGGCAGAGAGACCCAGGTTCGAATAAAGATAGAGGCAATAGACCCCGACCCTTCATCATCATCATCATCCTGTCTCTCTCTCACTCTAACTGTTGGGATTAAGGTGAAAAATTCCCAACCAAGTAACTTGAACAAAAGAGTTGGGCGACTGTTGCGTCTGTTTACGGTCTGTGTCAGCAGAAATCTGAGGATACCTGCTCATCATCATGAAGCTGGTACAGTGACAGTCTCCTCCACTAACAATGAAAACTAACAGTTACTGAAATAAATAAAAGGAAATACAGGAAATGTCTGTTGCTGTTTATTAGTCTGTGATTTAAGATGCTGTTGGCATATTTGATGTTTGTTTAGTTGAGTGATTCCCAAATGTACATTTTCAGCATTGATTGAAAACAGTTTTGACAAGTACTGAAACAACTTAATGTGTACAGACTGAATGAATGTGAGTTTTGAATATATTCCCTGATAAGATTTATTTTGGTGAACATAGTGATAAAAATGTCTGAACTCAGATAAAAATCTGAGTTCAATCTCTTGTAAAAAGATATAAATGTAGATTTTCTGTCGGGGTGAATCAACAGAAACCTGTCTGAACTGAACTGCTTACCTGAGCGTATTCTCAGCAGCTTCTCCCGGTCGTGGGGAGCTGATTCGTGCTGATAGCGGCATGTGCTGAGGCCAAAATGCAAATGCAGGCTGCGGGGCAAAGCACACGGTGACTGTTTGTTCTGCCGTCTACAGAGACTGCAGAAAAACACCAACTTCCCCCAGCGCAGGCAGAGAGCAGCGAGGTACATGAATACACAAACAGTTCTAGCTTGTCGTCTGCAGCGGCGGCATCTGCTCTCTGAGTTTTAAGCGGCCGCGGCGAGGACGTGTTTTCGAGGCGAGGTGCTGATAGCGAATTGATGTGGCATCTGGATTCCCACCGGGCGGCTCGTGCTATAAATGTCTCGGCTCACAGCACTGTCAGACATTCGGGGGTGAAAGCCTCCAGCAAACAGCTCAGACCTGCTGCTGCACACTGTTGATTCTGCAGCACGGTGAAATGCAACATGTCTGCTGCCTGAAATCCTTTTTACACAATGATTCACATGGGTTCACCCCCAACACACGGTTTAATGGGGGATGAGATTTTAGTGGTGATTCAGGAGATTTCCACCATTAGTTGTTGTTATCATCTTTAACCCATGACATGTTTACTCCTCCCAAAAAATCACGTCCTCTTTAAAGCGTTATTGCTCCTCAATGGTTTGAACTAGAGACACGAACGTGTCCAACACTGACTTCAGTGATAAACTCCTGAAGGAAGTTAGTTCAGATCTGGATCAGTCTGAGCCTTTGACTGGAGCATTGCTGCTTTACTTCTGTGTGTTTATCCATCCATTCTCATCCTCCATCTTTGATAGAGACGTCTAGAGTCACGTCTCTACATGGGACGCTCCTATTGGCTCCAGTGGGTGATGTCACAGCCAATCAGAGTGTCTCCTTCAGAGGCCTAGCTGTCAGCTGCTTGTAGCCAAAGTCAATGGGATCAATCCTGTATTTTTCTGATCTCAGAGTGAGGAGAAGTTGCTCTGAGTTTATTGTAGTGACAGAATAAAGACAGAGAGACATGGACAATGTCTTTATCAGAGTCTTTATTGAGTCACAGATATAATGAGCTGAGGTTGAGCTGATTCTGAAGATGTGGAGACTTGGGGACATTTTTAAAAACACAAAGGAATGAAAAAACAGAAGAGATGTAATGTGGCTCTGAAAGGATTAACAGTATCTCAAATCATGAACCTCAACACTTTAAGTCTAAGTTGTGTTGAACTGCTGCTGTTTGTGCGTCTGTGTCTTTTCTTGGTCGTGTCAGTTTCTCTCATTTCGGGTGAATCCTCCGGTTGCAGCTGTCATCACGGTTGCATCATGAGCAGCATTAACAACAAAGAGATCACAGTGATGATGAGATTTGTGTTTTCCGTGTTTGAAGGACTCGGCGTTCGGTGGGTCCTCGGCTCGTTGGCCGCTGGTTCCTTCTGGAGAATTATGGGTCTAATTTACCGACTTTGGCAGAACACCTCGGGGAGGGTTTCTTCTTCTCTTTTTTTTTTTCTCAGGGCTGGACAATTCTTTGAAGTGCTTCATATTGGCATATCATAAATAAACATAAGGCAGCGTGTTTGGAGAGCAGGAGGTCTGGTGCGTTTGAGTGTGTGTGTCTGAATGGATGCAAGTGAATTTTATGAGTTTATGATAAGGGCGTCTATATGAAAGTGTGTGTGTGACCATGAATGTTTCATCTTCATTTAAAAAGCGCTGCTGAAATCATTCTGTGGCAGAACGACGGAAGCTATCTCGACTCTTTGATCTTCTTTTAATTAATTAAAGAAAGAAAAAATCTCTAAATTGATTAGATATCGTCAGGGGTCATGGAAAGCTCAGAATAGCTCATCATCTCAAAGCTAATTGTGTGTTGCTCATCCAGTAAAGAAAATCACCCTCAGAGTAAAATGGGAAAAGGTAACAAAGCGTTCAGATCGGCAAACAAGAGGAGAAGAAGAAAGGAGGGACGTTTGGCAGAGACGGATGACTGACAGTCTTGAAATGACAGCCGTCCATCCTGTCCTGACAGGTGATGCGTCTCATGCAGGTGACATACTGTACACCTCACCCAAGGGCGCCATCTGCATGGGCAATGGAAATAATTTGATTAATTTCGACTTGCCACCCTTTCCCTCTGCCCCCTCACCGAACCTCAGCTGACCTCATCCGCCTCCATGCCGCCCAGAGATAATGAAAAAGTATATGGTGCCCATGAAGAGGCTGAAATCAGATTCATGGGCCCCCACCCCTAAGACTTAAGGCTACAGTCTCTGCATGATCATAAATATTTAAAGGCGGCCGAGGATTGACGCAGTCTGGCGTTCATTTTGACAAGGTCACGGCGAGAGAGGAGGAGGTTCGATAGCTGAGGAGTCGTCTTATTAATAAACAGCCGCTGAACCTGCATCAGTGGGAGGCAACACAGTTTCCTTTAAATGGAAATGTGCATATCATGGTGGACAATCATGGTCAGTGTTTTCCTCTGAAAGTCTGTCTGTGCCTCGAAACGTCTGAAGCTGGAATAATAACAATATTAATAATGACAGCAAACAAATAACATAAATAATACAAATAATTCTTTCCATTCCTTTTTGCACCATGACTTTTTCTTTTTTGTCTCAGTTGATTTGTTGTTATAAATATCAACAGTCAGCGTGTTAATTAATCAGATAGTTAGCATGACCAGCTCTGTAATTAACAAGTAACAGACATGTTGGTTGAGCTAAAGCTAATCAGGTACATAGCATGAATATTTAAAAGGTTTATGGGAAAGTGACAAGGTGGCTAGCATAAGAAACGGACAGGGAATTTGGCATTAGGAGCTAACAATGTTTTAGCATTAGCTAAATTAAATAAAATTAGAAATATAGCATTAGCTGTGGTAGCCACTATGACAGGAAATGAAAAGATATAATTACAATCTTTCCAGTGTTTTAATGTAGAAATTATTTAAACATTTAAAAGTATGCAGTTTCTATCAGAAAATAATCTGGCACATCTTTGATCCACAGGTTTGAGTCCTTCTGGCTCACTCTACGCCTGGTTTCCATGGCCCTAATCTGGCCCATATACGCAGTCAGACGCTACTTCCACATCTGGACCAATTCTGGCAAAAGCACAGAAACTCGTCAACTAATACTGAAGGATAACAGCCAGAATCTGCCCTGATGTGGCCAGACTCAGGCCGAGGATCCAGGCATATGTTGGTGTCTGGCTGAATTATTTTGATCCGGCTTTGAGGATCTTGTTCCAGAGCCTTTTCGATTATTTGTTCAGATCTAACACTGGTGACAGCCGACAGTTGGAGTGTTGTTTTTCCTTCCAGTCGACTGTAAATTGTTCTGTGGTAATGGACGGTGAAGCAGACTGTCCATCTCTGCAGGCCTTGGAGTTGATTTTAACAGCAGCCTCCTGAGACTTAAAAAAAGGGGGAGAGTAAAGTGGAGTCTGCTGCCAGCTTTGATTTTAAAACAACTCCTGAATTCCAGGATTTAGTGACATCTACAAACCAGACATGTCGGCCTCCTTTATTCGCTCTCACACCTTGTCTGTCTCCGGGTTGCATCAGCAGACCTTGATGAATGTTTGTGCTGGTGGAAGCCTGGTGGATACGGAGAATTACGGCTCATTTTGTGGTGCTCACCTTCAAGAGTTGGAGGCTTGTAATCATATAACACCCAATCAATGCACTACAAGAGCATGACGGCTTTCAGCCTTCATGCTCCGCACTTGAGCTTAGCTCATCCATGTGATGTGAAGATCAATGAATCCACAGAGGCCGTGGTGTGAGGAATTGATTCTGTAAATGGAAAATTTTCACCATGGGTTGATGATGCCCCCCCGTTGTTGTTAACAGTGCGCCCGAGCTGAGGTCACTGCCTGCACGTACTTCCTGTTGCGGCTCACTCTGGCTGTGTGTGCCAAGGCTAACGCTACTTCCTGCAGATGAGGGACGGGGTCATTAAGGCTGTGTCAGAGCCGCTGTCGCTCAAAAACAGGAATGAGGAGACTTTAATTCAGCTTCACCGAGACCATCTAATTGGATGTTGCATGTGAGTCAACAAGCAGATACAAAAAGGCATCACTGGTTTACACTTTAATGAGGCTTTATTATTCCTTTGTAACCACAAGAGCTTCATTACTTCTGCATGGTGCGTTCAGGAGCTCTGCTGAGAGCACGTTGGTCAAGTCCGCCTTTTAACTAACGCTGTTCAGAAAACAATGCTGCTGAACGTTACCCGCTGTGTTAAAGAAATCATTTTCCACCTGCGGACCAGTCTGTACAACCTCATTTAGTTTGGACGAGCTCAGTTTGAGCCGACTGATCTGGATCACAGCTGAACTCAGATCCCAAAGAGACCAAAAGTGTCAGGCTGACTATTGAGGAAACAGCAGAGAGGAGGTCGTGTTGTTGTAATTTAGTATTGTCCTTCGATGAACAGAGGAAAGACGTTTCCATGAAAACGTGTCACAACGTGTTTGTGAACTGCCCCATTTCGTTCTCCACCAGGGACCCATCATGTTGCCCATCTGCCCCATTGAGCCAAGCAAGCCCAGCCTTCCTCACAACACAGTGCAAGTCATATATGAAGTATAATATATTCAGACAGTTTGGATGAGGAGCTGTTTTTATCTAGAAAATGTTTTTAGTTTCCTCTTGTTCTCTGAGCTACTATCCCCTATTACAGTGAACAGAGTCTTTACTGAGTCTCAGATATAATGAGCTGAGGTTGAGCTGAGTCTGAAGAAGAGGAGACTTGGAGACATTTTAACCCCCCCCTCATCTTCAGTGTTGCAGCCTATGGCCCAGTGTTTTCAGTCAGTTTCATGAAACGCCGTTGTTGGAGGTCATCTGACTAATTACATGATTGTAGACGATCTCCAGCCTCCCAGATGGAGGCTGTGACCCTTCACCGCCGCTGCATTAGTGCCGCAGCGTACCTGTAAGACTGATGAAACGCAACCAGAAGGAAAAACATGATCCCAGTCCTCGAGGCAGAGATATCATACACGACATTATTCCACTCCACTGACGCTTGTCTCAAACGCAGCGGAAGTCTGCGTGACAGATCGGGCGTCGGGCCGAAGCTGGACCAGGCTGAAGGAAACGCGGGCTTCCCATGGTGGGTTGACGGGTTGACAAAGCTCAGCGCCACTGTTTTGTCTTCACTCAGAGGAGCTCAAGGTCGAAGCGCTCGGAGAGGGAAAAAGAAAAGAGATGAAAAGGAATTAAAGCAGCTGAGTGGTGTTTTCTCTCCCTCTCTCCTGTTTTCACAGCCGCTCCAACCCTGAGGTCTTAATTCTTGGTAGTCAGGGAGGAGGGGGAGGGTGTTTGGGGGAGGGGGGACACTGGGGCACATTTATAAAATAAACAAACCTGTCAAGACTTTAGTGCCGTTGGCCATAATGAACTGTACATTATTAAGTCAAATTAACAGCTGTCTAATTGTGTCTGCAGACAGACTACAGCTGTGGACAGAGGTTGCTCATCCATAATATGACCTGTTGTCATGGTTACTGTAATGAACGTGGTTAAGATTGTAGATGAAATGGATTTTTAAGAATCGTGTTTCGTTGACCCGTCCGTCCCCCTGAGGTCGACCTCCTTCCATACTTTAATGCCTGCACTTGGAAATTCATGATCAAAATGTTCCAAGAGTTCAATGTAGTCGAGGTAGAAAATCCTAAATGTCGTAAATGTTTTTAAAAAAGCAAATTTATTCAGATATTGATTTTATTTGTGGATCCATTTCATAATCAAAAGATATTTTTGTGAGTTTACAGATGTATTTTTATATCTGTGAAGGGTGTTTATTCACAGATTCACACAGATTTTCGATCTGATCACACAAATAATATTGAACCAAATCTCCTCCACTGTCATGTCTTTAGTTAATAAGTAAATCAGCTTTTATATCTTTAAAAAAATATGGAAATTTCAGCTAAAAATATTTATTCCAAAAATTCTTTTTTCCAAAAGAGTTTGTGACAGAGTGGGAACAGGAAGAGACAGTGGTGTCAGTGTTATTTAACCAGGCCTGCCCACCTGCTGCTCGGGACAGAAACTGGGATCCCGCCCCGACCGTCCCGGGTCAGACCTGCAGCGCTCTGCACTGACGGCCGGAGGTGTATCCTCTGCCGACACCGAGCTGCTTCTAAAGGAGGAGGACTGAAGGCGTGAAGACGACGCCACGTCACGCCATCACGGATCAAACGGAGGCGTCAGGAACAAGAGGAAGAGTGAGACCAAGTTCACTCTGAGCATCAGAAACACGGAAACGGGTTCTGCTCAGGAAAGGATCATCAACGACGCCCCTCCCCCATTTTAGATCAGGCAGATTATTTCAACAGCTGCAGAATTACATTCACAATGAAGAGAAGTTGAACTTCCTGTCAACTCTGCTCCAAGGTTCAAAGGCTAAAGAGCAGAATCACTCAATTGTTTTAACCCGACTCCTCCTGAGAGCCGATTCTTTATTAGAGAGCCTATATTATATTTATCGCCAACTGCAGCCTACATCAGACTATTTTTATACAATAACCGATGTAGGTAACAAGGCAATAATCAACAAATTGATCATAACACTCCATATTATTATTATTATTATCGTATCTATTTTAGAATTCATATGTAGCACTGATAATCTACATTCATTTGACAGTGTCATATTAATAATGACAGTAGATTGTTGCACAAGCATTTTTAAAATTCAGACTGACATTGACAATTACAATGTAATGTCCCACTTACACAGAAAATACATTAGCAGACTCTAAACTCCACTGGATGAAGGCAGATTATTTTAAAGCACCGGTCTGTAAGAAGAGATGAGGTTGTCCTCGTATGAGGGGGGAGGAGGTGGTCTTAAAATGAAATGCTTAATAGGTTTATTTATAATTAGATTCTATAATTTCAGTATTAACACAAAACAGTGTTAGTCCTGAAGTCTGGGGTTTTGTAACCATTCAGCGTGAATCTGCTGACTCGTCATCAGCGTTATCATGACTGAGAGATGTCCAATTTCCCCAGTGAAACCAGTTCCTCCTCCAGTTCCTGTAATGTGGAACAGACTCTGAAATATTCTGCCCTGAGCCTTTGTTTAATTAGAAGGTTGTTAGATAAGGCAGCGCGACTTTGATCACTCATCTAAAAAAGAAGAAAAAACTCACAGTGAAGGGAGAGTGATAACACGCGGCGACGTTTGATGACACGTTCCACACCACAGGAAAAAGCGGCGGCGTCAGATCCAGCTGGTCTCGTTAGAGCTCGTCTTCCTTCAGGAAGCGTGGATTAAGTATTCATTTTAAAATCTGATGGGGCTTAAATCTCTTTGTGCCACGAAGGCTTTTATGTGCTTTTGATCTGCTCTGTGTTCGTGGTCTGAATCAGCTGATTGACTTCTCTTGATTCTCCTCACTGGATTAAAATGTTCTTGATGTCAGCGGCCATGAGTAAATAAATCAAACTTTATTTGTACATCGTTTTTATACAGGTTGCTGTAAATGAAAAGGCTTTACAGAGGATTGTCAGGGTGATAACAAGGCGCTATGCAGCTGCAGAGGCAGCAACAGCTCTGATTGGTCAGTTTGAGCTGCCTTCGTTTCTCAGCTGGAACGAACCTGAACCCAGGTGTCGCACACGTTAGCTTGAATATCACATATTCGCCAGGAGATGGAGCTGGACCACGCATCAACCCTCCATCTTGGTTTTTTTAAACCAGTAGAAACCATCTTTGGAGGAGAAGGTGGAGTTGAGGAGGAGTGAGGGGTGGAGCTGACCTGCTCTGTCCTCTATCCTGATTGGGTGGTGCAGTCTGTCAATCACACAGTAGCCACGCCCCCTAATCCATCCCCTGCTTTCTGGTCTATTTTCCTCTAAATGGACCATCAGTTAAAAAATGATGTTGTATTGAAGACTTGAAACTAGAGGCTGCTTGATTGGCTGATTGGGTGTCTCACTATATGTCGTCATGGCAACCACCTGTTTGCGGTTACACACCAAAGCAGAAACTACCTGAGAACAAACCTCATCCTCAGACCACAGGGACCCTCTGGTGCCCACATTTGCATATTAATGGGAAATTATTGTGCACACTTGAAACAACAACTCTTCAGCGCTGTAAGAAACAAAGCTCATATTAAAATATGAGGGGAATTTTTAAAGCACACCGACATTAAAATATTTGCTGTTTTTATCACATTGATTACCTTCATTAATGAACCTTTGCTTTGTCCTGAAGGCTCGTTCTGTGTTTTACTGCCAATTAAACCAATTTAAGAGTGATTTGACATCCACTGTTGATCGGCCTCAGCTGCTGCACCTGAAAGTAGCTTTACGATGAATTATTCAGGTGGAGAAAGAGCCATCAATATCTGCTCCCCCACCAGCCGAGTTGAAGCCACTTCCACTGACTTTGTTTCCATTAGTTTCACACATGACGGGTTATTTGAGCTCGTTTCCGTCGTCTCGTGCAGGTTTGAGGGTTTCTGATCTGCAGCCTCATTGGTTGTCTCAAAGTGACTGACAGCCGGCTCAGAGAGGGGGAGGAGGGGGAGCGGGAAGCAAACTGGAGGAATGGAGGATATGGAGGAGGAAAGGTGAATGGATATCAGGCTGCAGAGGACGAGGATGAGAGAGCGAGATAGAGAGCAAGAGAGGGAGAGATAACGAGGAGGCCTATTTAAATGTCAGGTTCCCTCAGGTAACTAACACTGTTAAATGACCTCAGTTTCCACACAATAAAATCCAGCAGAGCGATACAGGATTAGAAATACACTGTGAAGCAGCTCGCTTGTCTTCGCTGACCCACACACTTCATATATTGTCTCTTTTTGTACTTCAGGTATTTGAGTGAAGTCACAGTCAGCAGGTGGAGGGATTTAGTCTTTTTCTGCTGTAGGACACTGAATCCTTTGTTGTATGAAAAAACACATTTGTTTTATGTGGGTTTTGTCTGTTCAACAGAATTTACACTTTATTTAAAAGTTATTTGAAAAAGTTGAAGCCTTCTGATATTTGAAGGAAAAAAAGAAATGTATGCAGTTTCAACAGCAGTCGTTGAGGAAGCACAGATTTCAGGTAAAACACTCAGGGAAACCAAATCCTGCAGGGTCGGATGGTGGGTCCAGGTGGGTGGGGCTTAGGGGCGTGACTGCTCTGTTCCAAAAAGTTGAAGAAGTCTGGTTTTAAGGCTCAGTTTCTGGATACAGGCTGTGGTCATTTCTCTGTGCACTGAGCACTAACATTACACTAACATGACCTTTAACATCTACCTTTAGACTGTATGGACCTTTAACATCTACCTTTAGACTGTATGGACCTTTAACATCTACCTTTAGACCGTATGGACCTTTAACATCGACCCACCTGGAAAGAAAAACAGCTGCTGCAAAGTAAACAAAATGATTCTATTCTTCTCATTGACTCTCACACTTGACTTTCTTTCTGATGTCTGTTCACTTGAACTGATTTCAGGACACTTTGATGTCATGAAACTGCTGCACAGATGCCGCTGGTGTTTGGTCTTACGTAGACAGCTGCTGTTTTCACCTCCATCACACTTGTCTTTTATTTCTAATGGAGTATTTTGACACATCACAAACCCAAATTAGAGTCTGATCATGTTCAAAATCATCCACGTGATTTTTTTTAAACCCGGATTCCCTTCCTCATGTCTCTATGGTTTCTATTTGTACTGTTTTTAAACGGTCTCTTGTGCTGCTGCCTTTTGAACATTCGAGTGGTGATTGTCAGCTGCTGAAAAGCCCTGACAAGCTGTGACAACAGAGACAAGTGAAACACTGTTAGGAGGAGGACAAACTAAAGGTTGGCAACTTTTTATACCCCAGTTATTTGAGGGCCCTTGGAGGCAGCAGCACAGAAACAGTGAGGTAGTTAGCATGTTTTGTGCGGGGTTGTGTTAATAAAATTGCTTCAAGCCGGCAGCCAACCCGATCGGTCCGAGAGGTTTTGCGTCTCCTAGCAACAGCAGAAATCCTCTGATGAGGCTGGACGTCGGGGCCAGCTGATGCTGCTCTCTTTTGATTTCCACTGCCGAGTGTGGCGTATGGCGAGGCTAATGGACGACAAGTGTTACCCTGACTGGATGGGGAGGGAGAGAGGGACAAATAGAGGAGGGGGAGCAGAGGAAAGAGAGAATAATAGAAGAGAAAGGAGGTGGTTGTTCTTGACCATACACACACCAATGTTGATAGACAAGCTGAATTGGCTGATAACAGGAAGTCAGTCCTTTGTCATCAAGGACCATGAAGTAAGTGTGTGTGTGTGTGTGTGTGTGTGTGTGTGTGTGTGTGTGTGTGTGATCCACATTCCCTGTATGTTGAAGTATGTATATGATCATTAATATGCATGTACAGACCAGTGTCTGAGTGTGTACATCTATAATACATGCACATACATTTTGGCTAATGTAACACACTTTAATTATCCTGTGTGTGTGTGTGTGTGTGTGTGTGTTATGGGGGGCTCTCTGACAGTGAGCCCTGGCATTGATGTGACTCCCTCAGGAGCTGCTATTGTCAGATTGGAAAGCACAAAATCTGCCCACTTAATTATCAACAGAGAGGAGGAGAGAAAGCAGGAGAATGGAAATGAGAAAAGGAGGCGGAGACTCGAACCCAGAGCAGGAAGTAAATAAATATGGAGGAACTGTGAGGCCTGGAAGAAAACATCAAGCTATGAGAAATATGGTCAGAAGCTCCAGAGTTACTGATGAATCATAGCCCGAAGTGTTTTTGGAGAACGTTATGATGTCATAGTGACATTGAGCTTTGACCTTTTGGAAATAAAAAGTCATTTTATGCTTTCTCCATTTGTGTTAAATTGAGCCACAATTAACGTGAATTCTTTTTGAGTTTTGTCAAAAGCCATTAACTCCAAAATGTTACCTGTTCTATGTCTATGGTCCATGTTTTATGTTGAAGATCCATATTTTTATTTTATATTTGTGGTTGTTAGAACCAAAATCCTTTCCACTGTGTGGACCTTTACAGAAGCCTCGACATATTACTGAGATATTGTGTTCATGAGGGTGGGAGCCAGAGAGGACACGTAAAAGGACGGAGCGAAAGATGGAGCAAAACACAAAAGGGTGAAGTGAATTCTCTCCTCTGTCTGTCGATTCTTTCTTTTTCTCTCTTTCTTGGCAAATCTAAATGTTATCAGTTCCCTGACAGTGCATCCCCTTAGAGCTGCTAAAGTCCAGTCTGTCCCCTGAAACGCTGCAGCCCAAGACCGGCTGCTGTCTTTCTGTAGACAGAAAGGTCACGAGGTCAGTCAGTGCGGCGGACTGCAGTTCCTCTCTGGTCAGACACTCCTCTCATTTCACGTCATCTCAAAGTTCATGTCTTACACACCCAGGTCCCAGACTTGTTCAGGACCAGACCAAGAACACTGGTCTAGAACTGGACAAAGATCCTGGAGCGGAGCTCGAGTGGTGTCGGTTCAGGTGCACAGCTCTGTGAAGTAGAGCCAAAGCTGAAGAGCTTTAACCCTTCATTCTCTCTAAAGACCATCAGGGGGCGACTCCACTGGTTGTTAAAGAAGTCAGATTGTATTGAAGTCTATGGGAAAATGTCCCTACTTCTCCTTGATTTATTAGCTCAGTAATAGTTTTCCTAATGAGTTTATGGTCTCAGTCTCTAGTTTCAAGTCTTCAATACAACATGATGTTCCTTTTTTAAATGATGGTCCATTTAGAGGAAAATAGACCAGAAAGCAGGGGATGAATTAGGGGGCGTGGCTACTGTGTGATTGACAGACTGTACCACCCAATCAGGATAGAGGACAGAGCAGGTCAGCTCCACCCCTCACTCCTCCTCAGCTCCACCTATGGTTTCTGCTGGTTTAAAAACCCAAGATGGCCGATGGCCAACAGACTGAGGAGCAGCCTTGACCCCAGGGCTGTGGCCTCCACTCAGAACAGTGAAACTCAAGCTTTTATCTCAGAGCTTCACTGAGTGAAGAAAATCACTGTGCCTCAAAGAAACACGAACAAAATCTACTTTTGTCTCGTCAAACAAAAGTAGTCAATTTGCTTGACCGTCAAAAGGCAGAACAACTTGGGCAGCAATTGTGTTGAATTGACAGCCACATAAATGGATGCAACAATTAGTTAATAACATAATAACCCAGGAGGCTTCGTTCTTCAGGGACACTGCTGTGTAGATGTGAGCTCTCAGACCTTCAGAACAGTCTGTAATATTAACAGTTACGATGATATTCAATTGAAGGCAGATCAAATGTACAAGGAAACAGGTTAAAAGACAACAGTGACATTAAAGCTTTAAAAGATTCATGTGTCAAATGTAATCTTTAATTCTGACCACACTAGGAGCTTGGACACGTCAGATCGATATCGTGTCGTTTGAGTTGTTGGCAAATCTCACATTAAGCTCCCCTGGGAGGCAACACCCACACTTCTCCATGGTCTTATTTAAACCTGATACCTGGGCTGTTTCAGGAGCCCAGTGGTCGTTCTGACCTCCAATGACCTCAGTCAGTTTGCCTCCTAGATGGACTGGAGGCCTGTTACCAGCTGAAGATAACCAGTGGTCTGGCTTCTTTAAAGACATGTTTTAGGACTGAGTGTATTCATGAATTGTATAAAAATCAATGGAGACACATCAGTTCTGTGGATTTGGACACAAACAGAGTGTGTCCTGTTTCTCCTGACCTCAGCCTCATGCTGTGCACAGAGGGAGGTTGACATTTGGAAATGCACGAATTCGAAGGCTCCAAGCTCTGTTTTGGTCAATGTCAATATTTCTGGCTGTGTCCGTTCACGTACTTGTATATTCATGTGCATTGCAGCACAGCTGTGACAGAGCAAAATCTGAGCTGCAGCCGGCGGCGTGCTGAGACCACGGGTGACGACTCCCGCGGTCTCGTCTCGTCGGGTGTCGGCGATGAAACACGACGAAAGGACAATGTGAAAACAGATATTAGTTCAAACCCAGCCCAGACTTGAATGAAGGCGTGGTATGGATTTGACGTTAGCAGCCCTCCTGTTGTCTTGTTCTGTGCATGAAGATGGATGAGTGTCACTCCTGGAGAAGATGCCTTTGTGTTTGTTGTTCAGCAGTGAGTGCTGGTGTACAGGCATGATGTGGTGACAGGAGAGAGGTTTTCTGAGGCTTAATGTAAAGCACTTTCTTAAAACTGGAGGGGCTTTGAAATGGGACGGTCTAGTCACAACGCTGTAACACAACTGGTCTTCAAACGCAGCCTCCGAACTGGGACACAGTGGTAGGACACACAAGGGAAGGAAGTGAATGTGGAATGAGAGGAGATGGTGGTATAAAACAAGGAAGTGTATAAAGACGAGGAAGAAGCCTTTGCATTTGTTGTTCGACACCGAGCGGCTGTGTACAGGCATGATGTGGTGACGAGAGAGAGATTTGCTGAGGCTTAACGTAAAGCGCTTTCTAAAAAGACTCCAGTGCAACAGTCTTGTTCCCGTCTCGGCAGACTGGTTTAAGAGGGAGCAATGAACACAGAGATATGGCGTGCCATAGCAATATGGTGAAACGTTTGGGAGAGAGGGCTGCAGAGGGGGAACCTTGGCACGCTGAGAGCATTATTACGTACGTCTAGAAATCTTAGCCAAGCTTTCATCTGATGAAAGGCATGAATACACACAGAATACACACCCTGTATTGAGCTCTGTAAACTTGTCTTTTTTTTCCTGCCTGACATTTCCTCCAGCAGCTGAAAGGCTTTTTTGATGTTCAGTTTGCCACCCTAAGAATTTTCCTGACAGGCAAACGTATGAGCTTGATAAATATTTGATTCAGATGCCCTTGTGTTTTCAAGCACAGAAGCCCAAACAATTCAAAGAGCACCTTGCTCAGCCCTGAAACACATTCAAAAAGGCCAAAACAAAAAGCATTCTCAGCTGTGAAACACTGAAGTGTGTTTCCAGAGAAAATGTCAGTACAGATTGGTTTCCTGTCATCGTGTCTATTAACTTTTCCTAAAACAATATGAGCGATGTCACAAGTAATGGTATTTGTCAGGGCTGTGGGCTTCATGAGAGCCAACTTAACTTTAAGCAGCAATGACCTGACAGTACAGTCAGACCTGATTTGGTCTCTCAGCAGTTCTGTTGTGGTTTGACACAAGACAAGATAAATGTAGATTTAGAGATGATTGAGTTCGGGGGAAATGGAGGATGCACATGGAGGAAGGGTTCGGCTCGGAGCAGCAGGTGAGAGGCGTTGTTGGTTAATGGCAGCTCAGCAGAAACAGGCAAGAGCTGAAACTCAGAGAAACTCAGTTAAGGTTTTGTCCAAGCGAACACGAAGCAATCAAACAAGCACTCGACAGCACAGCTCAGGACCTCAAGAGGTTTTCAGGAATCAGAGTTCAGTCCACAGGTAAACAGGTCAGTCACAGCAAATCCAGAAGGAATCTACTGAACTGAGTTCATTCACTAAAGGTTCACCACTTGGGTCAGTGCTGTGTTTGAGGGAGTCGTGGACAAAGAAAATCAAGGCGGAGTTTTAGACACTTCTAGCAGGACACGTCACTATGAAGCAGGAAGTTGGCCATCTTGGTTTTCTGGTCTCTAAATGGACCATCATTTAAAAATGAACATCATGTTGTATTGAAGACTTGAAACTAGAGACTGAGACCATAAACTCATTAGGAAAACGTTTACTGAGCTAATAAATCAAGGAGAAGTTGGGACATTTTCCCATAGACTTCAATACAATCTGACTTCTTTACCAACCAGTGGAGTCGCCCCCTGATGGTCAGTAGAGAGAAGGAAGGTCTACTGGACATATTAATCATATGCTATGTGTGTCATTAAGGGTTAAATTATAAGATGGAAGAACCTTCAGCGTCTTTCATGTCAGGTTGATAATGGAGTTCAGTCAAATGGTTCAAAGACAAAGAAACACAAGGAAACAGACGACAAAGAGATGTGAAACAACTGCAGGTGAAAAATAACAACAAAGATTTGATTAGAAAAAATCTGAGTGTCTTGCTCCTCGGGGGGGGGCAGCGGGGGGCTTTTATGTACCTGTACCCCAGAGTCTGTTACCATAGCAACCTAAAATTAAATGTGAATTTGCCGTCATTTAACCAGTTAGACAGTTATCACCCAAAAAAAACTGGACCGTGTTCTCTGGACCACCGTAAAAGGGTCTTCACAGCTGGTTCTGAATCTTCCCCCAGACCTGGATATCCTTTTTATTTTCTTACACACTTCCTCGTTTTATTTTGACACCATTATCTCCTCTCGTTTCACATTTGCTTCCTGCCCTCGTATATTTCCTGCCACTGCATTTGAAGACCAACAGTGTGGCAGCGTTGTGACTAGAAATAAAGGTTTTTGTGGTTGTAAAATCCGGAGATCAGGTCTGAAAGCGTTTAATGAGAGAACACGAAGGAAACTATGTTGAATAAATAAAATGAAAATCCGAATCTTGCTCAGTTCAAATCAAACCTGCAGCTTCCATCTTGGCCATCTCATCTAAAACTTGTCTTTGAGTGAGGGACGGGCAGAAGAGGCAGAAGTGATGAGGAGGGAGGGTAAAGGATTCAAGTGGAGGAAGAGTGGAGGAAACAGCCCTTTGTTTGTCTGGAGGTGGAAAGTGGAGCTGACAGTAATAACAAAGGGGCCATGAATCAGAGCCATAATTAAATGTGAGCCTTGGACCAAGGTGAGTCTTGGAATGAAGTGTTTCTTGGAACGCCGGCGTGCGGTGTCCAGACGGAGTCCAGCCAACGATAAACAGCCGAGGGGAGGAGGGACGGGAGGGCGGCCAATGTCGGGTCATTTTTGAGGGGTGGGGGAGTGGGGGGTATTTCTATTTTAGCCTTTATTGAAACAGGTCCAAGGGTAGATCAGCTGAGCACAGCAACACTTCAAACACCACTGACTCACAGGGGGTGCGTTCAGGTGCTGCAGGGATTATGAGAAGTGAACTATCTGAACTGGAAACAGTGGCACATCAACCCAGAGATCGACTGGGACCAGTCTCACAAAGACGGATTAGACTGGAGATTTGTGACAGCGCACAGCCGTGGGTTTGAACTCCAGCGGGTTCAGGGCTGAACGTTCCACCTGGCTGACTTTGTCTTGTCTTTTCTCTGATATCCAGTCCTGCCAGTGAAAGGGCCAATAACCAGTAGAGATGTATTTAATTCAATATTAAATATAGATACATATTCAATGAAATAAACATTTCTGAATAAATCCTGAAATAAGTAAATTATATAATAAAGAAATATATAAATATGTAAATGAGTCATTAAATTTAGTTTTCAGTTCAAATACGTATGTCAGGGGACTTTTATTTTTTAATTCCACCTTTATTTATTTTCAAATGCCACATTTATTTCCCAGCTCTTTTCATTTCTATCCATCCACGTTATATTCAGTTGGAGCCGTGGTTTTCTAAATGTGACGCCTGCAAATAAATGTGGAATTAAAAAATTAGTTAGGTTGACTTTTTCAAAACTCACACGTTTTTACTTGACAACAAACCGATCTGTAAAAAAGTCGATAATAAAAGAAACTACAGAAAAAAAGAGGCTGACGAGTGAAGACTCAACTGAATGACGTCTGGAGACAAGATGGAGGAAAACAAGGACACAGCGAAGACGAGTTGAGACGCTTTCTGACTGAACACTTCATGATCCCCCAAACAAACATCTCCGCCCCGGCCAAAAGTAATTATTCTGCAGTTTAATTGATTTAATTCTGAATTAATTTCTTAATGAATTAATCAAGTCCATGTTTGCTGAAAGGACACCTGAGGTGATGCAGACGAGAAGGATAAGACGTGTGTTTCCATCATAATGATCCTTAATGAGACCAACAGTGGGCATTCAGCTGGCTGGGAGAGTGTGTGTGTGTGTGTGTGTGTGTGTGTGTGTGTGTGTGTGTGTGTGNGTGTGTGTGTGTGTGTGTGTGTGTGTGTGTGTGTGTGTGTGTGTGTGTGTGTGTGTGAGAGCCTCTAATTTCCTCCCTCACTCCAAACACACGCAGGTCAGATGGGATGATGTCGATAAACGACTTGTGAGTGTGATTGTGAGCCTGAACATGTTTGTTTGTGTAATAAACCGGTGACCTGGAGTGACCTTCCTCTCTCGGTGCATTCTGGGACCTGACAGCTCTGAGGTCTGTGGCTGTCGCTTGAATCTGTATCAGGACGCAGTGCAGTTAAGAGAAGAGGAAAAGATAAAGGTTGGAGAGTCCACACCAAAGAAGAAGAACAAGACATGTTCTTCAGACGTTCACGCCCCCCTCAGGATGAACTGTAATAACTGATGATGTCATAACTCCTGATGATGTCGTAATCTTCATCTGATATTAGTTTTCAGTGGTTACATTTAACCAGGTGAGGCAGGAAGTGTGGCTCCAGACTGTGGTGAACATATTTACAAAATTATGAATCAATTATTTTAGTGCAGCTAGTGGATGAATCCTTCAACAGCTGGGGAACTTACTAAGGAAGGAGTTAGCTTCCTTTAGTATTTCAGAAAGAACCATGAACGTCTTAACCTATGACCTTTACCTGTGACTCATAGCAACGGCCTTGACAACGCCGCAGCGACTGGCTCTGGCGTTGGATTCAGATGCCTGGTGCAGGCTCATGGAGTTTATAAAGTCTAATGATCTGGTCTTTGCAGCGGCTCCTTGCTGTTCTTCAGGCGAGTTGTGTCCTCCACCTGAACTCCATCATTAGCAGGAGTCAGCCTGAAGACGCAGCCCCACCCGGAGCCTCCGGGACGACCAGCACCGACACGTGACCAGCACAGTTTCCAACCTTTAAACACCGTCAGCTTTCATTTCTTTCCCTCGCAAGTTTCTCAAACTTCTTGTAACTTTGAGAAATCTTGAAAAATGTAATCACATTTCTTCTTCGGATGCATCCGCAAAATAATGTCCTGAAGTGTTAGAATACATGTACATTAGTTATCCCATATTTACTCTTTCACACTTTTATACTCTTTCTTCCTTGTGTGTTGTTTCAGATGTCTTAGGTGGGTTGAACCTGACATGAAGACTCACACATACAGTCTGATAATACAATAATAACAATAAAATAAGGAAAATGATGTTGATATTAGTGATAATGATCATTTTAATAAGTGACATTGGTAACAATATAATATATTGATAATAGTTCGGAAACACATTGGAGAATAATAATAATGATATGATACAATAACAATGTAATACTTTATAATAATGATAATCAGGATGATAACTTTTTATTATTTATGCGCTGGGGATGGGGGGCACAACGGAGTAGTGGGGCAGGTGAGGGACCCCCAGCCCAACCACCCAGGGCCCAGCAGGGGCCATGTCAACATCAGGTGTAAACAGGGGACTTTTCTCTCATGTCCAGATCCTGTGTTTCTCAGAGACTGAAATTAGAAGGAGCTCAGTGTGTGTGTGTGTCTGTCTGTGTGTCTGTGTCTGTGTGTGTCTGTCTGTATGTGTCTGTGTGTGTCTGTGTTTGTTTGACAGCATCATAACAATAATATATTGATGTCTCTCTCTCTCTCTCTCTCTCTCTCTCTCTCTCTCTCTCTCTCTCTCTCTCAGTATAACAGAATAAATTTAGTTTCAATTCAACAACCTTTATTGACACCAAACTTTGAACAATAAGACGTAACAGAGCTTCTGATGTTTTTTGTCATGACTGAGGTGACATTTTCTGCCCTCCTCTTCCTCCTCTTCCTCCTCTTCCTCCTCCCTCCATCACTCCTCTTCACACCGCTGCTGTGGCAACCGAGGATGTGGGGCGAAGTGGGGGGAGAGACAGAAATAGAGAGAGGGGAGAAAATTGTTGAAGATGAGATTGGAGACCAGAGGCTGTGTGTGTGCATGCGTGTGTGTGTGTGTGTGCTTGGTTGTGTAATCCCACTTCAGTTGCTGGTTGAAGCTAAAAATGAATCCAGTTTTTTGACTGTCACACTTACGTGAGATCTTCTTCTCTCTGTAATGTCATTACACAATCACCAGCCTCACTGCACATTTGTCTTTATGTGGATGTTTGTGTGTGTGTTTGTCACAGTGTGTTACATTAATGACAACACAAACGCTGCACAACATCAATGCAAATTAAAAAAAATCAGTCTTCAAGATATTTGTCAGATATTCTTCCATTTATTGTTTCCATAGCTTCAGTGTTTTTAATTTTAATAAGTTCATAGAAGGAAATGAACCAATGAAATTTATTAAAGGTCCATTACTGCCTCTTTTCTGACCCTCTCTGTTTTCTGAGTGATGGAATAAACATTTAGCAAATTTCAGGTAAAACACCCAGATCCTGCAGGGTTGGATGGTGGGTCCAGGTGGGTGGGGTTTGGTGGCGTGACTGCTTTGTTCCACAAAGTTCCAGAAGTCTGGTTTTAAGGCTCAGTTTCTGGATACAGGCCGTATGGACCTTTAACATCCACCTTTAGACCGTATGGACCTTTAACATCTACCTTTAGACCGTATGGACCTTTAACATCTACCTTTAGACTGTATGGACCTTTAACATCTACCTTTAGACCGTATGGACCTTTAAAATGTTTGATTGCTGAAGTTATTTCCGCCTTCTTATGAGATCAAAATGATTTTCTTGCAGATACTTTGGCTTTGGGTTTCCTGATGAATGATGTGTGTTTGGTTAATATATCAACAATCTGATGAAATACCTGAAGCTCATTTGACTTCATGCTTAGTTTTAGTGACGTGGGTTAAAATGCTTCATCTCAAAAACTGTCAAAATGAAAACATGAAAACTGAGAATCGAGCCTGTGTTTTCCTGCTTGTGTGCAGAGAAAAACACAAAAACCCAATACAATAAAAGAGTGAGGGAGTTGGTTTTACTCAGAACAAATGATCAGGAACAACAAAACAAATCACACTGATAAGATCATATTAAATAATCAATTACACGTCGTGTTCGTCTCAGCGGTCGAGTTCGACTGAGTGACTGAATTGAATTGTGAAGCTCAATCTGTTTGTGTGTTCATGCGTTTCATATCGACATCACGTTTGTGTTTTCTGTTTGTGTAGCTGTGTGTGCAGAAAGACACAAATCTGAGTGTGTTTGAGTCAGTGCAGGAGTGTGTGTGTGTAGGCAGTTCATTTTAAAGTACAGTGACCTTTTCAAGGTAAATGATACACTCTCTAATCCTCATAGAAGCAGGCGTTCAAACAGATTCACACCAGTGACATCGTGACTCATGATTTGATTGTGTGTGTGTGTGTGTGTGTGTGTGTGTGTGTGTGTGTGTGTGTGTGTGTGTGTGTGTGTCCCTCACTACACTGCACATCCTCAGCTCCATTTAAAGCAGGTGTTTCTCTCCACCTCCATTGTCTTCACACAGACCTCAGACTTGGACCTGAAGACTCTTCTATTCAGACCTGACTTCCTTGAGGTCCTTGAGGTCCTTGAGGTCCTTGAGGATGCTTTACCTCTCAGGTTTAGTTCTAGTTGACTCAGGAGAAGTTATAGGTATTTAACCTCTTGTGGGGCCGTTGAGGAAAGTCATCAACCCACCTGGACATCAAGTTTTGTTAATGCTGGAACGCTAACACTGGCATTAATAGTTGTTTACTTATTGGTCAAGTTCAGCATCAAACTTCATTCCTTCACTCACCAACATCTGTCTCCAGAGGTGCAAATAAACACCACTTTTTATTCTACTGAAGTTAGCATGCTAACCAGCTAGCCCCAACCCGTCTCATCACTTTCCGATAGCAACTGACTGCATCTTAAAATCTGCCCTGAACTTGCAGCTGCTCAGAATAAGAATCAGCTTCGTTGGTCAAGTGGGTGCACATACAGGGAATTTGACTGTGATTTAGCATTTAGCATAGCATCAAGTACTTACATTGAAAGTGACATAAAAATGAACACTGAGTTTAAAAAGTTCAAATATACAACATACAACTGTCACCACACAGAAAGAAGGTTCTGTGTTCGATCCCCAGGCCCGGGGCCTCATCTGTACTTCAGTGTTCATCAGGGCGACGGTCTGGAACCAACTGTCCTTGTGTCCGGTTGCTTTGGTGCTGCTGAGCTGTAGCTCCTCGCAGGGCTGTGGGGTCTGCAGGTGTATAAGCTGCATATGGCACCGATGATATTTTCTCTGTCCTGATGGTCCACTGCAGTCTCTTCCTGTCCTCTTCGGTGGCCGACCCAACCCAGACGACGCCAGCTGTTGTGGCAGGTTGACCTTCCTGAGCTGACGCAGGACGCAGATCCACTGCGGAGCCTTCTTAGTGCTCAGAGGACAGATTATAACCTCAACGATGTCCAAAGCTCTCAGACAATCAGAAAATCAGACTCCCGCTGTTTGAAGTGAAAGAGGAGGTTCAGCCTTAGAGGCAGGGTGAGGAGCTGCTTCTTCATGGCAAAATGGGACAGTTGAGGTGGTTGGGGCAACTGATTAGGATCCTCCTGGGCACCGTACTTTGGAGGTTCTCCAGGCAGGTCCTACTGGGAGAAGACCCTGGGGTGGATCCAGAACTTGATGGAGGGATTACATATCCTCCGTGGCCTTGGAACAACTTGGGATGCCCCTGGAGGAGCTGAAAAGGGCTGCTGGAGAGAGGAATGTCTGGAATACCCTGTTGTCCTAGTACGATGGATGGATGGATGGATGGATGGATGGATGGATGGATGGATGGATAAGGAAAAAAAACAACAATACCAACAAACAGTGTGTTAAGAATTCATAAGGGTGGTTTACATATGGCCTTTAGTAGAAACCCTCCTCAGCTGCAGCTGAGATAAAACTACCAGCTCTGACTCTGGTCTCGTGGCCCTGCAGTCGACTCTGCTGCTGCCACGTCGCTCTCTGTGAGCTTTTACATTTCCACCTCACTGGGATCCTTCGCCCAGAGAGCGTCTGTGAATGCAGAGCTGCCGATGATGCCGGTTTGTGACCAGAGTGAAGCTCTGGGAGGTGATGAGAGGATGAGATGAGGACAATGAAGCAGAGAGAGAGATTGAGAGGAGAAAGAAAAAGAGACAGGTGCAGAATTCAGTGATGGAGAGAAAAGAATGAAACAGTTAAGGTGAGAAAACAAGAAGCAGAGGAGTGAGGACGGAGGAGTAGGAGACAAGACAGGAAAGAAAAGGTGGAGATGGGGGTCAAAGAGGGAAAGCGAATTAGAGGATGATGAACAAGGAGTGACAACGTCAACACAAAATCCTGACGAGCGATTCGGCAGCACCGTCGTTCACTCCTTCCTCACACCCCGAAGACGACCAAGGACACCAAACCCCTGCCCCCCCTGCCCCCCCTGCCCCCCC
>CM076663.1:521791-568069 GCA_038496675.1 Rachycentron canadum | reverse complement strand
AGAGGGAGAGAGAGAGAGGGGGGGAGGGAGGGAGAGAGAGAGGGAGGGAGAGAGAGAGAGAGAGAGAGAGAGATGTTTTTACATCACAACCTCTGACCTCTGTCTGTTTGTAGCTGAATAAATGTCTGTGTATCAGGAACAGAGAGAGGAAGAAGTGAAAGTGGTGGAAAACAGAACTTGTACAATTCACAAAGGTCAATAAAAGGCTCTTAACCAGTCCTCCAACCTGGACCTGGACCAGAACCAGTCCTCCAACCTGGACCAGTCTCCCTGGACCTGCAGACTGTGCCCAGACTCTTCATCACCATGGTTACTGTTGTAACAGTCTCGTCAGGTCAGGTTCAGGAAAAGATGGTGATCTGGGTTAAAATAAATATTCCTTGAACATTAGACAGGCTCTGTTGTCATGGTTACAATAACAAACAGTCATAGAAACAACATAAACTGCTACTGTCACGTGGGAATCGAACGCAGCTCTCCTTTGTCATATTCCATCCACCCAAACCTCCTCCTGACCTGGACTTTGTAGCTCTATAAACTACGTCACTTTTCCCTTCGCTCCCGTCGTCATCACTCCGACCACTAGATGTCGCCTAGCAACAGAACCTGATGATGAGGTCATAATGACCTGCTGACTGATGACCAATGACCTTGTTCCTTACTCTGACTGTTCAACAGACTCATTCAAAACTTCACCTGAAAACGACTTTTAAAGACGTGTTGACAGGTTTAAACAGAGATTTTCAAAATAAGATGACATCAGTTTTCAACAAAACCTAACGATGAGGTCATAATGATCTGCTGACTGATGACCCGTGGGCTCGTTTGGGTCCCTGACGTGTGTTTGTTATAAACGAGAAATAAAACTTGTCTTTGATTTACGTCTCCATCACGCCGTTAGAGTCATGACGCCTTCAGGGACGCTCCTCTCCTTCATTATGGCTTTTTGAGTGTCGCGCGGCCTCGTGTTGTGCCCATAATCCCTCTAATGACCGTCCTCTCAGGTATTACTGCTCGACTGATGTGGGGAGCTGCCGCTGTGATGAGGCAAACCACATCAGAGAGATTGATTCCTCTTAATGGGTCATTTCATAATGGAGGGAAATGCAGTGGGCGAGCCAGGTTGAGTTATACAGGACGAGAAAGAGAGAGAGAGGAGGGAACAAAAAGAAAGGACAGAAGTGGAAATAATGTATTTTATATGAGCTGGATTTGTTGCAATATTCATTTTGTTGTTGTTTTTTCGTTACTATGACAACGTGATGAGAAATGAAAATCATACCATGAAGATGTTTGGATTGAAGTGGAAGATGAAGGGATGTAAAAATAGAGAAGTGGAGCATAGAATGTGTAATTAGGGGCATTTTTTTTTACATTTAATACCAAATTTGGCTTCTGCAGCTGCCTCAGCATGAGGTGAGATTGAGTGTGTGTGCGTGTGCGTGTGCGCATACTGTGTGTGTGTGTATGGGTGATTAATAAGTGAGTTGGCATTTAGCAGCGTAATATCTGACTGGTTTGGATAATTACACCAGGAGAGAAAGCAGACGTGGGAGACTGAGCATTTTGGATTTTTTTTTAAACATTTGCTGTTCACCTCTGTAATTTTTTATTCCAAGTTATTAATGTCTGAGCTGCAGCAAGGGGAGATTAGCAGCAGCAGTGAGGAGCGATGAAGAGGAGGCGTTTGAAGCAGAGTATTTATGGGTTTGTTGAAAAGTTCATTCAGGAAAGATGCAGTGACAGAAAACAATGTGAAATAAACAGGAGGAGGAACATGATGATTAAAAACAAAAGAAAAAATCACCCTGAATAAGGAAAGAAAGGACGTAATAGATCAAAAATAACCAGTGAAACACATGAAAATGAACATTATTTCATCATTAAAGGTCCATACGGTCTAAAGGTAGATGTTAAAGGTCCATACAGTCTAAAGGTCGACCTCCATCTGGTCTTTGATTATAAAGCAGGTCTAGGTTCTATATTAACACAGTGAAAGTATCAAAGGTCTCAGTCACAGAGAAATGCTCGCAGCCTGGATTCAGAAACTGAGCCTTAAAACCAGCTGTCAGGACTAATGGAACTTTGTGATGTCACAACAACAAAGCAGTTACCACCCTCAGCTACACCCCAAGCCCCGCCCAGCTGGACCCACCATCCAGCCTGACATGGTTTCTCCGTGTTTTACCTGAAATCTGCTATATTTTTATTGGATCATTCAGAAAACAGTCAGCCAATCAGAAGAGAGGATCAGATCCTCTTTTGCTAATTTTCTTGAAATTAATTTAAATTTGCACTTTGAGTCACAACCACCCAGAGGCTTCATTATAATCCACAAAAACGGAGTGAAAAAAGGACATTGAATGCATCGTGACAGTTTTTATTTCCTCTCACAAACAGTGAAGTTTGGCTTGAACTCGGAAACTTGTACCAAATTACTTTATGGTACAAAAAGCTGCTGGTTTCCTCCTCAGCTGACAGCTCCCCTCCACAACTGGCAGCGACAGAACGACTCAAATGTTTTTAATTTCCAGTGAAGTGGAAAAGTTCAGACCCAGTTCAGTGATAGACAGCTGTGACTTTCTCTACTGTCACATCTGGATGAAGGATTTCCCCTGTTTGTGATTGCGGGGTTTATTCATTAGGGGTTAATTGAAGGGTTATTCTGTGCCCGCTAGCAGGTGAGCGTCGGACTTATCTGAGGAGCGTCATCAGCACATTCAGCATCCGAGCTGCAGCTGCTTCTGGAGACAGTTTTACCCACCGCAGTGCACTCTGGGAAAAAGCCAGGCCTTCTCTTCACTGACACATGTGATTAGTGGAGGATGTCTTTCGATTGACGCGTCTGGTGTTTTTTTTTTTTTTGCCTCTTTTCTGTCTCAGAGCGTTAGTGTTAGCACCACCACTTTTGGCTGACAACCCCCCTCCTCCACCTCCGCCCCTCTTCCCCCTCTTCCCTCCTCTGTGCTTCGTTTTCACTGTAAATGTGCTGACAGTGTCTCTGTATTATAACTCCTGAGCACATAATGACTCTAACCTTTTTATACACTGCACACACAATACACAGCATATTATTAAGCTCGTGCTGAAATGTAGATATAAATATATATATATATTTAACCATAATTGTCAGGAAGTGCTGCGTATCTCTGGATGGACGATCAGCACCAACTATCTGCTGGTAAATGTTAGTGAAAGCGCTCCACTGTCACTAGATGTGGAGCATTTACATCAATGGAAAGAGGCAAATGGGTGGGAAAATTGTAGGCAAAGTAATGGAGGAAGAGCAAAAAAGTAGCAGGAAGTCTTGTTTTTTAGGAAACAAGGGCAAAGTTCAGCCCACAGGTTCAACACTTCAATCAAGGCAAACGAATCTAGAAGGAGTCGACTGAACTGAGCTCAATCACTAAAGTGTATTTTAGGTTAGCTCACCACTCAGGTCAGTGCTATGTTCAAGGGAGTCGTGGTGTTTTAGACGCCACGAAACAGGAAGCTCATGCTGTGTTTGAGTCCATTTTATACTTTACAGTCTGTCAATCACACAGTAGCCACGCCCCCTAATCCATCCCCTGCTTTCTGGTCTATTTTCCTCTAAATGGACCATCATTTAAAAAATGAACATCATGTTGTATTGAAGACTTGAAACTAGAGACTGAGACCATAAACTCATTAGGAAAACGTTTACTGAGCTAATAAATCAAGGAGAAGTAGGGACATTTTCCCATAGACTTCAATACAATCTGACTTCTTTAACAACCAGTGGAGTCGCTGAGTCCAGAGTACATCCACTTTTAGTCTTTTATTTTGACACACACTGACACAGGCTTCTTCTGATGTTTTACATGAATTAATTCATCATATGTTTTTGTTGTTTATGTTTATGTTGTGTTTTTTTCAAACATCCACGACCTTTCATATTTTGTTGAGGACAGAATCACACGTCTTCCTCTTTTTCTTATGAAATGTCACCTTCATACTTCTCCATCCATACACTGCTTCTCCATCACTGTGGTGTGGTGCATTATGGGACAGTAATGGCTGACCACGCGTCAGTCAGAGAGGTTTTTGTATCAGCAGGAGGATGAGTCCGACCTGCAGCCGCTTGTTTTATGTCGAATAAATGGAGGGAAAGTGTAGAACTTCCTGTGCTTTGCATTATTATGACTCACATATTACCTCCATTAACCCACTATTTCACCAGCAGTGATGAAGCTCAGCAGCTGTTCTCATCAAACAGGAATAATTCAGAGCCTCCATGGACAGAGTGTGTGTGTGTGTGTGTGTGTGTGTGTGTGTGTGTGTGTGTGTGTGTGTGTGTGTGTGTGTGTGTCATTGAGAGGTCTTCCATCACCACTACAGCTTCTCCAAAGGTCTGGGAGGAGGAGGCGTGTGCAGATTTACACTTTGTGACAAAGCAAGTGTGAGTATGAATGAAGGGCTTCAGTTTACTGTAGATCTGTGTGTGTGTGTGTGTGTGTGTGTGTTCTTCCTCTGTGCCTCTTCTAATTAGCGCTGCCTGTAAATATTTAATGTCTGACAGCAGAGCGGCAGAGGATGCTAACACAACCAGCTAACACGGCGTGATCAGAGCGTTGCGTGGCTCGTCCCCGGCTGACCGAGGGCCCCGCGGCGCGCGTGCGTGCGTGCGTGCGTGCGTGCGTCTGACAACCACTTCCCTCGTATGTTCATCATTTTTTCTGGTTTAACAAAGCTCAAAATACAAATTGTGAGCAAAGAGCTAAAATCCTGTTGAGGTGTCAGCAGCAGCACTTTCTTCTCATCGGTTCATCTTCATCAAAAGTTTAAGCACCAGCCACTGGCGGCGCTAACAGAGCAGCCATCTTTTGTTTTAAACGCTCAGTTTGGTCGATGGCTGCGTCTCGTTTCAGAAACAGGCCGTGATTTAACTTTGTGAGCAGGAATGACATTGTCCACTCCTCCTTCGCTCTTCATCTCCTCTGTTTTTTTCCTCCTCCTCCTCCACGTCCTCCGCTGCTTTCTTTCAGGCTCGTCCATCCATCTTAATATTCCTCCTTCAGCCCGGCTAAATAGACAGGGAATGAAATACAGATGCAGCGAAGGAGGAGGAGGATGAGACAGAAGGTATATTGTTGTGACCCAGCAGACAGATTTTACAGCCACACTGGGACTGGGATTTCCTGTTTTATTATCCTAAATTTATCTTCAATGTTTAACTCTGACCCTTAAAGATCCACATTTGACTCTTCTCCAGTCTTTTATTTTGAAGTGTTTATATCCATCAGAAGAAATATTTGTGTTTTAAGAACCAAAAACCATCTGAGTGTAGTTTTCCATCTCCTCTAACAACAGTCAGCCAATCAGAGGAGAGGCTCAAGTGTTTTCTGAGTGATCCAATAAAAATAGAGCAGAACACTCTATATATCTAATAATGGTGGAGCTGGGTAGGTGTGGTTTGTGGGCGTGGCTCAGGGCGATGACTGCTTTGTTGTGACATCACAAAGTTCCACAGGTCTTGGCTGTTTCACATAACTCATGATTTTATCACAGAAAACATGGTAAAGGTTAAATTAATTTATCATTTTTCTTTTTTCTGTTTTTTGTTTGTAATTGTTTTATATTAATGACACCAAAAGGTGAACAAAGGTTAAAGTTGTCCTCCACGGGCTTCCATCCTGAACAGTCTCTACATGTAGATTAAAGTGAATGAACCTCAGTTAAACCAGCCTGAGCTAAGATTTGACCTGTTGCAATTGTTGAGGACTTCCTATGGGAATTTCACATTAAAAGCTGTTCTCTAATCTTTGCTGGAGAAACGTTTCTCCCACACTTTTCTCTTCTTGATTCTCAGCAGCATTTGTTGCTCATGTTGCTCTCAGGATGTTTCGGTCCTGCCCTTCGCTGCTTCAAGACTCCTGAATCACCAGTGATTGAAATACAACATTCAAATGAATGAATAAATTGACATGAAATGGTAATTTTGTCTGATTATGAAAGAAAACCCCAGGGCATTCTGGGAGCTGAGTGGCTTTGACATGCATCCAATGTAACCACAACATTTCCAGTTGGATTCTGGTCGGGAACCAAAACCAATTTAATTTTCATAGCATCAACAATATTAACGAAACAGTAATGAAATGCACTGAGCCGAGGGTCATTTCAGTGGAATATTATTCTCAGCAACATGAACTGTGTGTTTTTATCCTCATTTACTCTACAAATTAACAGAATATCAATTATTATTATTATTTGGCAAAACAGGAGTTTCTTTCCCTCCCATCTTTCTCCAATAGACTCCTGATAATCCCCGACTTTGATGTAGATTCATTGTGAAATAACAGTAAAATAGAAAAGCATCATGGGTAAACAGTTTACTAACATCGGTCTTTAATGTATAAATCTTGTAACCTCACATCCAGCTGAAAATTTGAGTCGTGGCTGCAGTTTGTTAGAAACCCCGAAAGCCCAGCACGTCCCTCCGTGTCGGCCGCCAGTCACATCCACACAGCGAGTGTCGAGGATGTGTTGCCACGGAAACAAAGCAGTGCAGGAGGAGGAGGTAACTCAAAGGACCACAGCTTCCCGGCAGCAGAGTGGGAACTCAAATGCACCGTCACGCTAACGTTTCCCAGTCTTCAAAGTTGAGGCTGTTACCTGTGGGGGTCCACACTCAGAAACATCTTCCTCATGCAACCTTAACTGTTAATACAAGCAGACAGCGGGTTATTTAGGAGGAGGGGGAAGGAAAGGAAAGGAAAGAGATGAACCAGGAGCCAGGAGCCAGGTCAGATCAATAGCAAGAGCATAAAGAAGGAAACAACCTCGTAGGCGGATAAACAGAAGCTCGGACTGTGACAGAGAGCGACGGTGACAGACAGGAAGGAGAGTTCTCTGCCGTTTGGCTTCCCGCCGGCGCTCAACACCTCCCAGAGAGACTGGGAAGATCCTGTCAGCGGCGGAGGAGAGAGTCGTGGTTTAATTTTAGCACCAGTCTGATTAACGCCCTGCTCGGATCATTGGCCTTTTTCTTTTTACAACTCTGAGCTCCGTCCTGGTGACGAGCCGGTGGAGGTGAGACAGGCCGAAGGGGAGAGGGAGGCAAACTGTCAATCACTCCATCATTCTGGGTTAGAAAAAGGCAGATGGCGATGGAAGGAGAGATGACACTGCTGTGGGGGGGCTGGGGGGGTGGCCGGCTGATACGGTGTCTTGTTTAATCTTATATTAATTCAATATTTATTTAGGGATTTATAAATGGTTAATAGACAGTAAATCAATATTTATGAGACAACTAATGAATCTGTCAGGACATGATCAGCATTTTAATACTACAGTGAGTCTGTGGTGCAGAGAAAAGAAGCCTGAGCCAAAGGCTGCACCCAGAGAAGTGGAGGAAACCATCCGTCCATCCAGCCATCCATTTCCCGCCTTATTCCAGTCCAGGTCACTGTGGCAGCAGACCAAACTGGTCAGACCTGCTTCTCTCCAGCTTCTCCTTCAGGATCCTGAGGCAATTCAAGAGTCCAGGAAACAGTCACCACCTCCAGTGGCCTTTTCCACCACAAAGAAGCAGCATCTGTCAGAGGCTGCATTTGAAGAGCAATCGAGTTTAGGCTGCCGATTTAAAGGCGACTTCAAATGTCTTCTTCTTTTCCTTTGTCTGGGCCACTAAGAATCCAATGGATGTAGTCCTCATAAGCCCAGGCCCAAGATCCAAAGGATGTGGCCCAATACATCACAAGTTTCACTGTGCGGCAGTAATGAAAATAATATGTTAGCAGAAATCACAGAGCCTGAGAATGACAGTGTATGTGTTATCATTCAGCTTGGCAACACAATGGTGCACTGTTGCCTCACAGGGTTTAAACCTGGGGCCTGGGGCCTTTCTGTGTGGAGTCTGTGTGTCTGCGACATGTCCAGGGTGAAGCCCGCTCCATGGATACTGGCCGGATGGGTTTCAGCTATAGCTACAACCGGAGGCTTCAAAGCATCGGTTCACGAACCGATGGGTGATGTCGTCACCAGGACATCAGGTTCAGCCCAAAGCCCACATCTCTCCGGGCCAATCAGCTGCACATTGATGAACTGTAGTAAGAAGTTTAAGACTTGATGTAATTATTTTAACCTGAAATGTGTTTGTTATCAACATATTTAGCTCAGTGTCAGTCAGGATGCAGCTGAAGCTCAAATATCCTGTTTTCATTTTGGGAAAAAAGCAAAAATAACCTTTATCTGAATTGGAGGAGAGGCTCTGTGAAACAGGACTTTAGTTATCTGTGACCCTTCAACACAAAGTTTTAATTGTTTTGACCTTTGTCGCATTTGAACTGTTTTTTTCAACAGAGAAAAATGACTCTGCTGTGTCAGAGAGTGTGTGATTCAAATCATAAAGCTCTCCCAAAGACACACAAAAAAAAAGCCAAATCCGTTTTTGAAACACTGAGTCTTTTCCTCATCAATCTGCTCTGTGCTGAGTCTCCATCCAAACGGCGTCTGAAACAAATAGAAGCAGCTTGACGTTACATCCAGTCGTCAGCGAGCTCGTTGGCAGCCAAATCATCTGGGTTCCTGCTGGAATAAAAGCCTCATTGGTTCCAGTGATGGAAGGAAAACATATGTTCTGGTTTTTATCTGAACAGATCGAGCAACGTGAGACATTTTCCATTTAACAATCACTCATTCTCTGCGCAGTGTGGACACTGGACTGAGCTCAAGTGGTTGAGTCATTAAGTATATGAAAGAGGCAACGAAATTAAGGCGATTAAAAGAAATAATATGTTCAGTGCAGTTGATTCAGCTTCAGTGATGTGATAAAGGTCCCCGAGCTCCTCTAAGCCCCGCCCACCTGGACCCACAATCCAACACTGCTTTGATTTCTTCTTCCTGCACTCTGTCCATACATGAAACTCCCACAGGAAGTCCCCAACAGCAGCCACAGACCAGATCTTAGCTCAGGCTGGTTTAACTGAGGTTCGTTAACTTTAATCTTCATGTGGAAACTGTTCAGGATGGAAGCCTGTGGAGGTCATTTCTAATCTGCGTTCACCTTTTGGTCTCTTTGGGGATTGAAAAGCAACACTACATGAAAGGACCCTTTGAAAGTCAAATGCTTTGACAGATCAACCTTTTATTGTGAATAAAAGGTGTGGAAACCAGGAAATGTAAATGAAAGTGTTTTTTTTTTCCATAAAAGTGGATCAATGTCATATTTTTATGGAGATAAGTAAATGCAGTCACACGTTTAATACTACGAGTGTCTAATTTCAGCAATGAACCATGGTTCTTTGATGTAGGCAAGAGACGCATGAAGAAGAATTAAGCATGAAAATGTTTATAAAATCAGGTGCAATGAGCCCAAAACTGTGACTGCAGGAAAAGGCAAATATCAATGTATTTGTCTAGTGGAAGTCAACCTCCGTCAACCTCCGTCAACCCTTCGTGACGTCACTGTTGTTTTGAAGCCTCCAGTTTGTAATTTGTCTGTCGGCCATCTTGGTGAGAGGAGGAGGAGAGGAGAAGGTGGAGCTGAGGAGGAGTGAGGGGTGGATCTGACCTGCTCTGTACTCTGTCCTGATTGGGTAATACAGTAGGGACATTTTCCCATACACTTCAATACAATCTGACTTCTTTAACAACCAGTGGAGTCGCCCCCTGATGGTCATTGGAGAGGATGGAGTTGGGTCATCCCAGGCCAGATGGGATATGTCGTCCCTCCAGCAAGTTCTGGACCCTGAGCTCCTGGCAGTTGGACATGCCCAGGAGGCATCCAGGCATCCAGGTACTCCCAGCTCCTCACCCTATCTCTAAGTATTTCACAGTCTCATTCTTTCGGTCACTCCCAAAGCTCTTGTCAGGAGCTTTGCTTCCGGCTCAACTCCATGTTCACCACATTGGTCCGGTCCACATTACAGCTGACGCCGCTGTCTTGCCTTCACTCATGAACAAGACCCTTGATACTCCATCGCTTGGGGCAGTCGCTCACCTTCAACCCCCAGAGGGGTTGATTGAAGCTTTTTTCCCCAGTGTCCTCACCATAGTCATGAACTATAAGGACCTCATTTCTGTTTTCTAATAATAATGCAGGAACTCTTCATGTCTGAACCAACAAATCTAAGAATACAGCTCCTCCTCATCTTCCTCATCTTCATCATGCTCCTCCTCCTCCGTGAGCGACCCGCTGTGGCTGTTTCCTGTCTTTTATGTCCAAGCTCCCCCTGGAGGTTCACTCCTCTTCTCTGTTGGTGTTACTCTGCAACACAACCTGAGACAGTCAGAGGTGTGAACGGTCCCATGGGAGACAAACCTTCTGTTCATTTCTCATCTTCCTCCTCCTCCTCCTCACTCTCCGTCTTTATTTCTCTGATTCCTCTCTCTGATCTCCCTTTTTTTCATTCTTTCCGTCCTCTGCCAAGCGTCTCTCTCTCGCTCTGTCTGCTGCAGTGGTGGAAAGTTACCAAGTGTGTTCATCCAAGTACCGAAGCAGCAGGATAATCAGGCTGAATTGTTTCATTTTCACTTCATTATTCAGCCTGACGCTGTTCATTGAAAATAATGATTGAACAAATATGTTTGAGCTTATTCCTGCAAACATCTCATTGTGCTGTGGCAGTTATTATTGTGCTCCTTCTTTAGGAGTTTAGTATCTGTACAGACATTGAGGAGTCAGGCTACAGCAACAGGTCGTGCACACCTTGAATGTGTTGAGTGATATATTTCTTACTTTCCAGGAAGTCAGTGGTTTATGATATGAGATGAAACAAAAAAATGTTTCTGCAGCTCATCCATCACATTGAATGTTGTTTTGTTTTCATTTGCTTTGTCAAACACGTATTGTGTCGTTGTGTTGAGCTCAGTTTGGCTCATACTGGATGAAAATGAATTTGGTTTTGGTCCAAAGGCGACGTTCAGGAGACTCAGCTGTAAAATGTGGTTCATTAACCATCATCTGATTATCGACAGAGGAAGCCGACAGATGATGAAGATCAAAAAATGTAGTGTGTAAGTGTGAATTAATAAATGCAGAAATAAATGATTAAATCAATGCAAAATAAAAACATTTTGGTCATGAAAAAACGCTATTTCTGTATTTTTTCATTTATTTGTTTCTACATTTCTATGTGGCTTTAGACTGAGGCTTTAGACCCCCCACCTACTTAACATAACACAGAAATATACAAATACAAAAATAAGTCATTGTAGAATGCAAAATGTAGAAATACCGGAATAAATAAATGTAAAAATACAGAAATAGTACTTTTTTCATTTCCAAAACGTTTGTATTTTGTTCATTTCATTTATGTATATAATTGTTTATTTCTGCATTTATTCATTATTGATTGATACTGATGTCACGTTGCCACTTTAAAAAGTTAGCACATCGCTGCCTAGCTTCGACTCAGCAGTTACAGAGCATTATGACTGAGCGTGTCGTGGTGTTTGTGTCCAGTTTGTAATCCTGCTCTTTTTGCTCAATGTTTGGGCTCCACCAGCTGGTCATGTCACCAAGCCATGAACCATGAACCAACAGCAGTAGAAAAAAACCGAGTTGATCATGATCCTCTGTGGGTTTGTCAGAGTGAGCACTAATCCTCACACGAAACACAACTTTCATAGATATCTATTTTTTATGAAGTGATTTGTGCAGCTTAAACAGTGTAGTTGTGCTCATGTTTGCTGTTGGAGCACAGATTGAAAGCAGATTTGAGTGATTTCAAACCTCTTTCTTTTTATTGCTTTTGTTTGTATCTCATATCTGCTCTTATTAAAGAGAAAGCTTTCTCATTAAGGATTTATGAAACAATGCACGCTTCACTTCAAACCACTCACTTTCCCGTCTCTCCTTGTTCACCGAGCTTCTGCGGCGATAAACACAGCTGTTGTGGTGATAACACAGGCTTTGTTCAGGGCTCAATCACTCCCAGCTCCTACTGCACATGTTGTTTGTATCCAGAGGATGAAGTCGTATCTTCACCGGATCATTTGTTTCATCCACGCGTTTCAGGATGAAATCGGCCTCTCTGCTTTTGTCTTTCACTCTCGTTCTCGTTCCTCTGCACTTTTGCTGCTCTCTTCTCTGCCTTCACTCTCTCTCTCTTTGCATCACTCCATCAGCCTCTCTCTCTCTTTATATTGTTTGCTGAAGGTCAGGCTTTGACATTGGAGCGTGTGCTCTCTGTACAATGAGAGACAGATTTTCTGCCTCTCACACACTTTGATCAAGACAGAATTATCTAAGAATTTAATTCTCTGCTGCTACATATTTCTTTAACTGTAAATGTATCATTCTTACTATTTTGGACATTATTCTACAAGCACTGTCCTTCAGAGGCTTTAAAACAGCAGCTCACAAACTGATAGGTGACGTCACAACTTTGAAAAACGAGAACAAGGAAAACTGAGGTCAGATAGTTTGATTTTGTCCTCACACCCTGACCGCAGTGTGGTGGAAAAGACCAAAACTACTCCTGCTTGATTTTTGTTTTAACTTGATATCTGATTGATCTGCAGGTGTGAACTGTGGCTTCCAGAGGTTTTATAACAGACAAACATCATATTTGCTGCAGGTTTCTTCCATTTAAAACCCTTTTCCACGTTGTGTTTGATTCCAAATGATACAAGAGGCAGAAAAACAGTGAAGGAGAAACATAAAGAAAGGGGTGAGAACAGATGGACAGAGAGTGATGGATGAACGGATGCATGGAGGGCAGCTGCAGCAGTGTGAAGGTGATAGATTGACCCCTGGGTCTCCTCTGCACCCGAGAGAGTCGGACCGCCAGGGTGAAAACTCCAGAGGCGAGCCAGCGGGGAAAACAACAAACTCCTCCGTCAGCAAATTCAGAGGAGGAGGATGGACGAAGACCAGGGAGAGAGAGGGTCAATTAGAGAGGGGGGAGAGATTTATTGTAAGTGAGAGAGGAAGAGGAGGAGGAGGGGGAGGTGAGGACGGAGTGAGTGTCAATGAGAGAGGAAGGTGAGAGAAGAGGAGAGGAGACAAGAAGAGGTAACAGAGAGACTCATTTCACTTCCTTTTATGTTACAGTCGTCTGAGAGCAGCTTTTCCTCCAAAACTCATCTGAGCATAAAATTTAACAACAGCAGAGACGAGTTTTAAGACCCAAAAATCAGAAGCTTTAAAGGTCCATTCCACTTTATTACATGTTATGGAGCTTTGTTTTCAAGGTTTTAGATTCATATCACAGGTTGAGGGAGAGGGTGAATCCTGAATCCTTTTGATTCTGCTTTAACCTTCTTACAGCCACATATCAGGATTGATCCTATTTACTTTGGCTACAAGCAGCTGACAGCTAGGCCTCTGAAGGAGACACTCTGATTGGCTGTGACATCACCCACTGGAGCCAATAGGAGCGTCCCATGTAGAGACGTGACTCTAGACGTCTCTATCAAAGATGGAGGATGAGAATGGATGGATAAACACACAGAAGTAAAGCAGCAATGCTCCAGTCAAAGGCTCAGACTGATCCAGATCTGAACTAACTTCCTTCAGGAGTTTATCACTGAAGTCAGTGTCACACAGGACAAATCAGGGCTTGTTAGAAAGAGCTGATTCTCTAGTTGAATCACCCTCACTCTTCCCTCACAAGGCTGTCCTCCTTCTACATACCTGACCTGAGAGTAATTTCCTCTGACAGCAAATTAAACACTTCCTCTCTCATCAAACCAGGAATCCATTTCTGTGTTAACACCTGCGTTGGCCTTTGTACCTTCTGGGGACCCCGGCGCCACCATGGTATATGGGGACACTTCAGTTAAAGGTTGCCTGCTGTGCTGCAGCTCGGTTACAGACACAGCTCGAGTCGCGCTGAGACAAATGTCAGCGGGTTTATCAGGTTTATTCCACTTGACATTTGAAGTGGTTCAGAGAGTTTTCAGTGTCTCTTCTGTGCGTCTGTCTCCCAGTGACGACTGCCGATTATTGGATGTGATGTTGGACGGGGGGGGTTTCACTTCAGTTTAACGTGATGGCACACTGTACTCTGTGGATGTACACACAGTTATGAAACACTGACAAACAAATGTGAAGTCAGCGTTTTTCTCCTACTGAGTCAGAACAATCATCCTTGATGTTTAACACCTTTTCCTTTCATCTGTTTGTAGACAAACAGACGTTCACAGGTTATAAACATCACCTGTTTGGTCATATTTTAGTAAGAGGCCCCTGTTTCTAATCGGCTCCTGTTTTAACTCATCACTTCCTGTTGTTGTTTTTCTACAGGACCTCCATCAGTGCAGAAATAAATGGAAAATAAAAACATTTAGGCACTGGAAAAAATGCTATTTTTGTATTATTGTATTATTTTTGTAAAGCTGACTTTAGGCTGAGGCTTTAGCAGACCGCCCACCTGATACATACAGCCACAGAAATAAATAAAAGTAGAAATACAGAAATAAAAAAATAAATAAATGTAGAATTGCATGAATAAGTAAAAATAAAAATATTTTAGCAGTGAAAAATGTTCTACATTGTAGAAATGCTGCAATAAATACATACATTAACATATATATTTAATTGTTATTTCTGCATTAATTTGTTGATTTATAATTATGTCTTTTTTTGTCCCTCCATCCTTGGTTACATGAACAGCCTCCAGCTTTCAGCTCTGTGCTGACACAGAAAAGTCATCGCTCTGTTTCCACTGAGTGAACTTATGTGTTTTCTCCTCTTGTGATGTTGTTCCAATTAAACATAGAGACAGATTTCCTGTATTTGCTAATTGTTGGGACGATTGTTTTCACTGAAACAGACATTATAGTATTAAAGGCAGCGAGGAAACAAGTGTCAGTCAATGTTTCTGGATGTCGTGAAAACTCATAGGGCGGCCCAGCGGTTAGCACTGAAGCCTCGGGGTTCAAACCTCTGGCTGTGTGTAGTCACACGAATGGTTGTTTGTCTGTTGTTGTTGCGTGTCGGTGGCGTTTTGTTTAAGGTCCCACTGACACATTCAATCTCAAACAGATTCAAGACTTTCATGGTTTATCAGAAGTCGAAGAGTTGCACAAAGGTTTGTCATGTTCACGGGAAGTTACAGCTCTGTGGAGTTATCATGGCAGCACTTTCTATTTTTAATGATGAGCGTGAGGTAAACAGCAGAAATCCAGTCTTCATGTCTCTTGTGTTGTCGTGACAAAGTGGGAGAGGACACAACATTTTGCCAGGATGTTGATTGTTTTTAAGATCATTTACCAAAAATTTGCAGATACATAACTTTACATTTTCATTTTCTTTGTGTTTGTAAAGTCAAGCTTTTATTTATTGGTACAAATTGCAGGTTTTATTTTCTGCTACTTACCTTCACTATCCCATTTCAATCCCATTTGAACCAGCCCATCTCATCTCACTTTGGCCTTCGCACGCTAGAACAGCAACAAATGACAACAGCTTCTTCAACCAGACCGTCTCATTTCGGTTTGGCCTTCGTGGTTTATAACAGCCTCGTCCTCTGCCACGTCCTCTGAGGGATGCAGCCCCTGAATTGGGGCACAGATGTCAAAATTTGTCAATCCTCAGCTGCCTCAGTCTAGTTTTTTTTCTGGGTGTGATCTCTCAGACAGCACAGCGCTGAGGCTGGGAAGGGAATACGATCAATAAATCAATACAGTCAGTCAGTCTGCTGTTTGTGAAACAGCCCGGGATTGAACAAAATACAGAAACTCTGAGCATCAGATGCTTATGTTGCAACAGCAACATAAGGTCCATGAGGAAAAGTCCCTGCACATCTAATACTCATCAATTTAAACGACTCCATCAAACGCTTCAATAGAAATGAAAAAAAGGACAAACTGACGCTTTTAGTTTAAAGAGTCTGAAAATCTTTTCCTCGTCCTCCTGTTGTTTTTCTTGGCTGCATCCGTCTCCTCTGTCGATACCCCCCACTGCTGTTTCTGAATTATCTGATGAATAATGTGCCATGAAACTCTTTAGGTTGTCGATAACTGTCTCGACGCCGGTGCCACCAAGACAGATTCCTCTGCTCCTCTGCTGCTGAATGATGAGCTTTAGATAATGTTTTCCTCTTTTCTCCTGGAAAACAGAGAAAAAAACCATCACGCAGCAGGAAGCTGAACTCTTTGTTGTTCTTCTTCCCATCAGCTCTTTTACTTTCTTCTGTTCCGTTGGTGCTTCCTCCCACATCTTCCCTCATCATCCCTCCATCTTTGCCTCCTCAGCAGCCGAACAGAGGCCTATTAAACCGGCTCAGACCGACAGCCTCGCAGCCACGTCTCTGTTTCATCCTGTTTTATTCAGTGTGAATGAACTGTGACGTGGAGGCATGTTGAGGTAATTCAAATGTAAAATGACTAATTACAAACGCTCATTGTTACCTGGTTCAATCAGGATCAGATTTAATTAACCTCCAGGTTCAATACTGGTGACACTGGTGACACTGGTGTGGCTGTTCTGATGATTCATGTTCGTACTGAAACACATGGGACATGACTCTCATGTTGCAGCAGAGACACAGAGAATGAAGGAAATTAAACACAATTTATTGAAATGTTTTAAAAAACCAATGAGTTGTCCTGAAAGAAATGGAGACTGTCATTCAGTCTGAGATCAGCTGGAGGATGGAGACTGGTTCAGGATGGAGACTGGTTCAGGATGGAGACTGGTTCAGGATGAGGACTGGTTCAGGATGAGGACTGGTTCAGGTTGAGGACTGGTTCAGGTTTAGGACTGGTTCAGGATGAGGACTGGTTCAGGATGAGGACTGGTTCAGGTTGAGGACTGGTTCAGGATGGAGACTGGTTCAGGTTAAGGACTGGTTCAGGTTGAGGACTGGTTCAGGATGAGGACTGGTTCAGGTTGAGGACTGGTTCAGGTTGAGGACTGGTTCAGGATGGAGACTGGTTCAGGATGGAGACTGGTTCAGGTTGAGGACTGGTTCAGGATGGAGACTGGTTCAGGTTGTGGACTGGTTCAACCTGTGGGGACATGATGTCTGATAGTCTGAGTGATGATAGATAAATTGACCGAGTTGACCTTTGACCCTGTCAGCCGTCACCAGGTCAATAAAAAGGATACTTCACCCTCCTGTCTGTGAAGTTGTCTCCACTCAGTCATTCTGTTTCCTGTCTGTACCGCAGGGTGACATGATGTTCAGGAATCGAACCTCCCTCCCTCCTCCTGCTGTTTTCAGAGGTAGAGATGTGTCGTGTGTCAGTGGATAAATGGGAGGATTACCATGTCATTATAGTGGTTTGAGTCAGCAACACTCTGTGCTTCATGATGCCGCCGCTGCAAAACAAAATCTCCTTATCCCCTGAAGGGAGAGAAGCTAATATCCTATTTTTAGGTGAGCATTAAGGGCCATTAGCCGACAGACAGAATGCTTTGTACGGATCGCTCCTCTTTTGTTGGGTGGAAGCCTTTTTTTCCTCTTTTATTGCATCTGAAAAGAAGTGGAGACATCATCCTTCACATCAGAAAGGCTCACAGCCGCCTCTGATGCTCCACTTTTGGCTGAAGGAGATTAGCTAACAGCAGGTCAGGCATGAAGCAGGAAAGTCAAATTTGGGACATAACCCTGAGACACTGCTGTGATGTTGGAGGAGGGGCAGCAGTTTGGGTTTTTGGAGATTAAAGGCATGTTTTCCAACCTTTTGTGTGGGGAAATGTATTCATGTTGACCCAAGTGGCCTGGTTCAGTTTAAAATGCTGGGGATGCTTTTGTCCTGCTGAGCTAAACCTCTGAAGCTGCTCTTCTGCAGGGATTTCTGTCGACTGGCTGCAGCGAGAGCCAACCCAGAAAATGTGTCATGTTTATGTTGTGCAGTGTCGCGTCGTCTGCAGCGCTCGGATGAATCCAGGTTTATGTTAGTGGTTTCAATTTTTAATGATTAAATGTCCATATTTTATATTAAAGGTCCATATTTTGTTTTATATTATAGGGTTGATCTCCATAAGAAGATATATTTGTGTTTTAAGAACCAAAAACCATCTGAGTGTAGTTTCCATCTCCTCTCAGGCTGAACTCTGGGCTCCAGGAACAACAGGCCAGTCAGCCAATCAGAAGAGAGGATCTGAGCCTCTCTTCTGATTGGCTGTTTTCTGAGTGATTTCAGGTAAAACACTCAGAGAAACCAAACCCTGCAGGATTGGATGGTGGGTCCAGGTGGGCGGAGGTTGGGGGCGTGCGGCTGAGGGCAGTGACTGCTTTGTTATGACATCACAAAGTCCTGACAACTGGATTTAAGGCTCTGAGTCTCTGAGAACGTTTAACATCTACCTTTAGACCGTATATGACCCCTGACCTCTGGGCCTGTACATTCACCTATCGCTGATCTTTCCTGTAGATTTTATTGGATTCAGTTGACATTTAAAATGATCTATTACCCAGGGAGCCTTGCATTGTTTGTGTTGTGTTTCTTTTTTTTTTTTTTTGGCACCACTCAGACTTCCACTTCTTATTGTCTTCATCATCCAAAAACACGGCCTCATACGTCTTCAGGAATATTCGTTTGCCGCCGCTCTGACCGTCGCTGTCTTCCCTTGTAAAGCTGATGAACCGGGACTTTAAAGGCCTCCCGCTCTGCTGCTCCTCCGCTGTAAGTCGCCGTGAATGAGTGTCAGCTAAATGCCTCCAATGTAAAATGAGATGGGATTGAAAGCAGTTAATGGAGTTGCGGCTGTGATTAGCCTCCGAGCTGCTGCAGTGAACTGCGGCGGTGGTTTGGTATCAGCGGGGTCCCGACGGCTCGGCTTGCTAGCTGACATGATAGCACTTCCTGCAGGAAAGACCCTAATTAATTGTTATCATGGGTTGTTTATTTCCACCTGCAGCCATTTCTCATTTCTCATCACGTCTCTCTCTGCCCAATTTCCTGTCACTCAGATCGTTGCCTTCTTTCTTTCATTCGTCACTCTCCTGTTTACAACCTTTTCCATCTGCATCTGTCGCTCCTTAATCTCATTTTCAGTTTTTCTGCTTCTCTTTATCCCTTTCTCTCTGTGTCTTATTTCCTGTCACACATCCTCTTCTGCTCTCCATCATTTCCTTCCTCTCTCTGTTTAATTCATTTTCTCTGTTGTCCTCATTATCGTTGGCAAACACCAGGTCGCTCTGCAGCTTGTGGCCTCTCAGACAGTCGCTGTTAGTTTCAAGTGCAGGTCAGCCAGTTTGAAAACTTGATGAGGAGGAAGCTGAAACCTGATTGGTTCAGTTTCTCACATGCAAAGTGGGATTTCTTCTCAGGAGTGAGACAAAGGTATCGATCAGATTACTCTCCTCGGTCTTGTTCTGTATATTTTACCCACAAACTGTCAAGAAACTGGACCTGGACTCTGCGTCTGAAGAGCCTGAAATGAGACCCAGGTGCTAGTTTGTGGGAACCAGATACTGAATCCAATGAAAAGTCAAATCATTCCCATGATTTTGCTGCAAAGCTTCAGTCTGAATAAAACAGTCTGAGCAGGTATCTTCCAAAGTTTGAGTGTTTCGATGGAGGATTTCCTCTCTGTGTTTCTGTCCTGTAAAACCTTCAGCAAAGGACAGACAGAGCAACCTGAACATTACTGTCAGTCCAGTTCAGTATTTTAGCACCAAACTTCCTGCTGATCTCAGACCTGCTCAAAACACTTTTCCTTCGAGCTCTTTCTCAGATGAACACACTTGTATATTTTTTGCTGTTTTATTCGTTTTTTTTTCGTTTCTTTTTTATGTAAATCATTTGAACTTAAATAAATGTGAATGTGAATCACTTGGTTTCTGGCAGCGCTGTGCCCATACATACAGATGAATGCAAATTCCTGCTTGCATCTTTCAACGCCACGGGACAGTGAAGGTGGTTTCTGTGTTAAACAGAGTGGCTCATGGTGCAGGTTCTGTATGTGCTGCTGATTGTTGTGGAGCTGAACTCTGCAGTTCCTCTTCAGACCACTAGAGTCTGGTCCAGTGAGTCAGTCCATAGACTCCATGTTAAAATGTCCAACGACAGCAGAAATAAACATGTTTACAACAGGAAGACCATAACTGTGGAGTAAAATCAACTCCATGATGTCACCTTCATCTGTGAGCTGCTGTTTTATTTGTCCGTCGGCCATCTTGGTTTTCTAAACCAGTAGAAACCATATTTGGAGGAGAAGGTGGAGCTGAGGAGTGAGGGGTGGAGCTGACCTGCTGATGTTGTATTGAAGACTTGAAACTAGAGACTGAGACCATAAACTCATTAGGAAAACGTTTACTGAGCTAATAAATCAAGGAGAAGTAGGGACATTTTCTGATTTATGGACCTTTAACATCAATACACCTGTACAGACTCAGGTGTAGTGGTGCCAAAGATACATTAGCATTAGGATTAGGATTAGGGTTAGGATTAGGATTAGGATTAGGATTAGGATTAGGATTAGGGTTAGGATTAGGGTTAGGATTAGGATTAGGGTTAGGATTAGGATTGGGATTGGGATTAGGATTAGGGTTAGGGTTGGGATTAGGGTTAGGGTTAGGATTAGGATTTGTGTTAGGGTTATGGGACTATTAACAGAGTTTTTATTGCTGTGCTGCAGACGTGATGTGTTAGTTACTTTAGCAGTTAGCGCTGACTTCTCCTTCTCTCCCTCCCTCTCTCCTGCTCTCTGTGTCGTATGTTCAGTTATTCCTTTAGTCATAGTAATACATGAAGTGTATAGTAGTTTATTTGCTCTAATGGAGGTTTGGTTCAGTGTATTGGAAACATTTCTCCACTTCCCCTCACCCTCTGAGCAGAGACAGCGCTTGTAAGAAGAGGTGTAGCTCTAAACCCAGGTATTGCACCCATACACAGGAGTTATACCCAGGAAATCATTGTGTATTCAAAGCCATGAGGTTGTGTAGAGCTTGTCCCTTTAGTCTAGACTTGGAGAAACTGTCAAACACATCTCTGTTTGCCAGCAAACAGACACAACATCCAGCTCACAGCAACAGATAATAATCAGTCTGTGCTATATTAGCTTGAAAACAGTTAGATTGTCATTATCGCTATCATCTGTATCACTTAACAGACAAACTCCCCGTCTCTCTCCTCTTTCATCGGTGGCTTTTATCTTTCACTTCATCTCTGGGCATCGGCAGGTCGAGTCTCGCTCTCCGCCATCCAGCTCGTCCCGATCGACTCCAGCCAATTTAAAACCCATTTGGGAATCTCATTTAAATTCATGCGGAACGCCTCATTGGCGGGGCGGCGATAAACATTTAGCGAGGGGGGGCAGGTTAAACAAACCCAGGATGTGCAATGGGAGGGGCAGGAGTAACATAACTGTCCACATGGAGATGAAGGAGATGATGAAGCAGGTGCATGATGGGATTGAACAGTGTCATTGGGGGGAAAGTTAAATGCAAACGTGTGAAACACACACAGACACACAAACAGGAGCTAATGAAAAAATCCCACTTCAGTGTCTCTAATCTACTTTGAAGCTTTGGACTGGGTTCGTCATGCTCCCTCACGCAGCCATTTTAAACCTCTCTCTCTCTGCAACATGTGACCATTTCTCCGTCTCTCACACTCACTTCTGTCCTCTAATATTTTCCTCCTCTCTCTCCCTCGCCTGTTTCTCTTTTTTCTTCTCCTTCTGCTTCATATTCTCTGGACCATGTGTCTCTGTCTCCCTTCTCTTCAAGAGCTTCATTCAGACCCAACAACCACTAAATCTCTTCCTCTTTGTCTTTGTCTTCCTCTCTCTCTCTGAGTCGTAGTGTGTTCAGCGGTTTCTCTCAGTCATGGTCTGTACGACCTTCAGGGGCTACATCCACAGGAGGACCTGGTTGGTGAAGGTGTGGTGCTTCGTTGTAGACCACGAGGACCGAACCAAAATCAAATGCTCTGGTCTGGAGGATCTTTGCTTTGCATCACGAGCTGCTCCCGCCCTTAAAGCTGCGTCACAACCTTTTTTCCCCACAAACGCCTGAAACAGTGTGATTCTCAGGCTCTCTTCGTGTTTTTCATATTTTCATGTTCATGTTATTTTCTTTACCAGTGTGCATTGAATGTTGGGATATTTTGGGCCACGAAGGATCCACCTGTTCGAGTCTTTGTGGCTCGTTTCCTAGGAACAGGACAACACATCTAAAGGAGCCTTTGACTCGTGATGTCTTTAAATGCAGCCTCTGAATCGAAACGAGAAATGTCTGTACAGCCGCCATAGTGATGACATCGCTGGTGTTGCTGCGGTGCTTGACACTACTTTGCAGTGTTTTTCTGTTTTTTGTTGTTGAATGAAGAAGAAACACTAACACTCACACTGATGCTGTAGTTTGATGGTGTGGGGGGCTGCGGATTGTGTCAGAGTTGTGTTGTGTTGTCTAGATTGAACAATTATTCATTTTTTATCCATTTCCTGCCTTTGGTTGTGGTCGTTGTTGTTTCTGCTCTCTCCTTCCTGTGTGACTCTTATTTTGACAGCTCATGTGAGAGCATAAACATAAATTGAAGTTACTGGATGTGAATAACAAGCCTGGTTTTCCTTTAAACTTCTCACAGCTGATGTTGTTGCATGCTGTGTAAAGAGAGAGACTGTGCTGTGTTGTGTGTTTATGGAGCAGCTGCTGCATGTTGACTGCATGTCTGGATGTTGTAATAACTGTGTTGGGAATAAATTACCCTGCAAATGTGCAGCAGTTGAATCTGAACCATTAAACTCGGCGCTCCATGTGCAGACTGAGCAGCTATGACTCCACCTGTCCTGCAGGTGGCGGTACAGGCAGCCAGCAGACCATTCTCCATGAGGAGCAGTGGAAGATGCCGGCTCTGCCAGCACTGCTGCTGTCGATTAACGTCGCTGTCCTGCTGCTGACCATGGCACCGCTCTCCTTCAGCCAGGCCAACACCCTCTCTGCCGTCCGGATGGGTGAGTCCACACTGTCTGTCTGGTCCTGTTCACGCACGTAGTTTTTATACTTTAAAGGTCCATACGGTCTAAAGGTAGATGTTAAAGGTCCATACGGTCAAAAGGTAGATGTTAAAGGTCCATACAGTCTAAAGGTAGATGATAAAGCCAGAGAGATGAGATACAAAACTACACTGAGATGGTTTTTGGTTCTTAAATCTTCTTATCTCTTTATTGATATCAACACTTAAGCTAAAACACTGGAGAAGTTAAAATATGGACCTTTAAATAAATTCCCAGGCGATAGTAGGAGTATGACTTGAGGATACTTGGGATTTCTGAGTTAAGGTTCCAGACTTGATCTGGAAATTGTTGGTTTTCCCTTAAAAATGATGATTTGCACTAAATTGGGACTTGTGACTTTTTTCTTTTCGAACTTGACTTCAGATTTGACTTGTGACTTGTTTGGAGCTTGGTCTTTACTTTGGACTTAAATCAAGCCTTTATAAGGTTGTGTGTGATTGTCATTATTGTTGATTTTAAGGATGTGTGGGAGGGGTTTAGACGCCATTAGATGATGCATGATCCTCTGTGTTGATGCTGCGTCTCCGATGTGACGAGGGAGGGAAGAGTTTTATCTTCCCTCCCTCGTCATCCCTCCTCTGTTGTTTTTTTTGTATCTCCTCTTGTCTCCACAGTTTTGTTTCTCCTCTCACCTCCACCACCGTCCCTGTCTCTGTTTGCCTTCTTGATTCCTCTCACTTCACCTCTTCACTGTGTTTGTCTTTCTCCGAGCCCCTCAAGGCTTCGCTCCCTCCCTCGCTCCATGTTTCTTCTCTTTCCTCTTCTGTCCTCATTTTGTTTCCGTCCCAGGTTGCAGCATTTGCAAATAAACGACATCATGTTGTGTCTTTGACTCCCCTTCATGCTTTGCAGCAAAAGGCCCAAGCGGCGCTCTGCTATCAGCTCCTCATCACGCCCTGCGGAGGAAGATTAACTCCAATAACAGCAGAGACTTAACTTTGGAAGTGAAAGGTCAGCTCTCTCCTCGCAGCAGATAAGGGTTTTCTTCCCGCTCATCTCCCGGCCCCGCCGGCCCCACGGTTCAAATCCCTGTTGCTTTTATCACATGGCAAAATCAGCAGGCACTTACGCCCACGCTGCCATGGCAACGGGGGTCGTCCACTGACGTGTAATGACTCACTTTTCTCTGGCATTAAAAACGTCTGACTGCTCCACATAAAGACACAGTCTGTGACACGTGCAAACACACAGAAATCACCATGTTTCTTTCATGTCCGAGGAGTCGAGTGGCAGAAAATAACAAAGGTCACAGCCTCAGCTTCACTGATATGATGGAGAGAAGAGAGAGAAATGAGCCCATTGGTTCTTACTGAGGATGTATATTGTTTTTTTTAACCCTCTTATAGCCACATTAACTCTGTTGTTTCATCTCTTTGTGTTTTTCCTTCTAAAGTTGTCATTTTTAAAAATGTCACCAAGTCTCCACATCTTCAGAATCAGCTCAACCTCAGCTGACCATTCTGTTGCTGATTGATGGGAAATGGTGAAAAGAAAATTCTTTGTCAGATACCTACATTTACACTGATGATGTCATCATCCTTTTGGTGATGTCAGAGGACAATGGCTGCCGTGTGAGGATGGTCAGTAGGAAACCATTTTAATTTTACTTGCAATGACATCCAACAATTTAACTTAACAGAAGCAACAAGTTTTAAAAACAGCTGAAAACATAAACTATGTGTTTGTAACAAAGGAGCAAACAACTATAAAATACAAAATCCCATTAGTGTTGTGTCTTCGTGTATTTGGAGTCAGAGCTGTGTTGTGTCTCAGCTCTCACACTGAAAAGATAACTATCAGACCATGAGGAGATTTTCACAGATTTTTCTTTGGATTAGAATCACTTACTCCACCTTTAACCTGTAATTATAACCAGCACTTGACATGAGCAGCAATCAAATCACCAAACAAGAACAACGGAGCTGTAATTATCTGACACATACCTTTAACGAGCAGATTCATCGCTGCCAAGATGAGAAGCGACCCGGACGAGATCAGAGACAACAACTGTAATTAGAGAAGCTCTGTGTGTGTCTGTGTGTATATGTGTTGTGGATCTGTGGTCGAGCTTCCACACCAGCTCCCAGGTCAATAAATCCCAGTTACTCTGCCAATTAGTGTTCAGAGAGGCACGACCTCGAGTCAGGCTGTGTATCTGAAAGATGATGTGGTAAAAGTTTTACATTGACTGGAAGTTCCTTTAAATTATAACACAATCAGATTCACAATGAGCAGTTTAAAGGTCCATACAGTCTAAAGGTAGATGTTAAAGGTCCATACAGTCTAAAGGTAGATGTTAAAGGTCCATACGGTCTAAAGGTAGATGTTAAAGGTCCATACAGTCTAAAGGTAGATGTTAAAAGGTCCATACGGTCTAAAGGTAGATGTTAAAGGTCCATACAGTCTAAAGGTAGATGTTAAAGGTCCATACAGTCTAAAGGTAGATGTTAAAGGTCCATACAGTCTAAAGGTAGATGTTAAAGGTCCATACAGTCTAAAGGTAGATGTTAAAGGTCCATACAGTCTAAAGGTAGATGTTAAAGGTCCATACAGTCTAAAGGTAGATGTTAAAGGTCCATACAGTCTAAAGGTAGATGTTAAAGGTCCATACAGTCTAAAGGTAGATGTTAAAGGTCCATACAGTCTAAAGGTAGATGTTAAAGGTCCATACAGTCTAAAGGTAGATGTTAAAGGTCCGTACAGTCTAAAGGTAGATGTTAAAGGTCCGTACAGTCTAAAGGTAGATGTTAAAGGTCCATACAGTCTAAAGGTAGACCTCCATGTGGTCTTTGATTATAAAGCAGGTCTAGGTTCTATATTAACACAGTGAAAGTATCAAAGGTCTCAGTCCAGAGAAATGCTCACAGCCTGGATTCAGAAACTGAGCCTTAAAACCAGCCTCAGGACTTCTGGAACTTTGTGATGTCACAACAAAGAAGTCACCACCCAGGTGAGCTCAGAGCTCAGCCTGAGAGAGGAGAAGTAAAACTACACTGAGATGGTTTTTTGTTCTTAAAACCACAAGAATAACTTGTTATGGATATCAACCCTTCAAAATAAAAGACTGGAGAAGTCCGAATGTGGACCTTTAAGATAAAGTATGAAGATTTTATCAGACACACTAAAATCCTCATCCTTGTTTTCAGATATACAGTCAGCGTCTTCTTTCACTTCACAAAGCTGCTAAAGTTATTATGTTTGCAACTTTGTGCCGTTAAACGAAAATCAAAAGAGCATGAAATAAATCATCATGCAGATACTTCCTCCCCTGGCAGAAATGAGAATCAAGTCAAGTACATAAATATTGTAGTGAAGGATTTTAACAATTCAGTAGCATCAGTGTCCTTCATCTGCAGCTAAAACCACCATGAATTATTTCAGCCTGTGCAATCCGTCATTCTGAAGGAATCATTAGCTGATGTTCATCATTAAATATCTGGGAACTACACAGGAGCCGCTGTGTTGAAGGTAGTTTGTCACCGAAGGACGGCTGCAAGAGTTACACTTAACTCAAAGTACATTTTAAACATTTTGGACATCATTCATTTTGTAAGGGAAGGTGTCAGTTTTATTCTAAAAGGTTAATGTCTCATTTTTGGAGGAAAACCACAAACTTCAGGTCAGAAACATTACACACACACCTGAAAAAAAGAAAAAGGTAAAAACAATGATGGAAAAAAAGAGAAAGTCAACAGATGTTTTCCAAACCTGTGGCTGGACTTTAACAGAGTATCAGAGCTAAATGACTTTGAGACCAGGACCTGGTCTGAGCCACGAGGTTTCTCATGGCTTTAAAACAGAGCAGGAGATTTCTCACCATCATTTATTTTAGATTTAAAACACCTGCAGCTTTTATGTATCATTTATTTTGACATAAGTGAATATTTGCTCTGTTAGTGACTCAAATCTAACCAGAAACCAACCATGTGTGATTTAATACGTGGATATATATTTAAAAATGGACTGCACTTTTCTATTCCTATCAACCACTCAAAGCACTGTACAATGGAAGACACAACCTTCATCCTCTCTACTGACCATCAGGGGGCGACTCCACTGGTTGTTAAAGAAGTCAGATTGTATTGAAGTCTATGGGAAAATGTCCCTACTTCTCCTTGATTTATTAGCTCAGTAAACGTTTTCCTAATGAGTTTATGGTCTCAGTCTCTAGTTTCAAGTCTTCAATACAACATGATGTTCATTTTTTAAATGATGGTCCATTTAGAGAAAAATAGACCAGAAAGAAGGGGATGGGATAGGGGGCGTGGTTACTGTGTGATTGACTGACCGTACCACCCAATCAGGATAGAGGACAGAGCAGGTCAGCTCCACCCCTCACTCCTGAACCACAATCCTGGACCCTGAAAAGTCCCTGTTCAGAGCTGGTTCCAGTTTTAATGTGAAGGTGACTGACTCAACAAGATGTAGAAGAAGAAACAACAGAGCTCTCATGTCTGTTTCTACAGGAACATGTGGATTCTTCAGGGACTTGTTTTCCCGCCACCTTGTACTTCCTCACTTAAACAAACTTTTATATCATCACTGTGGCCCCGGAAAAAAATCAATATGTCCGGTAAACACACGGACACACACTCGCCGTCTTATCTTGTTTGCCTCTGAAAGGACAACGGCCACCGGAGGATTGTTGCTCTGTGACTCCACAAACCAGCCGAGAGACAGAGTTTGTTGTTCTTATTCTGCTTTTGTCTCAGTGAATCTGTCGGCCCCCAGAGTCCAGACTTCCACACTCATATCAGAGAAGTGACAAGAAAACCTGTTAGTCAGTTTTCGGTGAAGTTTCACCGTCTCCAAGGATGAAGTGAAATCAGCCTGCAGAGCTGCTGCTGCCTCCATAAGAGGAGTTTTATCGTCATGTCTCAGGTTAAACCCAGAACAAAACGAACAGTGGTGGCGCCGGCTGAAGGTTGGACTCGCTCTACAACCTCTTTACATAGATACAAGGTGACGTCTCTGCTCCGGCGGGCAGGAAGACGCTTCACCACCAGGGTAAAGAGGGAAACTGAAACAACATAATGTGATATTAAATTTGAGGGGAGGCTGGTTTCACAGCTCAGAGTCCGTAAACGAGGCCGTCAGGAGGAAATTCACAGCAAACAGAGCGAAACACAAACACAGGAAGAGCCAGCTGAGGAACGGGGTCATAGCAGGACGTTACAGGGCTGTAGGAAAGATAAAGAGCAAGTTACACGGCCTGAATTTTGTATCCAGCTGAAATCTGGTTTTATAATGAGTCGGTTTCACTTTGACTCGTTCCTGTACCTGAACACACCGACTTCTGTCCTGGAGTTTTCTCTCTGTGTCCCTGGTGAGTCAGTTTCTATGAATATGATAAATTAGTTTTAACAGCCAAAGAAGCAGCTGCTGTCCTCAAGGGATGAACCCGTCAGAATAAAATGAACCTTCCACAGAAACGTCATCTCTCTGCGTCTGAAACCACAGACTGTTTTTACCTTTCACCACCAAATCAAATCACTTTGTCCTTTGTGCCAAATCTGAAGAGGTCAAAGAGTTACACAACGTCAAAACTGAGTTATGTGTGAGCCCTTTGATTTTTGACCATCAAAATCAAATCTGTTCAGACAATCAGATCCAGGGTCAGATTCCTCCTCTGACTCCTGGGGGTGAATCAGGGTTAAATTAGACTCTGAATCTGTCCTGTTGTGGCTCTGTCTCTAAACCTGGACCTGGACGCTGGGTCTGTGAAGTGAAGTCAATGCTGAAGAGCCTTAAACCTTCATTCTCTCTACTGACCATCAGGGGGCGACTCCACTGGTTGTTAAAGAAGTCAGATTGTATTGAAGTCTATGGGAAAATGTCCCTACTTCTCCTTGATTTATTAGCTCAGTAAACGTTTTCCTAATGAGTTTATGGTCTCAGTCTCTAGTTTCAAGTCTTCAATACAACATGATGTTCATTTTTTGAATGATGGTCCATTTCTAATTTAATAGATAATATAAAGCAGCTCCACCTTCTCAGACTGGAGGTTCACAAACCGTTGGGTGACATCACAGAGGGTTGACACTTGAAGTCCAGTCTTGACCTGCTCCTTTTGCATGAAACATCCCAACAACCACTGTAATGACATCTGGTTCAGATTCATGATCATCTGGGGATGAATCCAGCAGGTCAAACACTGATCTTTATCTCCTGACACTTCTGATCTGAGTCGGATATAAAACTGGGTTTAAAGCTTTTTCGTGAACAGGAGACCAGAGACCAGAGACCAGAGACCAGAGACCACCTCCACTCCATGAAGAGCCTCTGTAATTACTCCTCTTCATAATCTTCCTCTGTGTGTGTGTGTGGTCACAGTGACCCAGAGAACCAGATATTGTGTAAACAGAGATAGTGTCTGAACACTTCTGAGGCTGCTGAAGAAGACTCTTTATCTCTGCTCTCATCTTCATCCTACACCCCATTCACCCCACCCTCTGAGAGCAGGGCATTCTGGGAGAATACAGAGCTACGCTTTGGCACCAACAAACATCAACTGCAGTTTTCCAGATAAAGAGGGAACACTGTGCAGAGCAGTTTGACCCACACAGAAGAAATAGTTGGTTCATCAGAGCAGTGGGGGCCCAGAGCAGGGGCCCAGAGCAGAGACCCAGAGCAGGGGCCCAGCGCAGGGGCCCAGAGCAGAGGCCCAGAGCAGAGACCCAGAGCAGGGGCCCAGAGCAGGGGCCCAGAGCAGAGGCCCAGAGCAGAGGCCCAGAGCAGAGACCCAGAGCAGAGGCCCAGAGCAGGGGCCCAGAGCAGAGGCCCAGAGCAGAGGCCCAGAGCAGGGGACCAGAGCAGGGACCCAGAGCAGGGGACCAGAGCAGGGACCCAGAGCAGGGGCCCAGAGCAGGGGACCTGACTGATCCCTGCAGACTCATGTCACAGCCAATCAGAGTGTCTCCTTCAGAGGCCTAGCTGTCAGCTGCTTGTAGCCAGATAAAGATCAGATAAAGAGAGAAACTTCAAATCAGCTCTAGAACAACACAAACACATGTGTAGCTTTCTGTGTTGAAGTTTTCTTTGGTTATTCTGGTTTACAGTGTTTTTATCTAGAAAATAAGGAGAAATTCACTGTGTTTTTAGTTTCCTCTTGTTCTCTGAGCTACTATCCCCTATTACAGTGAACAGAGTCTTTACTGAGTCACATATAAAACCTTAATGTGGATCTAAAAGGGTTTAAATCCATGTCATAGACTCCCACTGATGAAAACCACCAGTTAACAGACTCAGAGCTTGTGTCGGGTCCTGATTGTGGTTCACGGTCTTCACACCACAGTGATCCAGAGAGCATCAGATATCTCAACACAAACCATCTGGCTCTCTTTGTGTTTTTCTAAACTGCAAAACAAAAAAGGGAAAAAAACCCCACAACAGTCTTTTTTGGGAAGGACACGATAAATCGCCTCCTCGTTTGCCCCGAGAGGCGTTAATTATTTAAGAAACACAAATCAAACCCAGAACAAACCCAGCAGCAGACTTTCTGCTTGTTACTGAGTCTCAGCTCACGTTCGCTTTGATTTCTAGGCTTGTTGTGCGTCGTGTGTTCGCTCTGCAGCGTTACAGCTCCACGTCCGCTGGAACAGGGAAGTAAGGGAAGGAAGAATTACACTGCAAAAAGAAATCAAGTCCTCCGCTTTGTCCCTCCTCCTCTGTCTTTAAACAAGAAAATAAAAGCATTGCTCTCATCTGGGATTCACCTCAGGTCGCAGCGGCAGTGTGACATTATTTACCCCCCCCCCGGTGTTAGAGTGTGATCTGCCTCTGGATACAGGCTCCGTATAACAAACTACCTGCTCATGCTCCATCTGCTGTCTGAGAGCGCCATGTATTTTGCATTCAGTGAGTTCGATATACAAAGGAGGCAAGTCAGCAGTGGGTGGGGAGGTAAGGGGGGGGCAACAAAAATAAACATGGCAGGTGTTAGTGTACACAGCCGGTGGGTACTCCTCCTCCAACATCTCTAGTACATAGAAATAGAAACGAAATGACGACTCATTTTCATTCACTGCAGCTGCTTTGAGAACTGGGCTTTACTTCCTGTTTAGGCACCAGCTCAGGTCGACCTCAGGTGATGCTGAAGCCCCTCCCCTTTTGACCTCTGACAAAGCTCTCTTTGTTTTTCTATTTCTTGTTTTAATTTTCAGTTTGCCTTCAGAAAGCGTGGATGTACAGTCGGGCACGATGTCCTACTGTTGGTATATAATTGGGAAATTAACCCTTAATTGTCATGCACCAAATAGATTTTGCTCATTAACCATTGGCCTCATTAAGCAGCCTTCACCTCAGTACACAGAAAAACACTGAGCCTCATTGTTGCACTTGGGCTAATGCAGAGTTGATAGTATCCCTGAATGTCCATTAGATTAGATTCATTTCAGATTTGTTTTTGACAGTAAACGTCTCTAAAATGATGCTGTCTCCACATTCAGCTGCTGAAATGGTTAAACACATACCCATATTTTTCATGTTGATCATATTAGTCTGTTGTGTAAAAAATAGACGAGACACTGAATCTCCAATTTTTGTGTTTCTAGTGTCAGCACAAGGCTAATAGCTTATATCAGAGTGAAATAATCAGGGGGGGTTTGACACACAATTGATGTACACAATAAGACAGAGAGTTATATGACATTCATCCTCAGGGTGTGTGCGTCTCTCCCAGGCAATGTGCGACGCATCACGTGTGTCCAGTGTCAGGCCGACTGTAGTTTTGAGGGTAGATCAGTTATTTCTAGAACTGATTTAGTCATAATAATATATAGAACTTTACATTGAGTTAAACACTAACTTTCTTTTCCCACTAATAATTATTAGAGGGATGCCTCTTTATTTTCACTTGAGCCCCTGCCCCCCAAACTGTCTGTGCACAGCCCTGGTGCTGTTTCCTGCCTTCACTACAGGTTGTGTTTCACCCGACTGAGATCCCATCTTCCTGCCCCGTTTACACCTTATAGAGGGCAGTTTGTACCTTCATGCACCATTTCTCTGCACATAAACTGTTTTTACACAGGAGGACGCGTCACTGACTCAGACCAGGCGTCCACACGCAGGAAGAAATTATTCATGATATATGTTTCCAGATGACACAGACAAATCATTCATTTTCCTTCTCTTCCTTCAGCGGCCATCTTGGATGACCAGTCTGTGTGTGGTCGTGGCGAGCGTCTGGCGCTGGCTCTGGCGAGGGAGAACATCAACAGTCTGATGAAGGGCTCCTCCCAGGCGAAGGTGGAGGTGGACGTCTACGAGCTGCAGAGGGACTCCCAGTACGAGACCACTGACACCAGTAAGCCCCAGTCCTCTCCTCTGTCGCTACCCAGCCAACGGCGTGGCAGCGAGTTCCGCCTTGACATTTGCAGTGAAGCTTAACCTCAGTAAAATGTCCACGTGAGAAGGCAGAGCACGCAATAAAGCAGCAACCTTTATTTAACAAGGGGGGGTTTAACAGTGCAGCAGGTACAAACAGCTGGTAACACCCAGTGAACCTGCTCAGCAGGAAGTAGATCAATCTGGACCAGATCCTCCAGGTACAGGACTGATCTGGTTCAAACAAAACCATGAAGCTGGTCTCAGTCTCTAGTTTCAAGTCTTCAATACAACATGATGTTCATTTTTTAAATGATGGTCCATTTAGAGGAAAATAGACCAGAAAGCAGGGGATGAATTAGGGGGCGTGGCTACTGTGTGACTGACGACTGTACTACCCAATCAGAATAGAGTAAAGAGCAGGTCAGCTCCACCCCTCACTCCTCCTCGGCTCCACCTTCTCCTCCAAATATGGTTTCTACTGGTTTCAAAAAACTAAGATGGCCAACAGACAAATGGCTTCAGAGCAGCAGCTCAGACGATGGTGACATCACAGAGGGTTGAACCTTGTTGGAAACCAGAGACAGAGACAAAATATTATTTTCTCTCAAATGTACAGATTCATATCTGCTCGTACAGAGAGGATCGTGTGTGTGTCAGGGTCATGGTGACCGGAGAGCTCACAGTGGCGTTATGCAAGAGCAGCTGCTGAGGACGTTTATTGATTATGAACTGCCAGCAGCACAGAAAGAGACTTCCTGTTAGAGAGGCAGCTAATGTTTTCTGTCAGAGCAACACACACACACACACACACACACACACACACACACGCACACACGCACACACGCACACACACACACACACGCACACACACACACACACACACTTAGAATAAGTCAGAATGTTGCATTATGTGCATTAAGTAATAAAACCACAGTACAATTGTAAAAACATCCACAATGAGGAGCAGCAGAGGGCCACTGTCAGGAGCCCCCAACCAACATCTGGAAAAATGGGCCCCTGATGGCCCCTCATATCAGCACAGTTTGCAGTGATAACTATAAACCCCCATAAACCTCACGTAAAGACACTTAACAGTGCACCACTGCTGGTGGGGCCCCTAATGAGGTCTGTGTCCCCAAGAGAGATGCTGCAAACTCACTACACAACACTAACCCTAACCCCCCACAGAGGGCCATGAAATCTCTCGGTTTCATTGCAGGTAAGTCTCCCATTATCACCTTATTGAGCTGTTTGCTGCAGGAACTGAAGGCTTCCCTGTCAATGATCATTTGAGGCATTTAGGGAACATCGGGAAATTGTAGCTACAGAAAATAAACTGGATTACACCCCCTCTAAACTGCACAAGCCTCTGCAGGCACATGGAAACATATCTCAGATCCCCATTGAGAACCAGTGAGGTCCATGTACGTTCTGTTCTCCGTGTCAAGTCTGGAAACCTGATAACAAAAAAAAACAAGGTGTTTTTTTACGCTTCAAACAAAAAAAAAACAGATTCCAGCTCATGTTTCATTCTGCATGTGACTGAAGCTCAATTCTGTTTCCTCAAAGCTTTCTTTGTCTCTTTCTCATGAGTGAGTCCTTCTTTTGGTTTTTGGATTTTCCTTTTATGTGTGAGAAGCAGAAAAAAAGAAAACCAGAACAGTCGAATCAGTGAATTAATGACTACAGGAGCAGTCATGCTCTGTTCAAAGTTTGTAATTTCTACCTTTATCTATTAAACCACAAATTCACTTTAAATTCTAATGCAAATGTTTGTGCTTTTTCTCTCTCAGTGTGTCAGATTCTGCCGAAGGGTGTGGTCTCAGTGATTGGCCCCGCCTCCAGTCCGGCGTCCGGGTCGACCATCAGTCACATCTGTGGGGAGAAAGAGGTGAGTCACATCTGGCCCTAAACAGACTCTTCTCTTTATGGACCATGTGTTTGAACTTTTGTTGATTACCTGCTTTATTTTGATATGACATGCCTTATGTGTCCTGTGGTTAGTTTACTTCCTGTCCTTGTCCAGTTTGCCTCCATTGTGATTATCTGCCCCGCCCTGATGTGTTACACCTGTGTCGTGTTACCTGCTCCCATTATGTGTATTTAAGCTGTGTCCCGAGCCATGAAGGATCCAGCTGTTGGACAGGTGACAGGTGGACAGGTGTTTCTGCTGAGGTTAGCAGCTACTGTTAAAACCAAGAACCTTCACAGTCAAGGTGGGAACAGCAAAACCAGCCTTTCCAGTCTACGACAGCTAGGCTACAGAATGCTAAAGAGCCTCAAACCTTCATTCTCTCTAATGACCATCAGGGGGCGACTCCACTGGTTGTTAAAGAAGTCAGATTGTATTGAAGTCTATGGGAAAATGTCCCTACTTCTCCCTTGATTTATTAGCATTAGTTTTCCTAATGAGTTTATGGTCTCCCAAACGTCAACCCACAGCGACGTCACCCATTGGTTTGTGAGCCTCCAGTTTGTAATCTGACTGTAGCATCTTGTTTTTTGTGTGACGTCGCCCCCTGATGGTAATTAGATAGAATGCAGGTTTAAGGCTCTTCAGCATTGGCTTCACTGTTCAGACCAGTCCAGGTCCACTGTTACAGACAGTGTATGTGGTCTTAGTCTCTTAGTCTCTAGTTTCTTCTTCTTGGTTCAAAAAACCAAGATGGCAGACAGCTAAATTACAAAGTGCAGACCACCTGTTATAGACCACTGTGTGAGGTCACAGTAGGTTGATAGTTGTGTTGGACACAGGTTTAGTCTCTGTCCCTGTGGTCTGTATTTGTCCCTCGCTGATTTCCCAATGTCTCATCTCCTGTGTTTGGTCCTGAGCTTTTGGGATCTGGATCCCAGTAAGACTCTGAGCTGCACCAGCTCTACTTTGGGGCTTGTTTCTGCGTTTGGGGTCCAGAAATCCTAAATGCTTGACAGTGCATGTATTTAAATATTCACACAGCAGAGGTGGATTTTTGCACTTCTCAGAAAATGTGACTTTGACAAACAGAAAAGTCTCGATGGGGAGTTTTACCAAACTGTCATCGAGTCCTTGAGTTGGTGTCCCAAACTTTACACTTCAGATGTTATTTAGAGTTCAGTTTCAGTCAGTGAATGAAATCAAGAGTCTTGTTTGGACAGTGACAGTATTATGTCATGAAAATCAGTTTCTGAAGTGACACTGGATCTGAGCTGAGGAAGAGACACAGGTGTCAAACCACCTGTATGGATTTTTTAAAGGGTTTATCTTGTGTTTAACCAGAGTCCATCTCCATCTGGTTATAGCCTCTCACAGTCCTCATCTCTTCTCCTTTTGCCTTTTCCTTTTGACAGGTCTCATATTATTGAATTCTCAGCTTGGATTTAAAATAAGCCGTGCAGATCAGAGTGAAGCCCTGTTGAGCTAATTACAGTTTAACATCTAAACCTCTGCAGGTGTGAACCGAGTTGAAATCACTGAGCACCCGATCACACGGGACACTTGGCCTCTGACCCGATTCTTCATTCATTCACTGACGTGATTAATTTTTCAATTTGTCATAAATTTTTCATCTTAGACAGAGACACTGTCAGTCACCGGATCTGTGCTCTGTGAATTGAATTGTCTCAGTCTCTCAGAAATCAACAGGAGGAGCTCCCAGACTGTTTAGTTTGGCCTGATCGTGTGCTTTTCCATCTGTTTATTCATTTTTAACTAAACAGCACTAAGGGTGCCAGGAGCCTTGGTTCGGAAGGTACATTTAAAACCAGGTTTAGAGATCGAGCTTGTGATCGGTGTGTCACAGACGTAATAATCCATCCATCCGTTTTCATCTGCTTACCCCCCCTTTGGTTCGCAGTCTAAGCAGGGTATTCCAGATGTTCCTCTCCTCAGCAACTTTTCCTAGCACTTCCATGGGGATCCGAGACCCGGGGGTGCTGGGTCTACCCCAGGGTTTCCTCCCAATTAGACACACCAAGAAAGCCTTCAAAGGAAGGCCCTCAGGAGCCATCCTAATCAGATGTCTGAACTTTAACACTTTTCCTTTGACGCAACGGAGCACCTCTGGGTTCAGCCTTTCAGTCGCTACCCAGAGCTCGTGACAACAGGCAAGAGCTGAAACTGAAGCTTCGGCTCATTTTTACAACATTTTTACTAAAACCCCAAGTGTTGTTGTTGTTCTGAAGGTGGGTTGAAAAGCCAGTTGTCGAGAAGATCCAGTCGTCGTTTAAATATGAGGACGATGATAATATATTTTCAGACTGTCCCTGTAAGCTTACGGGCAATTCAGAGCCACCGTGCCGCCAGGTTATTGTTTCCTGAACTCCCTAAAATGAGTTGTAATGGCAAAATGGGTTATCAGATCCTGAACTGAACTACAAAATGTGTTTCTCAGAAAAGGTACCGGTTTTGGTCAAAAGGAAATGAAATGCACTGCAGGGTTAAGGTTACAGGTCAGGGGAGAAAACCAGGCTGAGCCTTCCACTTGAATATGAGAATCCAATGGACGAAAATCTACAGAGCCGGTTGATGGTCCCCGTAGGATGAACCCTGTCCAATTGGATACTTCTTTCTTTGTTTCCTTTCTTTTTCTCTTGATCTGGTCCTCCCCTTCGACCCGGAGGGGAATGTTTCCTCTGTGTGGAGGTGAACTTCAAACACTTTTCAATATCACTGATGATCAGAGCTTTATTCTAATTTCAGATTTTCTTTTTGAACCGGAACAAAGACTCGATTATCAGCAAGTGTTTCTGTCTGTTTGTCTGATTAAAGCGTTCGTGTCTGTTATCTCCACTCCCTCTAAAGCCTGGATAGTTTGACAGTTTTTGAAATATTTGTTCCTGTTCTCTCCTTTTCATCTTTTTCCCCTTTTCTTTCCTTTTGTGTCATTTTCCCTTTTTAACAGCTATTTTTCCCGTTACTCCACCTTTATCTTCTTTCTTTTGGTGGTCAATCATTTTTCTTAATTCTCTATATTTTCCCTTTAGTCGCTGACAGTGAGATTGGCCTGAAGGAAACTCCCAGAGCTGCCAATATTTCCTTTTTTTCCCTTGTGTTTTTGACTAATGAGACTTCCTCCTCTCTCATTCCCTCAGATCCCTCATGTGAAGATCGGTCCAGAGGAAACCCCAAAGCTGCCGTACCTTCGCTTCGCCTCAGTGACCCTCTACCCGAGCAACGAGGACCTGAGTCTGGCCATTGGATCCATCCTGCGCTCCTTCGGCTACCCGACGGCCAGCCTCATCTGCGCCAAGGCAGAGTGTGAGTCTGTCAGTGAAGTGTGTGTTACGCTTATTTCCGTTCTGTGGCTGCTACACTGCCTCATCTGTTCCAAGGTTGCAAAGGTTTGATTTTAGAGCTGCTCTCCGGTAACTTTCTGAGCTCAACTCGAGCTCCTGTCTGATTATTCATGTTTATCGGCTCAACCTGAGTCTGGGCAGTGTTTTCTGCTGGAAGTAGATACTTGTGGAAGTGCTGAGTAGCTGAATGTGCTGTAGCAGGGACAGCTGGGGTTCATTAAAAAGCTAGACGCTTCTGCGAAGTTGGTGTCTTCACTAAAGTTTGGTTCCTGTGGCCAGGGAATAAAGTTAATTTGCACTTAAGGCATTAAATGAACAGCTCTGAAAAGCCTGGAGATGAAATATGATTGTTTTTAATAGAACCACAGTTTGATTTGTTATGTGTGTTTGAAGTGCTCTAGACAGGATGAAGAAAATAATATGAATGAATGAAGAGAAGCAACGTAAAGCCAGAAGAGATTGGTAATGAAAAGGTATTCGTTAGCAAGGAGATATGATCAATGATAAAAAGGGGGACAAGGCAAACGTGTGCTGCTAAATCAAAGAACCAAATATGACCAAAGGAGGACTCTAGTTTAACAAGAGTTCATTTTAAACTGACTCAAAACAAACTAAAACAGGAAAAGCTCTTCTGTTCCTGGTGTCCCCTAAAGACACAACCAGTACCTCACCAGTAGAGACAGAGGACACAAGTAGAAAGGAAAGAGAATTTATCATAACCAAAGACCAAGCTCTTTATAGCGGGGAAGGGGCGGTTGTTCAGCGGTGAAACACCAGGGTTACTGAAGTGGGCGGTGCCAGTCGGCTGGAGGAGCACAGGGAAACTACAAGAACTCAACTACAGCCATGAGGGCGTGTACACGTTAACACCAGGAGGTAGACTGCAACGATCTGTCTGTAATAACTGAGCTGTGGTGGTGGACGTCCTCAGTGTCGGTACTGACCTCGGTTAGTGGATTGTATATCAGTCAGACATGATCATTCAATCCCAGTCAGGTTCATTTAAATGGGGGGAAGAGAGCACCAGTATGGAATTGGGAATCCCTAATTTATCAATACTGTGATAGAGCTTTTGTGTGATTTCTGCCTTTGGTCTGAGGTTTTTAAAGATGAAGTTTGTGGATTTGCATGTGCAGTTTTTATCGCAGTCACATGATCAGGCTTTCTAAGTAAAAGTCGAGTTACTTCCTCTGAGATCCAGCAAAACCACATAAACTTTAAATAACGATTGATGATGATTTTATGACTCATCTGAGCCCCCCCCCCCCATCCCTCCTCCTTCAGTCGGGCAGTCAAACATTCATTCAGTCATAATGTGTGTCATTGAGTCACTTTGTGGATTAGCAGAGTCGTCAGACTGGATTAGAGTCTCTCTGATGAGCTGGATCGTTGACGGTCGATAGCGTAAAGATGCTCTGATTTATTTATTTATTTCACCCTCGTCTCCTCTCCTCATGTTCTACTTTCCTTACCCTTCCTTCTTTCCTTCCTCCCTCTCCTCCTCCTCTCTTCGTGTATTGATCTCTCTCCTGTCTTTCCACCCGACTGGACTGCCCCGGCTAACTGTTTTAATGCTCCTCTAACTGTCTCCCAGTCTTTAGCCACATCCACGGCCGCTTAACGGCGGCCTTTAACGGGCCTCTATTGTTGCGGTGAGCGACGCTGTCAGACAGTTAAACACAGCGAGGCCTTGATGAACGCTTTATGGCGGCGATTAGCCGAGACACGCCTGCTGCTCCTGTCAGGGACGGACGAGGAAACGAGACGGGGGCTGAGCTGATGCAAGCACAGCAGCAAAAGTTACTCTAAGTATTTTAATAAGGAAACTTTTTAAACTATTTCTCCTCTTTTAAATCTATTTCTAACTAAAGGAAACAGTCATCAGGTGTCTGTGGCTCTGACATCAGTGAAGTGTCGTGGCTTCACAGCTTGATCATGTTCGTTTTCCAGCTGAAGATCAAATTACAGCAGCTACTAATTAATTACTGGTTTACTTCTTAAATAAAAGAAATGTCTTCAGCTCCCAGAGTCCCAGCTTCAAATATCTTCACGTTCATGATAAAAACAGCAAAACTTCATCTGAGAAACTGAAACCGAGCCCACAGGTCTGGTTATGATTGTAACCATGACAACCGCGGTCCCGTACACCTGATGCTACTTCAGGAGACACTGATATGGGTCGTATCAGAGGGTTGTTGTTAGAGACTAGTTCAGGTTGGAGACTGTATGTCCTCGTTGTTGTTGTTATTGTAACCATGACAACTGAGGTCTGGTGCACCTGTTGCCATAGCGACCCTACCATGTTCATCTCAAAGGGATTGAAAAAACAACCTTTGTGGTTGTTGAGGTTGGACTGTGTGATGGAAAGTGAGGGGGAGGGGCTAATCTGACCATCACTTTGATTGGATCGTAGAATCATTGACACAGCTGGATTTTACTTCCATGTTGATGTGGTTAATGAGGTTGTGGTTTCATGATTACATGCGCCTTTCCCGCCCTTCAGGTCTGCTGCGATTGGAGGAGCTTGTCCGCCGCTTCCTCATCTCCAGAGAGACACTGTCGGTGCGGATGCTGGACGACAGTCTGGACCCCACCCCTCTGCTGAAGGAGATCCGTGACGACAAAGTGGCCACCATCATCATCGACGCCAATGCCTCCATCTCCTACCACATCCTCAGGAAGGTCAGAGACTTTGTCTGTCCAGTCTCTCCAAACCTGCTTTGTTTTACTTTTTCTTCCGAGTCAAAGGGAAGATTGATTGATTCTTTTCTGCGTTAAACGTTAAACATTGACATCACAGGAGAAATAAAAGATAAATAAAAACAAAGGACTGATCTTTCAGACATCCCATCAACATGGTTGTACTTTAGTGACTGTTCTTCATCCACACACATGCAGAGACAAGGTTTCCAAGCAGCTGTGATTTCCCATTAACGTCGAAGAAATGATGGAGATATAAAGTTGGGCTAAAGGTGAAACAAGAAAATATTAATTCATGCTAAACTAAAGGTAAAGTGACGTGAAGTGTCTTTCACTTAGATGATTGATTGATTATCACAAATGATAAAACATAATAAAGATAAAGATCTGAGTGGAAATACAGACTGGTTAAAACCAAGGACCTTTAAAATTTTTAGTAAAAAAAAAAAAAAAAGCTGTCAAAGTATGTTTTAAACACAGGATGAATTTGCTGTCACAGGTCAAAGGGGTTGAGCTCTGCAGTCCCTCCAGCATCTTTTCAGGAGAACTGAATGAATGAGGAGCCTCATGTCATGTGACCTCCTGTGGGGACCGATGAGCGTCTCAGTGCAAACATGAACTTGTTTTACTCAGCGGACGCAGCTGTTTAATGCATTTAGCAACGGACCTGAAACATCCCGAGGCTCTTAAAGAATCTCAGCTCGGCCTCCTCAGTCCGCTCTTGTCTGCTTGACACAGCTTCATTTCCTGCTTTGTTAGTGTGTTTCTTCCTCTGTGGTGTTAGAACAGGACCTTCGCACGCAGATTGGTGTCGTGCCAACCTGGGCAGAGCCGACAGACTTTACAGCCTCAAACTAAATCCAGCAGCTTTTGGCAGGTTGTAATTTCACTCTGCTCTGTAACCTTGGAGGCCTGAGAAGTTCAGAATACAAAATAAGAGCGCTCAGTAACCTCCGGGCTGAGGCGGAGGGAAGCTCGCAGTGTGTGGAAGGTTAATGCTTTAACATCACAGGCAGTCCTGCAGACGCTTCGCTGTAAGGTTGCCAGTTGAAATCCCTGTCCCATGTCTGAACGTCCTGAAGCTAAAACAGCAGCGGATTAAAGACGAGCACTCATTTCACAGACCTGCACCCACGTCACATCCAGACCGAAGTCCAGTATTAGCTGACCACCCCCCACAGGTTTTCATACTGGTCCATGAGAGAAACCAGTGTGCAAGGATCAGGTTGTTGTGTCTCCAGACCTCTGAATATCCTGATCTTTTGTAGTATTTCAAATGTTTCCCTCATTCCAGGTCAGGATTAAATTTAGGTAAAAAAAGAAGCGATTTACCTTCCAAAAGATGAAGCTGTTTGCCGCATACTTCCTGTTTTTACTCACTTTACTTCCTGCCACACCAACATGTGACAGAAAAACAGAAGCAGGACGAGTGTCTGCGTCCAGAGGACACGAGGGGTCACTGAGGGTTTGAATGATGATGTGAGTTGGACATGTGGTTGGAGGTTGATTGGCTGTCAGTTGGAGGTCTTGTTGAGGTCTGGTTGGAGGTTGGAGAGAGTGAAGAGAACCCGCTCTGACTTTTGGATCAGCAGGTGAACAGACAGGTCGACGTCTCTGTGGACGTCAATCAGAACACACAGCTGCTGTTCGTCCTCTCAGCCGTTCCAGCTTTTCATCGTCCTGTAGCTGGATTCAGAGACGAAGCCACCGTTTTAAGGTTGTCTTTTCCTCAACGCCGTCTGTTGGGGGGAAATGTGATTGTTTCTAATTTAGGACAATCTTGAGTTTGCAGCATGGAAAACACAGAGCAGACCGTTGTTTATTTCTGCTAACAGAGCTTTCTTCTTCTTCTTTGTCTTCTTCTGTTTCTTCTTCTCTGGTGACCTGCAGGCGAATGAGCTGGGGATGACATCAGCCTTCTACAAGTACATCCTCACCACCATGGTAAGACCTTCCATCCTCGTCTGTCTGTCCGTCAGGGAGCTTTCCATTTTCTTTTCTTTTCCAAAATCCATCCTCTCACCTTTCTCTCTCTTCTCTTCTATTCTCTCCTTCTTTTCTTTCCATTTCCTTTTCATTTCTATTTCCTTTCAGCCTTTACTTTCACCTTTCTTCTCAACCTAATTTATTTTTTCTCATTCTGTCCTCTACTTCTTTTCCGTCCTCCCCAAACCCCTTCCCCTTTTCTTTTTCTTTCCTTTCCTTTCTTTTCTTTTCCTTTCCCCTGCAATTTCTGTCCCATCATTTTTGGGTCACACCCTAAAACTGACCTCCCCAGATTTCTCTGTCACCCCTTCACTCCCTCTCTTCCCTCATCCCCCCTTTACCTTCATATATTTCCCCCTTACCCATAACTTCCCTCTTCTCCTCCACCTCCTCCTCCTCCTCTCATCACAGATGCATGCTGGTTCCCGTCACCGTTTGTCATCTTTATAATTTCCCTGTCTAGTATCGTGCCCTTGTGCGAAGAGAGACTTTGCGTGGATAATAACTTCTCGATCCCCGCCTCTCATCATGTCGCAGGCTGTAACGGAGCCTCTCGCAAGGGCACTTCACACAGTGGTCACAAACCAAGGGCATAAACCCCCCCAACAGAACCTGGACAGGGACCAACATTAAAATTATTCCTGGGCTCACACACCTGCAGCTCTCAGTTTGACCGACCTGTAACTTTGTTTTAATCACGCTCTGCTGACTGTGACAGTCTGCGCTCAGAACAAGAGATGAAATGATTGTGTGTCATGTGAATGGGGCTCACTAACCTCCTTTAGCCCCTTTTTTTGGATTTACTCAGTCTCAGCTACAGAGCTGATGAGGGCGGCCAAATCAAGTCATGAAACTGCTGAAGACTCAGCCTTAAGATGAGTAACGAGGGTCAAACCAAACATTAGATAAAGTTCATTAAACTTCATCTAATCCACTGCAGGATCACACATTTTCCTCCACGGTGACGCCATCTGCACCTCATCCCCTCCTGAGTGTGGGTCAGCTGCTCCATCACTTCACGGCAGACTGAGATTATCATGAGACGGCAGAGACATGAAATCTTATACCTTACCCTGCATGTTGCTTATTTTCAACAGTTTAAGTTAAAGTCTTAGTTGCAAGCTCACTGCAGTTTTTATCATATTAACAAACAACAGCAGATCAATCCACTTTTGGTGCTGTGGGGAGTGTTTGGATTAATGTTAAAGGTCCATACGGTCTAAAGGTAGATGTTAAAGGTCCATACAGTCTAAAGGTAGATGTTAAAGGTCCATACGGTCTAAAGGTAGATGTTAAAGGTCCATACAGTCTAAAGGTAGATGTTAAAGGTCCATACGGTCTAAAGGTAGACCTCCATGTGGTCTTAGCAGGTCTAGGTTCTATATTAATACAGTGAGAGTATCAAAGGTCTCAGTCACAGAGAAATGCTCACAGCCTGGATTCAGAAACTGAGCTTTAAAACCAGCTGTCAGAACTTCTGGGACTTTGTGATGTCACAACAAAACAGTCACTGCCCTCAGTCCAACCCACCTGGGTCCATCATCCAACCTTATAGGATCTCAGTGTTTTACCTGAAATCTGCTGTATTTTTGTTGGGTCACTCAGATAACAGTCAGCCAATCAGAAGAGAGAATCAGATCCTCTCCTCTGATTGGCTGACTGACTTGTTACCAGACCTCCAGAGAGAAGCCTGAGAGAGGAGATGGAAAACTACACTGAGATGGTTTTTGGTTCTTCTTATGGATATTAACACTTCAAAATAAAAGGCTGGAGAAAATAAAATATGGACCTTTAATATAAAACGTGGACCTTCCTGTTCTCCAGAATGGAGCACTGCTGCAGTCACAGTGTCACCGGCGTCCTGTCGCAGCGTTTCTTCCCTCAGCAGAGCTGGCCCCGGCGACGCTGCTCCTCCAGCCAACAGCTCTTTGTTACGGTTGGCAGCGTCTACAGTCTGACAGCGGATTTGGCTGTGGCTGAAATTGATTTGGCAACTGGCAACTACACCAGCAAAGGCAACAACAACAACAGCAGCAGCAGCAGCAACAGCTTCCTGTTGAAGAGATTCGGGGAAGAGAGGAATTAACCTCAGACACTGGTCAGCAGCTGGTTCCAGGGTCTGAGGGTCTGACTGAAGCTCAGTGGTCTGGACTTCAGCAGGCAGGACAGACTCTGAGGCCAGATGATTTTTACACCATCAGAGTCACTGCCACCAAATGATGATGATGATGATGATGATGATGATGATGCTCCAGCTGTCCAACAGTCTGATGGTTACTGGGCACAGTTCAGTCTGAGCAGAGATTTTCAGGACCCGAGCACCGAGTGATTTCAGAAAGTTATTATTCATCTCCATAAAAACTTTGCTGAGGCATCAAGGACATTCACATGTTTCATGGGTATTGGATAAGCCACCATGAGTCAGCCATCTTGACTTTTAGAAACGATACTTTGAGAAGGAGGAGTCTGTCAATCACACAGCAGCCACGCCTCCTGATACATCCCCTGCTTTATGGTCTATTTTCCTCTAAATGGACCATTTAAAAAATGAACTTCATGTCCTGAAGAAACACCTCGTCCTAAAAAGCTCTGGTGCAAAATTTCAAATCTTTTTACGTTGAACAGCGCTGTTCACTATGACACAGGAAGTTTCTATAACTGCGACACACATTGTACAAACTGCCCCAAACTTTATCTGTCTGTTGGTGTCAATGCTACAGTTCACTTTTACTCATAATGTCCCCTTGTGATGGTAAATGTCATATAATTCGATGTTGTCTGTGGGCAGTGGCAGGCTGACCACACCCACTGCAAGAACTTGACAACGTGAAAACAGAGATTTCATTGAGCTGCGTAGTGAATTTTAAAGGTTTGCCCCAAAGCAGTCCCTCTCCGAAGGGAACTGCATGCTAATATTAGTTTATAACCATAGCGCCACCTAGTGAAAACAGAGAGTGAACGTTGGGTGAAATAGTCATGGTCTGGTTTAAATGTGATGTTCAGGAACAGAAAACATTATTGTTCTTCAATTCAAACAACATAACAGAGAAGAACACAAACAACACGTTTTCTTTGTTGGTAAAGGAAACACTGAAGAGATGGTGGAGCTTCCTCTGGAGAGCGGGAACTGGGTTTGGTTTCCATCTGAATCCGGAGCATCTCGTTGTAAACTCAGACCTGTCAACACTGAACGGCCCAAGCTAAATGTTTCATTGTCACTATCAGTTGCCAAGCAAACACAAGCAAATATGAGCGCTCGGAGCGGGGGTTTGATTTGGGTTTATTTCAGCAGCAGAGCTCAGTGTGACACCGACTCCCTTCAAGGACTATTTGAAGTTCTTTGAAATTCCCCAGCGTTTGATGTCCATCTTTTTTTTTCCAAGCCTTTTTTCTCTCTGCTGCCCTGCTCTGAATCCAAAAATTCAACTTGACATTGTGCAGCCTGCAAAAGAAAACTCCAATCAAGCTCCTTCTTTCTTTCATCCCTCCTCCTCCTTCAGGCTGTGATCTTAAGTGGTCGTTGTTTCTACATCTGACAAGTCCTCCTTTTTGAACAAACTGTCAGCACACATCACAGCAGACAGCTGGAAGAGATGACTTCCTCTCTGTCCTTCCTATCCTCCTCTCTCTCTCTTCCCGTCTCCAGGACTTCCCTCTGCTCCGGCTGGACGACGTGGTGGACGATCAGTCCAACATCGTGGGCTTCTCCATGCTCAACAGCAGCCACCCCTTCTTCCTGGAGTTCATCAGGAGCCTCAACCTGTCCTGGAGGGAAGGCTGTGACATCAGCCCGTATCCTGGACCAGCGGTGAGAAACACTGACACACACAGACACACAAAGACACAAAGCTGAACTGGTATCTTTAAATGAATGACTTCAGGGATAAACTCATGAAGGAAGTTAGTTCAGATCTGGATCAGTCTGAGCCTTTGACTGGAGCATTGCTGCTTTACTTCTGTGTGTTTATCCATCCGTTCTCATCCTCCATCTTTGATAGAGACGTCTAGAGTCACGTCTCTACATGGGACGCTCCTATTGGCTCCAGTGGGTGATGTCACAGCCAATCAGAGTGTCTCCTTCAGAGGCCTAGCTGTCAGCTGCTTGTAGC
>CM076663.1:499398-521291 GCA_038496675.1 Rachycentron canadum | reverse complement strand
TGACCTGTCAGGACCTTTAATGACCTGTCAGAACCTTTACTGACCTGTCAGGACCTTTAATGACCTGTCAGAACCTTTACTGACCTGTCAGGACCTTTACTGACCTGTCAGGACCTTTAATGACCTGTCAGGACCTTAACTGACCTGTCAGAACCTTTACTGACCTGTCAGGACCTTTAATGACCTGTCAGGACCTTTTATAGGACAGCAACACATGCACACTGACAGACCTTCATCCTAAAGTTTAAGACAAAATATTTTTTTTTCTTATTTTGAAGAACTTCCTGTTAGCTTTTTAGATTCCCCACAAACACGTTTCAGATCAGTTACAAGCTGCTGCGAACACGTTACACAGTTTATCGTGGCCTCAGATTATCACTGTTACACAAAACAGACAAGAAACAGTGAGTGTGAAAATGAAACAGAGGCAGGAAGAAAAGAAGAAGAATCCAGTTCTGATCAATAATTCAAGAGAAGAAGAGAAAAGGTTTTTATGTTGCCTCCAAAATTCATGATCTGGTTTTTCTTCTAGAGAAAGTTTTTAGAGGCTGAAAGTCAGAGCGCTGACACACACACACACACACACACACACACACACACACACACACACACACACACAAGGGTTAGGAGTGTCTCAGTCTCTGAGGCGTCTGGTCCTGACTAACACCAATGATGAGGAGCGCTCTCTTCATCTTCTGCCTCAGCTGCTGTTACAGCAGCTCGGACGTCACCTCACTATTAGATGTTAGATGTTAGCTGTTGGCATCTAGACGTTAGACATTAGCTGTTAGCCTTTAGCCGTTAGCTGTTAGCCACTAGTCGTTAGCCGTTAGCTGTTATACTCTAGCCGTTAGCTGTTAGCCACTAGTCGTTAGCCGTTAGCTGTTAGCCTCTAGCCGTTAGCTGTTAGCCACTAGTCGTTAGCCATTAGCCTCTAACCATTAGCTGTTAGCCACTAGCCGTTAGCCGTTAGCTGCTCAGTCAGTCATCAGAACAGCTGAGACTCAGAGAGATGGAGCATCAGTGAGGTTTTTAAAGAGGGAGAGAAGAAGTGAAGCTGACGTCTGACATGAGGGACTGAGACTCGCCTGGATAATTAAACCTTGACAGGTGCGTTATTCCAGCCTCATCTGATCCAGACTGACTCTGTGATGCTCATCAGGACTCTGTGGGACCAGACGACCCGCTGCAGGACTCCTGGTTCCTCCGGTCCCTGGAGACAGTTCTTTGTGGCTGTGTCTACAGGAGAACTGAGGGGATTCTTCTTTAACATCTTTTCATGTTTGTCTGAAGCTGGTCTCCTCTGATTTCCTGGTTCAGAGACCTAGATCGGGTCTGGAGCTCCGCCCACCACCTGCTGGCTCTAGGATGACAGGAGCAGGAGCCCTGAGGTCTCGTATCAGCCTGACTTTGAGGATCAGGAGCGTGAAGATGATGCTGACCTTCACCTTCGCCAGGGAGGGAACATCTTGTCGTCCTGGGGGGTGGTTGCTCTCATGAGAAGGTCAGAGCTCACTGTTGCTGGTGAGGGGCTGTGGGGGCTCTGCAGACTGAGGTCATAACTGTCTCTATGACTCTGACCTTCACTTTCAGATCCAGAGAGGAGGAGGAGGAGGTCTGAGTCCAGCGCCTCAGGACTCGGTTAGAGCTGAGATTCTGTGGGCGGAGCAGCAGATCTGTTGGACGCCTCGGTGGTGGTGGAATGGCGTGAGTCGAGCAGCTCAGAGGAGGAGAGAGGACATCACTACTCTCCTACACTCCTCCTCCTCACTACTGTGTTTCTCTGGAATGAGGTTTGTCTTTCACCTCCTCCTCCCTGCATCCTCGCTCCTCTCCTGACTGACTCTTTTTAAGGAACACAGACAGGACGCCATGGCTGCTGTGTTTCTGTCGGACAGGAACAGAAACACATACACTTTTCACTCTTCTCCCTCCTCCTCCTCTTCCTCCTCCTCCTCTCCCTCCGCTGCCCCGTTGCCTCCTGACCTTGACTTTGAACAGGAAATCACAGCCCAGCTGGAGAGAAGGAGGAAGAGGAGCAAGAAGTGTGGAGGTCAACAAACAAACAGTTGATAAGCTGAGAAGAAATGAACGAATGAAAAATAAAACTGACTCTTTGATCACACTGAAGTGAAGACAGAGAGTCAACAGAGAGAAGAGAAGAAGAAGAGTTTATTTACTCTATAACTTTTTAAAACTTTATTTAAATGTGAGTTGTCAGTGTTGAGGCTGAAGGTCTTTAATTCCCTCCTCAGCTCGACAGAACAGATCAAACATCTCCATATCAAAGACTGACCTGATTCTCTTCATCAGGGTCTTCCTCCTCCAGTCAGCCAATCAGAGGAGAGGCTCTGATTGGCTCAGCTGTTCTGAGTGATCCAATAAAAATATAGCAGATTTCCACGCTCCAAAACCCAGTGAGGTTGGATGGTGTGTCCAGGTGGGTGGAGCTTGGGGGCGTGGCCGAGGGTGGTGACTGCTTTGCTGTGACATCACAAAGTCCCTGAAGTCCTGACGTGACTTCAACAGTGAACTCACCAATAAACAGGCAGCATTTCATACCTGATATCAGAAATGTGCTGCCACAGCATCATCTCAGTGTGTGTGTGTTGTGGTGGTGCAGACAGAGACATGAAGCAGCCAATCACTGGTCTCCGTTGGTTGTCGCAGAAACGCCTCCTCCTTTGTTTTGACGTTAACAGCAGCTGTTCATTAACTGTCATCACGTGGAGCCTCTGTTCCCACGTTCCCTGTCTCTACTGTACGTGTGACCTCTGACCCCTGGGATGTTTGGAATGTTTCCATGGTGACCCCGTCACCCTGATGGTGTGACAGAGAGAGTGACCACACAGATGTCACTTCAAAATAAAACTCACAGAGCTGGACATGCTGGACACACACATACACCACATACACACGCACATACACCACATACACACACACACACACACACACACACACACACACACATACACAAACATACACCACATACACAAACATACACCACATACACACACACATACACCACACACACACACATACCCCACATACACACACACACACATACACCACACACACACACACACACACACACACATACACACACACACACACACACATACACCACACACACACACACACATACACACACACACACACCACACACATCTCTACAGGAAGTCTTCACTGTTCCCAAACTAACCAGGTAAAAGAAGGATGCATGTTTGACTAGGAGACAGGAAGAGGACACATGGGAGGAGAGAAGGGAGGAAGGAAAGGATGTGGAGGATGAATGGTGCTAATTAGAGCAGAGAAGCTGTAATTACTGTCGGCTCGTTAATGAACAGAAACCTGAAACTGTTCCATCACACTCTCTCGCTTATCATCAGCACTAATTTCCTCTTGTTGGAGTCTGATGGTTGCCAAACAACAACAGGTGGAAAATGTGTGTGTGTGTGTGTGTGTGTGTGTGTGTTTTTACAAGTGTCAACAGCTGCCTAAGTGAACGTGTGTGTGTGATTGACAGGTTGTAATCAGCAGGTTCTGGATGGAGACGAGGCTGAAAACAGATTAGATTTTTATGTTAATTGCTCGTTAAAGAAACAGCTACTCAGAGTCCAGAGTCAAGTCTTCAGTCCAGACCTGAGTCTTTCTTTAGACCAGGACCAGCAGAGTCCACCACCCCTTGATCTGATCCCCTAGAAACCTGAGGCTGTAGGAGGTCAATCTGTCTTCCACTTGTTTGTCTCAGATGTTTCAGGGATCATTGTCCCTTCTGATCGTTGCTTATCATCATCATCATCATAACCAATGTCCATACAGTCTAAAGGTAGATGTTAAAGGTCCATACGGTCTAAAGGTAGATGTTAAAGGTCCATACAGTCTAAAGGTAGATGTTAAAGGTCCATACGGTCTAAAGGTAGATGTTAAAGGTCCATACAGTCTAAAGGTAGATGTTAAAGGTCCATACAGTCTAAAGGTAGATGTTAAAGGTCCATCCAGACCCTTAATAAGAAAAAAATTAACAAATTCTTTATTTCCTGTTGACACCTTTAAAACAAAATGTCCTGCACAGTATTCAAGTTCAAGTTTCACACCTCTGTCCTCACAAAGAAGAAGAACAAGAACTTCTGGTATATCAGTGTGTGTGTGTGTGTTTGTGTGTCTCTCTGTGTGTGTCTGTGTGTGTCTCTCTGTGTGTGTCTGTGTGTGTCTCTCTGTGTGTGTCTCTCTGTGTGTGTCTGTGTCTCTCTGTGTGTGTCTCTGTGTGTGTCTCTCTGTGTGTGTCTGTGTGTGTCTCTCTGTGTGTGTCTCTCTGTCTGTGTCTGTGTGTGTCTCTCTGTGTGTGTCTCTCTGTCTGTGTCTGTGTGTGTCTGTGTCTGTGTGTGTCTCTCTGTGTGTGTCTGTGTGTGTCTCTCTGTGTCTCTCTGTGTGTGTCTCTCTGTGTGTGTCTCTCTGTGTGTGTCTGTCTGTGTCTCTCTGTGTGTGTCTCTCTGTGTGTGTCTGTGTGTGTCTCTCTGTGTGTGTCTCTCTGTGTGTGTCTCTCTGTGTGTGTCTCTCTGTGTCTCTCTGTGTGTGTCTCTCTGTGTGTGTCTGTGTGTGTCTCTCTGTGTGTGTCTCTCTGTGTGTGTCTGTGTGTGTCTCTCTGTGTGTGTCTGTGTGTGTGTCAATCCAGGTCCTGGGAAACAGCAGCTCTGCAGCTCCAGGGTCAGGAGGGGGCTGTTCTGCTGAGCCCTGCCCATGGGAGAGAGCTGCTCAGTGGGCTGAGAGAGGAGTGAGACCCCTGACACTCTCTGGAGCTCCTGTCTCTGTGTCTTTGTCTCTGTGCTGTGAATAAAACACAGAATCTCAATGTTTTTCAGCTTCTGCTTCTCCACATTTGTTCAACTCTCTACTTCTCTGACCTTTGCTGCTTTGTGACCTTTGCCCTTCTCATGGATGTGGGAAAGAGGAAATAAAAGGCACAGGAAACTGACTCCTCCCTCTCCCGGTCTCATTTCGTTCTTTTCCTGCAGATCAGCTTGTGGCGTCTCCGCAGGGAGACGGAGCTCTGAGGAGAGAACGCCAGTGTTTCCCTGCAGTGATCAGCAAAGGTACACATGGTATTATTAGAACGGATTCAATCCAATATTTGAGTCCACACACACACACACACACACACACACACACACACACACACACACACACACACACACACACACACACACACACACACACACACACACAGTGGGTATAGTAGCTTTGCTGCAGCAGAAAAAGCCTGGAGAGACGACCGGAGGCTCCAACCAACAAAGTGAAGAAGAAACAGAAACAAACTAAGTGAGTGACATCATCATGTTGTGTTCAGGTCCCCCAGTTTAAACCAGAGGCTTCAACAAGAAGACAACCACAGACTCTACACATAAATGGATGCTGCTCCTGTGATGTCACTGCAGGTTTCTGAAGCTCAGAGTGAGCTGCTGCACCATCACCATCTTGGCAGCGCCTAATTCTGACACGTAACTTCCAGCTAATCCAAATATGGTCACAGAGGTGGAGCTGACATTGTGGTTCCTGACAGTTTATATCAAATATCTGCTCACCCACCTGTCACTCAAAGAGGCCACACCCCCAGTTCTTCATAATTTTCAATCCTTAATAAAATGTAAACAGTCAAGTTTTATAAAAATGCAATAGCTGCTAATTGCTAAGATAAAGAAGCTAGTTTTAGCTCGCTAGCCATAGACTCCAGTTTTGGTCTTCAGAGGAACTCGGATGTTACGGTGTATTTTTTACCAGTGCGTCTGGACCCCTGTACGGGCACCACCGGGACCCAGAGCTGAATTTGAGGACGTTCCACTTTCTGAAGGACGATGTTTTCCACCTAGAATATTGAATATTGACCCTTCTCTGAGCCCGTAGAACCGTCCTCACTGTGACAGAATAATGGCCTAATTCAAATGATAGGCTGTCACTGCTGACCTTCGACCCCTCAGAGGAGGCAGTAGGCAGGATCACCTCCTCCTTCAGCCTCCTCTGTGAAGCTTCAGAGCCTTTTTGTGTCTGCAGCTCTTCCTCCTCTTGTTGTTCAGTGGTTCGGTTTCCTCCCTGCAGAGCGGCTCGCAGCGCTCTCCTCAGGGAAAACGCTTTGCAGCGGAGGGAAAAACTCAGCGCTCTGCCCTCACAAGATGAGTTTGGGGGTAAAACAGATTAACTTTGATATTCTAATGAGGGGTTTCACCAGGATCTAAAGCAGGTCAGGGCACTGGAGGATCAAAGACAAACAGCGCTGTATGCTAAGCAGGGCTGTGGATCCAGGGGGGCATTACAGTCGAGTTGTTTGTTCACTGTCGTCAGGCAGATTTCACATCCCAGAATAAGTGATGAGGAAAAGTTTTCACCACACTCTTTGACATGGAGCTTGGAAGCATACTAATGTCACGCTCATGCTAACAGCGCTGGGTCCTGAGTGTCGTTTCTGGGCTCTCTTCAGGCGGCTCGTTTGATGCCAACATGCTCATGTTGCTGGGCAGATTTAAATATATGTAAGTAGGACGTGTCAAACTTTAGTTCTCAGAGAACCTTCAGTTAAAGTCATTAACTTATATTAAATAATATAATTTAAAAGCTCATCATAGTTCATCAGCCTCAAAAAAACTTCACAGATATTTAAAAAAGCTGTTTAATTGTTTTCTAAATTTACTTTATTTTGAAACTTTCAAGATTTTTTTTCATGAAACTAAAAATGTTTTCTACACATTTACAAACTGAAATTATTTCTGAAAATCACTAAATGTGACTGTAATCTGACGCCAAACGATGATGATGATACTCTTCATCTTTCTTTTCCCTCTTCATCAACATGAATCCTGTTTCCTGTTGGTTATCTGTTGGTAAACATCTGTCTCCTCTGGAACATCTGTATTGTTGTTTTGTTTACAATAAAAACTGCAAAGTGCATTGAAGGTCAAAGTTCACATTTGACTCTTGTTTCTGAAATTATTATTTTCTAAATCAAACATCTAGTTTTTATCTTCATTAATATTTTCTGATTCTTATATGTGGTTGAGCATTTACAGGAAGTTAAATTACCTTTCAGATTAAAGCTCACTAAATGCTCTTCAGACTGAATCTCCCAGATAAAGTGAGGAACTCAGAGTTAAATTAAAGGTTGTTAAAGGCCTGAGAGGCTTTTCCAGCAGCAGAAATACAGTTACAGTCAGAAGCTTTGAAGCAGCGGGTTAATGATCGCTGACGGCTGCTTTAATTTCACATTAAAATCCTTCAAAGGAATATTTGATCTGGGTTTCCTGCAGGCAGACCTCAGGTGCTCACTGGTTAACTCAGAGATGATGATGATGATAAAGAGTTTGGTTTTTGTGGGATTGAGGAGAGAAAATAAAAGGAAAAAAGGAAAACAGCTGCTTCAGTGATGAAGAACAGAGATGTTTGGATACAGAGACGTTCATGGAGCAGTGGGGCCCCGTCAGGAGGGGTAAACCAGGTACAGAGGGGCGGGGCTCCCCATGTCCAATGGACCCCCCAGGGTCTGGGATTACCACTGTTTGGGGAAACATCTTTTAGTAGATGAGAGGACATTTTGGTCACATGACATTTATTTTGAAAGGACTAGTTGAGAGGACATTTTAATAAAGATGAGGACGTGTTTGGACATTTTTAAAAGTAAATGTAAATTAAGACACTTTTATTTATTAGGTGACAGTTTTCTGTGGGGGGTCTGAACAGATGTGATGGAGTGCCCCCCCCCTCCTGTGAGCTCACGAATGTGATTGACCTGCAGGAGTGTTGATCTAAAATCCAATAAGACTTCATAAAGAATTCACCGACGCTGCTCAGTGAGGTGGGAACTGTTTTTATTTCTCATTTCACATGATGAATAAAATATGGAGCTCACAGTCTGATCTAACAGCTTCCTGTTCCTGTCTCCGCTCAATGGCTCCTTCAAACTGGAGGAAACACAGTGTCAGCTGGGGACTATTTTCAGTGGCGGATTAATCCATGTTTGGTGCTGTAGTGACTGTTTGTCAGAGGTCTTTGGTCCTGAGAAACACACACACACACACACACACACACACACACACACACACACACACANACACACACACACACACACACACACACACACACACACACACACACACACACACACACAGATTAAATATCCTTAAATATCCAGGAAGGATGATTGGAGGTCAGATGCTCTGCTGCCGTGGTTACCGTCTCTCAGGTAACCACATGATTACACCCCCAGCCTCCTCCCCATTCCTTTTTTTATCCCTCACCTTCTCTCCTTTCATCCTGTCCTTCCTTTCTTCACTGTTTTGTTCCATCACATCTTCTTTCTTCATCTTTTCTCCTTTCTTCCTCCTCCTTCTCTCCTTCTGTCCACTGATCATTTTCCTTTAGTTTCTTTTACGTTGTTTTTCTCTCTTTCTTATTCTCTGAACATCGTTCCTCCTTTTCTTTATTTTTTCTCCTCCTCTCATCTCCTCCATCTTGCTGACTGGTCAGGGGAGTGTGGTGGTGAAATCCAAGATGGCGGCTGATGAGAATCAGGTAATTAGCAGTGATTAGAGCAGGAGGAGGTTCATTAATTATCAGTCCTGATCTACAGGCTGATACGAGTGTGTGTGGATCATCAGTGTCCACGGTGCCCCCCCAATCCTCCTCATCCTCCTCTGTTATTTTAACTTACACTTGATGTGACGACAGTCCTGGAGGATTGTGGGAAATGAGACAGCCGACACTCACTGTCATGAACAGACTGAATCAGTGCAGCTGGTTGTTCCTAATAAACTGATCACTGACTGTATATTTATGGTCACATTTATTCCCTCACTGATGGTTCAAATGTGGTTCAGGTCAAAACCTCCACACTGACTCAAGGGATGATGGGACACGCTGCGCTGGCCGCTCGGTCAGAGGCGTCATGGAGGACAGACTCGTCCTGATGAAGCAGCAAACCTGTCAGTATTAGCATTAGCTAATAATAATAGTGATGATAATGATGAGAAGAGGAAGAGCAGGAGAAGGCTGAGGTGACCTCAGAGACCAGCTGTTTCCATGGCAACCGGGCTCAGACTGGACCAGAGGTGCAGACCTTGGTCTATGAGGATGAGTCCGGTGTTTCATAGCTACTGAGCCTCAGAGAGCCTCAGTGTTTCACTGAAGGAGGTCCAGGTCCAGGTCCAGGTCCAGGTCCAGGTCCAGGTCCTGGCGGCTTTTCTTCTTCTTCTGTGAATGATGCTGAGTAGCTGTAAGAGAATCCTCATTTCTGCCGGGTCTGAAGATGCAAGTAAGTGGTTTGTCAAGTGGCTGGGAAACAGGTTTAAAGACCTGCTGCAAGAGTAAGAGCTGAGGAAGAGGAGGAGGAGGAAGAGTCAGGTCTCAACCCTGTTTGTATTTCAAGTTTATTTTCTTGGTGTTTTCTTGTGTATTGTTTTTTTTTTCTTTATGTCACACAACAATTATCACACACATTAAAACCCAAAGTGGCTCCTTTCCAATTTAAAGATGAAGTCAAAGTGAAGTTGTGGTGATGATAAGCAAATGTGTAATGAGAACCTTCGTTTCTGACTCTTTTAATAACCAGCTGTTTATCTGTGTCACCCAGGGCTGAAGAGCAGCAGATACATCAGCTCACAGGTTTGCTTCTCATGGTTTTACTTAAAGTGGAGCCAAAGACGGAAACTTTATCCCACAAAGGAAAGAGCATGACTTCAGTATCAGAAGCAATGGGAGTAAATCTGGAGGTCAGCGCTCTGGACCAGACGAAAAGTCGCTAGTTCCTTCATCTACTGAGAAATCACTACATGACAAAAACAGATGGGTTCTCTCATGTAACTCAAAGGGGCTGAAAAGAAAACACTGAGTTAGAGTCAATCCATTAAAACTACAATAGAAAACTCAATCATCCAGACGAGGATTTAAATAAAACCCAGCATGAAGATGTCACGTGTCACACAGACCCTGACTTCTCTTCCCATTGGCAACAGTAAAAAATGTTACCTGTCACAGTGTAGTCTCTGTTTCCCATCATGCACCAGTTACAGAAAAAAACATCAGAGAATACTGAATGTATATGTAAAGTACAGAAAAACTGTGTTTGTTTATGTGTCATTCTGAGGACTCAGCCCTGGAAGCCCACATTCTGGTCAACCCTCACAAATGAAGCAGGTAATTTATCAGACATTATGAGGAACCAGACCTGAATGATCAGTAACCCTAACCCCACCTGCCTTCTGAGGACCAAACGTCCAACCTGCTTCAGATATGATGTAAAACTGTACAGAAAACATTGTGAGGACGTGAAATACTGAGCTCACCAAATATTTCAACCTAATTATATTTCCAATTTTTACTTACAAAGAAAACACCAAGACATTATTTCATTAAGAAAACATGGGTAAATTTAAGGTCCATACGTGGTTTAAATGGTTGAAGGTTGGGTTCAGTGATACGCTAAGAGGCTGGGGATTAGATTTATTTGTGCAGTCCCCACTAGAACAGATAGACACACACGTGTGTGTTGGTGCTCAGCCAAAGTGACAAAAATGTCCCAGAAATGTCAAAAAATAAACAGTCTTAAAACTTTCCAAAGCGTTCCCTTGGCCTGTGCTAACTCTCCGGAGACGGAGAGGCTGTGTGTGTGTGTGTGTGTAGTTTTTGTGTTTGACTTCGATGTGTGTGTTCGGGCTGTTAGCTTGTGCATGTTTGAATATAAATCTGCCTCTGAGCGTGTCATTCCTCCTCTGTCAGCAGGACGAGCTCCCGTCTCGAGGCGTCAGCTGCCCGCTCTGAGAATAAAACCCGCCTCCTCTGATTGACAGCCCGGCGTACAGCTGAATCCCCGCTCCCAGCATGCTCTGCTCCTCCCTGCTCCACGGCCTCATGCTGTGCAGTGCTTTATGTTGGGTTTTTTTTGTGGTGTAGGATATTCTCCCCGTGGGTTCGTATCCCAACCCGATTGCTCACATTGCGCCTCTGGCTCTGGAAACATCAGAAATGAAAGAGACTGTCAGTCTGTGAGAAAAATATGTTGTTAACCTCCTGAAACTGAAAATGACAACTGTAACAGGGGTTTTTAAATATGGAAAAATCAATCAATCCAACATGACGTCGCTCACTGGTTTGTGAGTTGCAGTTTTGAAGCCTCCCGTTTTCATCTGTCTTGTCTTAAGGGCGATCTTTGTAAGATTTGTTAATGCTACATAGCTGTTCACTTAAAAGAAATGTTGAGTTCAGGAACAAACTCATCTGTCTCCAAACAAACATCAATGTTAACTCAATCTCAATCATGTTTTTTGCTACTACTGATGTTAGCATGCTAACCAGCTAGCCACAGCCTGTCACTGTTGCCTCCAGTCTCACCTGAAGACGTAGATGCTCAGAGGACATGTTATAACCAACTGTGACATCACCCATTGGTTTGTCTGTCGGCCATCTTGGTTTTTTGAAACCAGAAGAAACCATATTTGGAGGAGAAGGTGGAGCTGAGGAGGAGTGAGGGGTGGAGCTGACCTGCTCTGTCCTCTATCCTGATTGGGTGGTTCAGTCTGTCAATCACACAGTAGCCACGCCCCCTAATTCATCCCCTGCTTTCTGCTCTATTTTCCTCTAAATGGACCATCATTTAAAAAATGAACATCATGTTGTATTGAAGACTTGAAACTAGAGACTGAGACCATAAACTCATTAGGAAAACGTTTACTGAGCTAATAAATCAAGGGAGAAGTAGGGACATTTTCCCATAGACTTCAATACAATCTGACTTTAACAACCAGTGTTAGTAGTAGTACCTGCAGTAGTAGTTAGCAGTTGAGTCTGTGAAGATACTGTCAGGACTTTGTTGTCAGTCGTCAGCAGCTGCTGTCAGTGAATTTTAATCTCCTAATAATCTCTATAATCTATTATCAATGTCTGGAGCTGGAGATACTTAATCCTGTGTGTGTGTGTGTGTGTGTGTGTGTGTGTGTGTGTGTGTGTGTGATCCTAAAAATGGAAAAAAGAAAAAAATCTTCCTGGTTTTCTTCTTCTGCTGTCAAAATCTGCTCAGTGTCACTGTGTGTGTTTGTGTGTGTGTGTGTGCGTGCATGCGTATGTGCATGCCTGTGTGTGTGTAGGCGTTTGTTTGAGAATGAGTACACATGCATATTGTGTATAAGTGTGTGTGACAGTCCTGAGAAGCCAAGGAGCTTTAAAGGCATCAGGCTGTCAGAACCCAGACAAAACACACACACACACACACACACACACGTACACACTGATACACACACACACGTACACACACACACACACACACACTGACACACACATACACATACACACACGCACACACACACACACACACACACACACACACACACGTACACACTGATACACACACACACTGACACACACACACACACACACTGACACACACATACACACACACACACGCACACACTGACACACACACACGTGCACACGCACACACACACTGACACACACACACACGCACACGCACAAACACACACTGACACACACACACACACACGTACACACTGATACACACACACACTGACACACACACACACACACACACACACACACTGACACACGCACACTGACACACACACACACTGACACACACACACACACACACACACACACACACACACAATCAGAACTGGTCTAGTGGAACAATATGCAGAATGACAGAAAACACATCTGCTGGGAGACAAGCTTGTTTACTCCTGGCCTCAGGAGTGTGTGTGTGTGTCAGTGTGTGTGTGTGTGTGTCAGTGTGTGTGTGTATCAGTGTGTGTGAGTGTGTGTGTGTGTGAGTGTGTGAGTGTGTGTGTCAGTGTGTGTGTGTGTGTGTGTGTGTGAGTGTGTGAGTGTGTGTGTCAGTGTGTGTGTGTATCAGTGTGTACGTGTGTTTGTGTGTGTGTGTGTGTGTGTGTGTGAGTGTGTTAGCAGAAAAGGTGATGCTGACATATGGTCATGCAGATGGTGTTGAACTGTAGGGAGAGTGTGAGTCTTTGTGTGTCTCTTCTGTCCGTCGATGCATCTGTTGGCAGAGTCTGAAGAACAAAGCGTGTGTGTGTGTTCTTGTTCTTATATCTTTGTGAGGACCAAGGGCACTGTGAGGACATCGCTTTAAAGTTATACTTTAGAAACCAGTTTAGTTTTAGATTTAATGAGAGGAATATATTTATGATGTCAGTGCAGGTGGCCAAAACATGACTAAAAGTATTTTAATATATATATTATGTTATTAATCAAGTCAGCATTAATTAAGTAGCATACTGATATAGATTGATTAAAAAATACACAAAAATTACTGTTATTAAAATGTATTTTGCCACCAGCATTTTTATCAGATTACTTTAATTACAAATATTTCTTTTCATGATAGTAGTGTTAATCAGAAAACTCTTTTAAAAATGAATAAAATAAGCTTTCATTCATTAATTTCAGCCATAATATTCAGAATATCTGTTCATTGTGTTAACAGATGATGTGATGGTGTTTAAACTGTTTTAATCCAACAGAAAATAATTTATTATATGGATTTATATTTATATATATATTAATATATATATTTATTCAGATTTTCTTTATTAATACACTGTCCTTCATACAGTAAATCCACCCAAAAGAAGCTTATTCACCTGTATTGTTGTTCATATTTTCTGATGTTATAATAAATAGAAAATAAATGCCTGCTGGTCATTTATATCATGTGAAATGTTTAATGTTTAATGTCCCCACCTTTGACAGTTTACATTACATAACATAAAAATGTTTAAATATATTTACATATTATTTATTTTATGACAGCTAGGCCTCTGAAGGAGACACTCTGATTGGCTGTGACATCACCCACTGGAGCCAATAGGAGTGTCCCATGTAGAGACGTGACTCTAGTCGTCTCTATCAAAGATGGAGGATGAGAATGGATGGATAAACACACAGAAGTAAAGCAGCAATGCTCCAGTCAAAGGCTCAGACTGATCCAGATCTGAACTAACTTCCTTCAGGAGTTTATCCCTGAAGTCAGTGTCACACATTTCTTATTTGCTCTTTTCTCATTTCCCTCATTTCTACTATTTCCCTTTCTCACCTCCCCCATCCCCCTCTGTAATCTTCTACCTCTCCACTTCTGTCCTTCCTCAACTCCTCCTCTCCTCCTTTTCATGTCATTCCTTTCTTCCTCTTCTTTCAATATCCCACCTTCCCTCCTGCTCATTTTCCTCTGATATTTTTCCTCCCTCTTTCCACCCCTTTCCTCCTCCACAATCTGGTCCTCCCAGCATGCACCTCTGCCACAGATGGCTCTCCTCGCGTTCATCCCTCGCTCTGCAGGAGGAGGAGGAGGAGGAGGAGAGGAAATGGACCTCTGTAGGTGAGAAAGAGGAGCAGGTTGAGTCCTGCTGAGTCTGGTCCTCCTCAGATCTGCTCAACACCTGGATGGATCTGATTTATTCAGGTTTTAGCTGAATCTGATTTTAATGCGTTTGAGTTTCCTTCAAACAGTCGGTCAGAATATTTATCTCCCATTGTTGATGAATACATGAATACATACATGGGATGAAATGACGATGCTTTGATGGACTGAGAGCTCAGACAGGAAGTATCCTGACCAGTTTTTTTCCTGGCTCCTGGGTTTTGTTGCTCGGAGCCAGACGTCGTTGTCCTGCTGCAGATTGAGCCAAACATTTTCCCTCCATATGTCTGAAAACTTGTTTTCTCAGAGTCCAGTTTTTTCAGCTTGAAGCCTAAACCAGCTTCAGGAAGTTTGATCATTTCATCATTTACGTTGATTGTTTCTGTGAGAACAGATTCACAACAGTATTTTCATCAACTGTATGAACGACAGAAGAAACTCAATGAAAAATGTTCGTTTGATTTTTAGTTTTGACATAAAAAGACTCATGAGGCTAAAAGACTAAAATAAATCAATGTAATTATCAAATGATGGAGAACCAGAAAAAGACTTAGCCACTAAACTCTTTATATGTGATGATAAATTGACTTTTTCATTTATAATTTTGGCTTAAAAAAGTTTTTTCTGACCTACATACACATATGTATATGTATAGTTATATCTATAATATATGTATAGAAGTCTGAGAAGGTTCTCAGTCGTCCAGGTCATAGTTCTGTGAGAAAGTTGAATCAAGGGAAACTGGACTTGGCTGTAGATTCATGAAGAGGTTTTACCTTCATCTAAGAGGCTTCTTCAGTTCTGTTTCTTGTCCAGTCCAGTTTCCCTCAATTGAACTTCCTCTGAGATGAATATGTATAGTTATATGAATATGTATAATTCAAACACAGTCTTTCCAGTCGGTTTGCCCTGTGTCATGTTGCTCTTCAGGTTGTTGTGGGCTCGGTGTCAGTGCACATGTTTTCTGAATGAACAGGAATCAGCCCCAGACTGGATGTAGATGTTGGAGCAGGGTCTGCACATTTTTCTTCAGTTCTGGATTTGATGACAAGAAAGAAAAGCAGTTTTCTTCACTGTTTGGTCTGAATAATAGAAAATGAGCCCACATTGTTGTACTATTGCACTTTTCTCTGGAAACTGAACCATGATTTGTTTGGTTAAATAAAAACATACTTAAACTTTACAGATTTACGGACTTTACAGATTTAAAAAAATCATGTTGTATTGAAGACTTGAAACTAGAGACTGAGACCATAAACTCATTAGGAAAACGTTTACTGAGCTAATAAATCAAGGAGAAGTAGGGACATTTTCCCATAGACTTCAATACAATCTGACTTTAACAACCAGTCAATGATGATGAAGGTTCCTTCAACTTTAATGAAGTCCTTATTTAACCTAAACCAGGACCTGTTGATGGTTCAGGTGTGTTGTTTTACCAGAAGATGTTACAGCTGTTTGAATAAAACTGATATCATAATATCTGAGCTGTGACAGCTCTGATAATTCGACTCATCACTCTTTTTCTGAGGTTGTGTTGAATATTGTTCTGTCCCCAGAGAAGCTGATGAAACCTCCGTCCAGCTGATAAATACAATCCACATTTTTCTGTGACATTTTTAAAAAATTACTTTAACGTCCATCCACAGCTGCACAGAACATCTGGCCTCAACACTTAACGTCCCCTGATCCCTCGCTCTCTTTCCCTCTTCAGTCCCAGAGCCCGACAGTCCAGATGGTTGAAGCTTGTACGGCTTCATCTCTGACTTCATCCATCCATCCCTCCATTCATCTCCCTGTCTGACTAATGGCTCCGGTTGCAGCTCTGGACAAATGGGTCCACAGAGGCTCCAGACGTCTGGAAATAAATCTCCCACAGCTGCTTCACTGAGCTCAGCTTCAGAACCAACCAGACATCATTAACACATGTACTGTGTCCTTAAATCCACATTGATGACCAACAGTGACGCACACAAACATTTACATTCTGGTTTTGAAACAGGCTCCACCCTTACTCCACCTGTCCTCATGAATTGAGCCAGCGCTGAGCCAGAACTAAGCCACAACTGAACCAGAACTGAACCAGAACTGAACCAGGGCTGAGCCAGAACTGAGCCAGAAATGAACCAGAAATGAACCAGAACTGAACCAGAACTGAACCAGGGCTGAGCCAGAGCTGAGCCAGAGCTGAACCAGAGCTGAGCCAGAGCTGAACCAGAAATGAACCAGGGCTGAGCCAGAGCTGAACCAGAGCTGAACCAGAAATGAACCAGAACTGAACCAGAAATGAACCAGGGCTGAGCCAGAACTGAGCCAGAGCTGAACCAGAGCTGAGCCAGAGCTGAACCAGAACTGAACCAGAAATGAACCAGAAATGAACCAGGGCTGAGCCAGAGCTGAGCCAGAGCTGAACCAGAGCTGAGCCAGAGCTGAACCAGAACTGAACCAGAAATGAACCAGAAATGAACCAGAACTGAACCAGAAATGAACCAGGGCTGAGCCAGAGCTGAGCCAGAGCTGAACCAGAGCTGAGCCAGAGCTGAACCAGAAATGAACCAGGGCTGAACCAGAGCTGAACCAGAGCTGAACCAGAACTGAACCAGAACTGAACCAGAAATGAACCAGGGCTGAGCCAGAACTGAGCCAGAACTGAACCAGAACTGAACCAGAACTGAACCAGAAATGAACCAGGGCTGAGCCAGAACTGAGCCAGAACTGAACCAGAACTGAACCAGAACTGAACCAGAAATGAACCAGGGCTGAGCCAGAACTGAGCCAGAACTGAACCAGAACTGAACCAGAACTGAACCAGAAATGAACCAGGGCTGAGCCAGAACTGAGCCAGAACTGAACCAGAACTGAACCAGAACTGAACCAGAAATGAACCAGGGCTGAGCCAGAGCTGAGCCAGAGCTGAACCAGAGCTGAGCCAGAGCTGAACCAGAACTGAACCAGAAATGAACCAGAAATGAACCAGGGCTGAGCCAGAACTGAGCCAGAACTAAGCCAGAACTGAACCAGAACTGAACCAGAACTGAACCAGAAATGAACCAGGGCTGAGCCAGAACTGAACCAGAACTGAACCAGAAATGAACCAGAAATGAACCAGAAATGAACCAGGGCTGAGCCAGAACTGAACCAGAACTGAACCAGAAATGAACCAGAACTGAACCAGAAATGAACCAGGGCTGAGCCAGAACTGAGCCAGAACTAAGCCAGAACTGAACCAGAACTGAACCAGAAATGAACCAGGGCTGAGCCAGAACTGAGCCAGAACTGAACCAGAACTGAACCAGAAATAAACCAGAAATGAACCAGGGCTGAGCCAGAACTGAACCAGAAATGAACCAGGGCTGAGCCAGAGCTGAACCAGAGCTGAACCAGACCTCAGGACAGGAGCAGTGTATGAACAGAGACCAGGAAGTGGTGGTACTTCCTGTTGGGGCTGGGGACGCGTTGTAGTTAACTACGGAGTAATAATGAACAAAGATGCAAATCACAAGCACTGATGTCACCATGGAGACGTGTTGAAGTTTAACATATGTGTGTCAGCTGACTTCACCAGGCTCAGTGGATGTGAACATGTGACCGGAGTGTGGGGAATGTCAGCTGTTCACAAAGCTAATTAACCGCCTCCAACATGGCCGCCCGAGGGTGCATCACACCACCTGAAGTCCCTCTTCTTCCTCCCCTCATCCCTCCATCATCTCTGCCTCCACTCATCTTACTCTGGCTTCTGTCCATTCATCCGTCCGTCCATCGTCCATATTGTAACTCTGTAAGTCTGTAATTAATGCTAACAGAACGTGCTAACTGTTTGTCCCGAGGTGCCAAATCCATCCATCTTTACCTTCTCCCTGCTCAGTTTTCATGTCCTCCTCTTCCATATGGCCGGGTCACACTCTCTCTTCCCTCCATCCCTCCCTCCATTCCTCCGTCTGCAGAGAGGTTGGGTTTGTTAATAGCCCATATGGCCTCATCATATGCTGCCAGTGAATTCTAATGACAGGAGACTGTCTCCCTATCTATCTGTCTGTCTCCCTGTCTGTCTGTCTGTCTGTCTGTCTCCCTGTCTGTCTGTCTGTCTCCCTGTCTGTCTCCCTGTCTGTCTGTCTGTCTGTCTGTCTCCCTGTCTGTCTCCCTGTCTGTCTGTCTGTCTCCCTGTCTGTCTCCCTGTCTGTCTGTCTGTCTCCCTGTCTGTCTGTCTGTCTCCCTGTCTGTCTCCCTGTCTGTCTCCCTGTCTGGGGCAGGAAGGCCCTGGTTCCAGCATTGAAGGGGGCGGGGCCCTTCGTCGTCCTCCTCCTCCTCCTGATGTAGCATCATGACGTATATGGGCCAGTTTTGTGCCGACCATCCAGTCGTGTGTTGGGCTGAAAGAAAACATGTCAGCTTCAGCAGAAATCAAAACAATGTTCGACACTTTGTTCTGTTTGATTCCTAACTTCATGTCCAGTTCATTCAGGGTTTATTTAAAATGTGATGAACAAAGTGTTTCCTGTCTTTAGCCTGTGACGCTGCCTTCGGCTCTGGTCCTGAACCAGATCCAGCTCCATCCTGGAGCTAGACCTGCGTCATGCTGCCACTTTAATGTGTGGTGTTTGAGCTGTGGATGATTCCCGCTCCAGACTTTCACTGAATCGCTCACAGATCCCTGATGGCACCAGTTTGAGCTGCAGCTCTTAGTGTTGGGGCAAGATATTCACTTTCTCTATTATTTATGATCCACTGTGGTTTTCCTTTTATTTTAAAATGAGTTCCCAGCAGGCTGATGAATCCCTGAAAGCTCAGTTCGCCGTCCTTTCATGGCTCCAAACACCAGCTCAGAGACTTCATCACGCTGACTGTGCTCTGTTCTTCTTCATGGATTTGTGGCTGTGGAGAAGCTGGAGCTGTTAACTAATGTGTGAATTACCATCAGAGCTGTTCATCAGACTGAGAGAGAAAACAGCCTCAGGTTTAACGGTTTAGAGGAAGGTCACCAACACCAGGAGGAGCAATGTTCGCATTACGTCGACTTTAACATCTTCTTGTTGAGTCACATCTGGAGTCTGGAGCTTTTTCAATCTATAAATGACAAATCATCCTTTTCTATTTATTTTCATTTATTTTTAACGTCCAGTCACTAAAAGACTGAAAGAGAGATAACGAATAAAAGAGAAGAGGGTAGGAGGAGGGAAAGAAGACAAGATACAGAGGGAGGAAATGAAGGGAAAGATAAGAGAAGATAGGGAGGAGATGAGAGGAGAGGAAATGGAACAGAAGAGGAGGATAAGAAGGAAAAATAGGAAAAATGAAGAAATTAGAGAAACATATGGAAAGATTAAATGAAAAAAGAGAAGTTAAGAAAGGGATGGAAAGAAGAAGGAGAAAGAGCAAGAAAACAAAAGGATACGAGGGAGAGATGAAAAAACAAGGATTGAAGATGTTTAATTAGGAACAGAGGAAATAAAACTGTGGGGAGAAAAAAGAAAAGGAGTGTGGAGAGAGAGAGAGAGAGCGGAGGGGGTAGTGATGCTGTTACCTGAGAGACGGTTACCACGGTAGCAAATCTCTGACCTCCAATCATCCTTAGATCGTTTCCATGTGCTCTCATTACAGAGGGAGGGAGGGCGAGATCATTAATAGGAGTAAAATGCTAATGCTAAGCTAACATGTCTACATTGATGCACCACCAGTAAATGGATTAATCAGCTGTAAATGAGGAGGATGAAGAAAAATAAAAACATGATTCATTTCCTCGTTTTGTCTTTGAATGAATCATAATTATGTTTCTCAAGAGTCAGAAAAACAGATTTTAAATTTAAGCTTGTTTTTACCTTTGGTTACAGCTCTTCATTTAAAGATTCATTGAGGTCCAGCACATGGATCAGCAGGTGACGCTGTGATTGGCCAGACTCCTGCCAACACACAGATGTTGGCCAATCAGAGGTCCCGTTGCTGCTCTGCAGGTTTAATCAGTGTCTGCAGTGATCCAGGTCCAGTGTGGGCGTTTCCACCTGCACCACTTTAAAACTGATTATTCTGCTCAAACACCAGACTGATGCTGCACCAGATGTGGTTCTGACGTCTGTTCTCAGCTCAGACACGTTTCCCAGCGATGCACCAACACCTGCCGTCGAGCTGAATGAAGCTCCCACCTGCTTGTTCCCCTCCTCCCACCTGTGCAGCACGAGAACCAGCCGGGTGCTGAGCCGCCGCAAATAGAGCAGCAGGTAGGAGGCTGCTGCTTCCACGTCGTTACAGCCGCTCTGTGGTTCACACGTGTTCTTCAAACCAAACACAAGTCCACAAACCTCCGACAAAGAAAACACTGCACGAAAAACTTTTGTATATTCAGTGTAACACGACAGGCTGCTGTGAACTCAAACTCAGAATGAACACAGAACACAGAAGAGAAGGGTCTTAAAGGTCCATATTTTATTTTAAAGCTGCATATTTAAAGAGATGGAAGCAAACACTCAGAAACCTAATCCTGCAAGACTGGATGATGGGTCCATGTGGGTGGGGCTTGGGGGCGTGGCTGAGGGCAGTGACTGCTTTGTTGTAACATCACAAAGTTCCAGAAGTCCTGATGCCTGGTTTTAAGGCTCAGTTTCTGAATCCAGTAATACACAAACACACACACACACTCAGATGTTTTCTGAAAATGACGACACCAAAGAGAAACTGATTACCCGACACTGTAACTGTAACAGCGACACAAACACGTGATGTAACCTGATGATGTCACATCATCACATATTAAGGTTTAAAGTTGTGGAGAATTGGGGCTGTGGTTGAGTGACAGATGGATGATTGCCATAAACCTTCATGAGCCAAATTCTCAGCTCCACCTCTCTGACCATTTTTTAGCTGGAAATTGGGGGCGGAGTCAGGCTCTGCCAGGACGGCGTCGGTGGAGCAGCTCACTCTGAGCTTCAGTGTCTGTGGTTTAAACTCAGTCTGTTTTCTTTCCTAGACGGCGTCAGGTTCAGTTTTTTTTCCTGTTTTCCTCATCTGAAGCAGATATTTCTGGGGGTGAACTCTCCCTCTCTTTGTTCGACATGTTCAGCATCTGGAGGAGAAAATGATTCCACCGATCCAGACTGGTTCTTCCTATGTCCTCTGGTTTATTCATACATCTCCTCTTTTATCTGCTGCTGTTACAGCCTGAACTCTGACAGGAACACTGAGCAGCCCATGTCTGACTTCCTGTAAACATCACGCTAACAAACAGAGCCATCATTAAAGCGTCTGAACGGCTGTCAGGTCGGTCCTTCCCTCACCCTCGCTCGACATTCAGGGGAAATGAAATTGTCATCTTCAGAAAAGCCACTTCTTAAAGGTAAAATGCAACAATTTACTCACTCCTCTTAGCTTAGCTTAGCTGTTAGCATAGCATCAATTTCCTGTGAATGAGAAACTAAGATATAACTGTGTTTTTTGTGTGTGTATTTTGTGTGGGGTTTTTTTTTTGTGTGTG
>CM076663.1:477539-485039 GCA_038496675.1 Rachycentron canadum | reverse complement strand
GTTAGAAAGAGACAGACAGACAGTCAGTTAGACAGACAGTCAGTCAGACAGAGACAGACAGACAGTCAGAGACAGACAGACAGACAGTCAGTTAGACAGTTAGAAAGAGACAGACAGACAGACAGACAGACAGACAGACAGACAGACAGACAAACAGACAGACAGTCAGACAGACAGACAGACAGACAGTCAGACAGACAGACAGTCAGAGACAGACAGACAGACAGACAGACAGTCAGTTAGACAGTTAGAAAGAGACAGACAGACAGACAGACAGACAGACAGTCAGACAAACAGACAAACAGACAGACAGACAGACAGACAGAGACAGACAGACAGTTAGACAGACAGACAGACAGACTCAGTTTGAGGGATGGAGGAGGAGAAAAAATAAAAGAGCTTCTCAGGAGAGAAGCTGAGAACGAGAAGAGAAGGACATAAAGAAGAGTCTAACGATGAAGGTGTTGTCCCCTTCAGGAAAAGACATGAGACTGAAGACACTCTGTCCTCTGAATCATTGGGTCCTGCTGGAGTTTCAGTCTGGAGAGGCTCTGACCAGAGAGGACATGGGTCTATCCTGGACATGGAGACCTGGATCAGTCTGATGGTCACATGGTCACATCCAGAACTTCAGATCCTGTAACTGGATGTGACTGAACCTCTGATGACCCTGAAACCACCAAACAGACAAACAGAGTCCGTGTCCTCCCTCCATCCTGGAGGTCGTGTCACTCTCCCTCTTGAATTACACGGCGGCTGCATTGAGCAAAGTCTCCCTTTAACCCCAGGGGGGCACTCACATGTCTGATCGATGAGGAAGGGCTCCCCCCCAGAGGGACCGGCTGGACTTAATAGACCCTGTTTAGGTGTCTGATCTCAGACTGATCAATACCTGAGAGGGAAGAATGACTGAGTCAGAGCTTCATGGTGTTTCATTACAGACCAGGTCCGATCCACAGACCTGGTCTGGGAGGGGGGGTGGGGTTGTTGTCACCTGACCTGAATCACAACTACAACAAAGACACAAACTGAGTAAGATGCAAAAACAACTACATTTATTTTCTGGTCATGAAAATCTATCACATCACAACACAAAAGAGACAAAGAGACAGAAAAGACACTGTAAGGAATCAAAAAACCTTAGTGGTAAAACCCACTGTGGACCCAGACTGATTTCTGTGAGCTGCTGCTCTGAAGCCTCCAGTTTGTAGTTTGTCTGTCGGCCATCTTGGTTTTTTTAAACCAGTAGAGACCATGTTTGGAGGAGAAGGTGGAGCTGAGGAGGAGTGAGGGGTGGAGCTGACCTGCTCTGTCCTCTATCCTGATTGGGTGCTACAGTCTGTCAATCACACAGTAGCCACGCCCCCTAATTCATCCCCTGCTTTCTGGTCTATTTTCCTCTAAATGGACCATCGTTTAAAAAATGAACATCATGTTGTATTGAAGACTTGAAACTAGAGACTGAGACCATAAACTCATTAGGAAAACGTTTACTGAGCTAATAAATCAAGGAGAAGTAGGGACATTTTCCCATAGACTTCAATACAATCTGACTTCTTTAACAACCAGTGGAGTCGCCCCCTGATGGTCATTAGAGAGAATGAAGGTTTAAGGCTCTTCAGCATTAGAGTCACTTCACAGACCCAGGGTCCAGGTCCAGGTTTACAGTCTGTGGTAAATATGAGTCCTGTGCCCCCCTCTCCTGGATAACAGAAGAGGCCCTGCCCCCTCCCTCCATCTCTGATGAGGGAGGAGCTAATGGGTGGATGAACATTGATCCAGGAGAATGAAAATATTGGATGAAACATTTTTCTTCATCTTAGACGAGGGAGTTGACCCTGTTTACATCCTTCTGAATTACATCTCACACACACACACACATTTTTTTCATTTAAGTATGGAGGGTGTAGAGCTGCAAACTGAAACAGAAGCAGTTTGTATGAGAGTCACGGCCTCCTGTTATTATCATAATGATGTCAATACATGCTGCTTGTTCACACTCCAGGATATCTCACACACACACAGACACACACACACACACACAGACACACACACAGACAAACACACACACACACAGACAAACACACACACACAGACAAACACACTCACACACACACAGACACACACACACACACAGACACACACACAGACACACACACACACACAGACACACACACACACACACACAGACACACACACAGACAAACACACACACACACACACTCACACACACAGACAAGCACACTCACACACACACACACACACAGACAAACACACTCACACACACACACACACACACAGACAAACACACTCACACACACACACACACAGACAAACACAAAGTGTGTGTCCAGCTCACTCCTCTGGTTAAGCCGCTCGCTCTCTGCAGACACTTTGTCCAGATTTTAAAGGGACTGTGTTGGAGCTGATTAATTCTTCTGCTTCCTGTTGTCCACAGATCTGCTCTTAACGAGGAGGATGAACATCACAAATTACGAGTATTAACGGGAGAGACTTATCCTCACTTTAAAGAGCCGGGGCAGCGAAACTCGTCCCGTTCACCACCGTGTTCAAATAAAGGTTAATAAAATAAATTCTGCCCAATCAGCTCTGACAAAGAGGGGGCGTGGCTACTGTGTGATTGACAGACTGTACCACCCAATCAGGATAGAGTACAGAGCAGGTCAGCTCCACCCCTCACTCCTCCTCAGCTCCACCTTCTCCTCCAAATATGGTTTCTACTGGTTTAAAAAAAACAAGATGGCCGACGGACAAACTACAAACTGGAGGCTTCGGAGCAGCAGCTCAGACGATGACGTCACGTTGAAACGTTTCTAGAGTTGTAAGTACAGCTGCTGATGCTAACATTAGCTATGTAGCACTAGCAAAACTTACAAAATGTTTCAAAATGAAGAAGATGGAGGAAATGTCATATTTGATATTTATCTTCACTGGTGCAACTAATACATTTATGATCGATCAAATGATATTGACAGATTAAAACTTGACACACAACAACAACCGACTGTTGTTACTTAATAAGATGTGTTTCTACTGAGTGTCAGACTGAAGACACTGTGTCAGTCTGTGACGAGCTCATCTTGTTTTTAAGGTCTCACTTTAAGACACAACAAGAACCAGACTAAACGTGTCTCTGCCTCATTAAGGAGTCGAGACAGTGTCTCCTCTGAGGTCAGAGGTCATGACTCAGCTCCAGATGACACATGTTCTGCTTCCTCCAAAAACAAAAGTCTGATTTATAATTGGATGTAATCAGGCTGGTTTCAGTGAGTGTGGAGTTATTGGTCCAGGTTTCAGGAAGTTTTCCCATAATTCCTCCTGCTTCACACCCACGTTTTAATGTAGAGATAATGTAGAAAACCTGCCAGAATCTGCCACTAATGTAAAAAGTGCAGCAGGCGTCCAACCTCAGCTCGTTAGGAGACTGTTACTGCGACAGTGACAACAGTGTGTGTGTGTGTGTGTATGTGTGTGTGTGTGTGTGTGTGTGTGTGTGCGTTCAGCTCGTCATGAAGCACATGTGAAAGGTTTATGATGTTGTATCACCGACGTAATGTTTTATAGTGTCATTAATGTAGTAATGACTGTGAGCTGCAGATCTCAGCTTTGTCCTGCATCAGCTGACACCGTTAAGTCAGGGTTGTTTTCCCGGGGGGTCGTTTTCTCGGGGGAGGGGGGGGTAATAATCAGACATTCATCTTCATGTTTGTTTGGTTTAATGGGTGAATGCACAAACAGCTTTTTATCGAATCACTTCCTCTCAGCCTTTGAATTCTCAGAAGTGTTTTTCCTCCTGCAGCTGCTGATGTTAAATCAGTGACCTGACTCAGTGTGAGGTCACTGCGTAACTTACAGAACGACATAATTCTCCTTTAGATATCAATAGGGTCTGTGACTCTATGGCATGTTCTCTACAGGTTCTCTGTAGGTTCTCCACAGGTTCTCTGTAGGTTCTCTACATGTTCTCTGTAGGTTCTCCACAGGTTCTCTGTAGGTTCTCTACAGGTTCTCTATAGGTTCTCTACAGGTACTCTACAGGTTCTCTACATGTTCTCTGTAGGTTCTCCACAGGTTCTCTGTAGGTTCTCTACAGGTTCTCTGTAGGTTTTTTACAGGTACTCTACAGGTTCTCTGTAGGTCCTCTGTAGGTTCTCTACAGGTACTCTACAGGTACTCTACAGGTTCTCTGTAGGTCCTCTGTAGGTTCTCTACAGGTACTCTACAGGTACTCTACAGGTTCTCCACAGGTTCTCTGTAGGTTTTTTACAGGTACTCTACAGGTTCTCTACATGTTCTCTGTAGGTTCTCCACAGGTTCTCTGTAGGTTCTCTACATGTTCTCTGTAGGTTCTCTACATGTTCTCTGTAGGTTCTCTATAGGTTCTCTGTCGGTTCTCTGTAGGTTCTCTGTCGGTTCTTTACAGGTTCTCTGTAGGTTCTCTACAGGTACTCTACAGGTTCTCTGTAGGTCCTCTGTAGGTTCTCTACAGGTTCTCCACAGGTTCTCTGTAGGTTCTCTACAGGTACTCTACAGGTTCTCTGTAGGTCCTCTGTAGGTTCTCTACAGGTACTCTACAGGTTCTCTACATGTTCTCTGTAGGTCCTCTGTAGGTTCTTTACAGGTTCTCTACAGGTTCTCTATAGGTTCTCTACAGGTTCTTTATAAGTTCTCATATGTTCTCTTCATAGATAAACCCAGTATAGACTCTTTCTGTCTCAAAGGTTAGATCTTCAGACAGCAGTTGATTTTTACCGGAGCTTTCAGCCATGTTCTCTTTCTTCTTCTCTTCTCATTTATCTGCGTTTATGTGTCTGCCTCATTTCCATTTTATTCTTTTGTGTTCCCTCCATTTTTCTCTATTTCTTTTCACGTCCCTCCACTTCACGTTTCTTCTTCTCTTCTGCCGCAGTTTCATCGTCTTTGATCCACTTCAGTTTCCCTCCTCATTCCCAGGTTTCTCAATCTTTCAGACAGAATTTTGTTTTCTTCTTCTTTTCCTTTCATTTTATCTTTAATCCTTGTTTGTCTCTAGTTTGATTCCTGATCTGTTTTAATTATCATCTGCTCCTTTGTCTTTTCTTTGTTTTCTAAAAACTGCTGAATAAAGTCTCAGTTTGTTTTGTTTGAAGTCTGCTTTCACTCGTCCGCCTTGTTGTTGTTCAGCTCCTGTTGTGTTGTTCACTTCTTCCCCTCGTCTTAATGCCTCCCTCCGTCCGTCTGTCGATCCCTCAAGTGCAGCTCGGAGCTTAAAGACTCAAATCTTCCTCCTAAGCTGTTAAAAAACCCATTTTAAAGAGGAGCTTAAACATGTGATCATCTAAAGAGACTGATCTCATTTATTCATCACTTTTAATGTGGAGTAATTCAGCTCACAACTTTATTCCTCCCTGAAGGGGCAAACCAAAAGTACACAAACACTCATAGTCATCTACACACCACACACAAAGTCAAACACAACAGCTGCTCAGTCGTCAAAGAGATGCCATGTTGAGGGTCACTCTTCATCTTGAGGAAGAGGAGGAAACCAGAAGTGAACTTGTTTGGAGTCATTATAATCCCCAGTTTGTCACCTCAGCCTGTGTGGACGTGTTCTGTGTGGGTAAAAAGAAGTCAGATTGTATTGAAGTCTATGGGAAAATGTCCCTACTTCTCCTTGATTTATTAGCTCAGTAAATGTTTTCCTAATGAGTTTATGGTCTCAGTCTCTAGTTTCAAGTCTTCAATACAACATGACAGCTGGTGGTACCTACATCTCCGTCTGTCTCAGGTGTGGCCCTCTGTAGACCAGCCCTCTGATGGATGGGGCCCCTGAGTGAGGGGACACAGCTGACAGAGTCTGTCCCTTGTGTCAGTGGCTAATGCTAATGCGCCAGCTCTTCTTCTTCTGTTTAATCCAAACACACTGACGTGACAACATAGCATTACTTCCTGTTTATCAGACAGAACTTACCAGACTGAGGCTGTTTATAGGAGCAAACAGAGAAGCTTTCTTAGCTGTAGGTGGTTTATTGGAGCTGTCAGCGAGCACAGGAAGTAATATTTATTTAGAGGACGGAGCCTCTGATTTGTACTTTAATAAGCCCGAGTGCTTCGACACAGAGCGAACAGGAGCTGCTGGTCAGGCTCATAAAGCCTCTGTGCTGCTGACTCAGGCAGAGAAAAGGCAGCGAAGTGACAGAAATAGATGGATTCACTGAGGTGAAGGGAGGCTTTCAGATAGAGGGATGAACACCTGAGGAGGAGGTGAAAGGATGAGAGAGATAAGAGAAGAATGACCGACAGGCAGGGAGAGATAAAAGGGCAGAGAGGCCTTTATGCTAATTGAAGGAGGGGTAAATATTTAGAAAACGAGGTGCTGTTAAGTCTTTGGCTCCAGGCGGATTAAAGCCTGTTAAGTCCTTTTACCAGGCCCCTTTACCCCAGCGTGAAGCTGGCGGCAGCGGGGATCCATATGGCTCCGACGGCGTGTGGACAAGCTGACAGGATGAAGACGCCCTGAAATGACAGTTGGATTCATGAGGATTAGCCAAACCAGGCTAATGCTGCTGTCAAATGTCCTGGTCTGGACCGAACAGCTCTTTGTCCCCAAACTGTCCAGATACTTCACATTAATCTGCAAATGGTTCTGACAAGCAATTACCCAGAATCCCACAGTCTGGTGTCTGTGGGAATCTGATTCTGTATGAGACCCTGTTCAAGATCACATGAATGTTAAAGAGCAACATGAACTGAACTGAGGATGAGGATGAACTCCACCCTTCATCATCAAGTCCATCCAGTGGTGATTTGATGATGATGATGGTGGAGAGTCTGGTTAGATCATCTTCATCCTCATCAGATCATCAGCAGCCAAGTGTGTGTTTATGCTGTTTGTTAGCTTGTAACTGGCAGTGGCTGACACAGTGTTGTAGTTGTGCTAATGCTAACTCTGGCTCTCTATACTGACAAGGTTTCAGGTTTATATAGCCCCACCCCCCATCCCCACCAGCTGACAGGATTGGTTCCTGAGGTTTGTGACTCCCTGAATCTGTTTTCATCAGACTGTTGATGATGACAAAGCAGGAATTTGTCTGAAATGGAAACCAAACTCTGCTGGGTCTGTGGTGTCTGGTCCAGAGGCCTCAGCTCAGACCACAGTGTGACAGTCACAGGTCAGCCCCCCCCCACGCCCCCTCCACGCACAGGCTGCTAATAGATGTCACCCAGCACCGTTAAATATACTGGGCGATTCAGCAAAAGGTTCACGATGCGTTTAGAGGAAGACAAACGAGAGGAATGTTAGATTTTATATCAGCAGAGGGAAACTCAGGTCAGACAGAGCTGGTCTGTCTGTCTGTCTGTCTGTCTATCTATCTATCTATCTATCTATCTATCTATCTATCTATCTATCTATCTATCTATCTATCTATCTATCTATCTATCTATCTATCTATCTATCTATCTATCTATCTATCTATCTATCTATCTATCTATCTATCT
>CM076663.1:454978-474978 GCA_038496675.1 Rachycentron canadum | reverse complement strand
CACGCACTCACACACATACACACGCACGTACACACACACGCACGCACACACACACGCATGCACGCACACACGCACACACACATACACACACACACACATACACACACACACATACACACACACATACACACACACACATACACACACATACACACACACATACACACACACACACACACACACACACATACACACACACACACACACACTGCTGCAGAGACAAAGGTTTGTGATCTGATTAGAATTATGAGAGCGACAAACACACACACACAACTTTATGCTTCAATACACACAAACACGTGACAATTTGAATTTGAAATATGATTTGAATTATGATGTGAGCTGTCTCCTATTCACTTCCACACAAAGCTTGGAAACTGATTTGCATCAGAAAAATAAGACACACACACACACACACACACAAAGAAACACACACACCCATAAAAGATAAGAATTAAGATAAAGAATGATTCATATTCAGACACAAAAGATGAAATTACAACTTGAGTTATGATTAAAAAAATGCTTTCTCTGTATTTCTTTGTCTAACTCTCTCTCTCTCTCTCTCTCTCACACACACACACACACACACACACACACTTGAATCACCAGAGGACACCATGGACAGAGGTGTTTATTAGTTTTATTGCTGTGATATTAAAATAAAATCCAGGGTGTGTTTGTGTGCGAAGAGAAGAGGAAAGAAAGGTGATAAAGGAGGAAAAGAAGATGATGAGGACAAGAGGAGGGAAAGATGGAGGGATGAAGGAGGAGAATACAAAGGCAGTGAGAGGAGGATTAAGGAATAAAGGCGCGAGCGACAGGAGGTCTGATTAGATTCGTCCTGTGAATATGTGATGAGCTCGTCGCAGGACGGCGAGGAAGACGTGCTGTGATTAATGCTGCTCTGTCAGCAACAATCAACAAACACAATTTAAATGAAAAATATGACACAATGCTGAAATGTGACTTATCACTGCTGCTTATTAGTCACATTCCACTGTGTCTGAGTGTGTGTCTGTGCTGCTGCTCAGGAGGATTTAAATGGAAATGAAGCAGCAGTGGAGCTGTTGGTCCTGCAAACCACAGCCTGCCGAGGAGCCCCTGAGCAAGGCACTCCATCCTCAGCATCAGCCCCGGACAACAGGTCGATACCAAAGGTGGAGAAAGATGACGTCACTTCTTTCATGAATATTCTAGCTGTTGGTGCAGTGACTGGATTCTCTCACTGAATGACAAAGTGTAGTGACGACATATAATGTGGTAAAAATGAGGTGAGACTTGAACGATGATGATACAGACACATCTGATTTAAAGAAAAGAAATCTGTGATGTCACCATCACCTGTGAGCTGCTGCTTTAAAACCTCCAGTTTGTAATTTGTCTGTCGGCCATCTTGTTTTTTTTTTACACCACTAGAAACCATCTTTGGAGGAGAAGGTGGAGCTGAGGAGGAGTGAGGGGTGGAGCTGACCTGCTCTGTACTCTATCCTGATTGGGTGGTACAGTCTGTCAATCACACAGTAGCCACGCCCCCTAATTCATCCCCTGCTTTAAACTAGAGACTGAGACCATAAACTCATTAGGAAACATTTACTGAGCTAATAAATCAAGGAGAAGTAGGGACAGGTCCAGGTTTCTAGTCTGGTGTAAAACAGATGCAGGATCAAACACATGGCTGAACAGTAGCATCCTTCACAGGACCTGGTCTACAAAGGTCTGGTCCTTAGTAGCCGTTGTAGTCCACGAAGGCTGAATTGAAGTGAGACGGTCTGGTCTACGGAGGATTTCCACTTTCACCTACTGTTCCCGCCCTTATCAATGTCTAATCCTCAGAGACTCTGTTGGTGGTTTTTGATGCCATATTATTTTCTTTATATGATATATTATTCAGTTTCCCAGGAAAAGGAATCAACATCCCATCGCTCTGACTGTGATGACTTTAAATGCAGCCTCCCAAGGACGCAGCACCTGGGTCACAGGTCATGGGATTTTCTCCTGTGTGTTTCCATCAGATCAGCTCTCAGTTTACAGTTTATGCTTCTCTGTTTTAAAGCCAAACTTCACACTGAGCCTGTGTTTTTACTTTCACTTAGCTGAGCTCAGGGCACAGAGAGGGTACGGTGGCCAGCAGGGACAAACCCTCAGAGCAGAGACTGTTACTGAGCCAGTAAAGGTGTTGACTCTCTGGTCTGCAGCTGTTCGTGGCAGGTTACTCTTATAGGTTTATCCACCACAGACTCGTCCTGATGAACGTGTGTTCTCTGACCCTGTGCGTTTCATATAAACACATTCATTTTGATGAGGCACCATATGGGCCACACTTCCTGCTTTACCTTGTGCACAGTCACATTCTCACTCTCAGATTGTGTTATGATCTCCTCCTGCCTACATTACAGGAGCGCAGTCAGTAAACACAACACAGACCCTGAACGCTCCCCCAGCGCAGAGGCTGATCCTTTTCTTCCATCATGAACTATGTGTGAGTCCGATGGGAGCCTTCGCAGGATGTGAGGAAGCGTTTCCTGTCTAAACTCACTCAAACTGTGAGTTCTGTGAGGCGTCGATGTGACTCAGAGCCTGTGTTCCTGCAGCCGTTAAAGTCTCAGCCCTGAGGGTCGGGACGCCTCTGATTTATTGTTTCGATACTGATGAGAGCGACGACTTAAAGCCGCAGAAGTCGATGGGAGAAATGGAAGCGCTCATACATATATTTATTTCATGCATTTGATTCAGCTGCGTGCGGCTGAAGCTGTTTAATGTGAGCTGTATATGTATGTGCTGTAAACTGCTGTTTACATCTGAGGGAGATCAGACTGTGATGTTACTGCTGCTTTATTACATTCGAAACAGCTGCCCTGCGGAGGGAAGCTCAGATCAGCTGCTGACGGCTGCAGGTTGTGTTTAAAGCTGCTTGTGTTACTGTGGTTTGTTACAGTCATTTCAGATTTTAATGTTTCAACAACAATCAATGTCAACACAATTCAAGATGATCATCATCATCACCATCATCATCATCATCCCCTTCCATGCCTCATCCTGCTCTTCCTTCAGCTGATTATCTTCCATCACTGTTATCATAGTTCAACCTTGTTTTGCTCTGGTGTTGCTCCAGATCGTCCTCCAGTGTCACACAACCAGGAAACCTTGACAGGAAGTTGTCCAGGAGGTGTGTGATCCCCCTGATCTGAATCCTTTTGATGCTGAGGAGCAGAGGTTCAAGTCCAAACTCAAAGCTTTACTGCCCCAACCTGGGGGTAGAAATCCACCCTGTGATGATGCCACAGGCCTGAGGAGTAAGAGCTCACATGGACACCACCCACTGTCAGAAACCAGGTCATGTGAGGGATCTGAAAACCCCCGGTCCTCCTTGTTCTACCTGTAGTAGGGACAGAAGAGTCTGTCAAATCAAAGCTTGATGACTGCAGCGTGGACAGTTGTATTTCCTGTCTCCACAGGACTAAAGGTGAGACCTGGTCCTTTAATCTTCCTCTTATCCTCAAATACACAAACATCATTTGACCCCAGAAGTGTAAACCTCCAGAAAATGAAGATGACCCAGTATTGACCCAGGTTCACGTCTCATGTGCCTAATGCAGTTTTTGAGTGTATCACGCTTTCTCGTGCGACTACAGCTGTGGTTCGATCGATCAGGACCTGAAGCAGAGGGACGTTTTTTGGAAGACCATAAAATTTCATGTTACATTGAGCTGAAAATCACCTGAAACAACTAAAACAAATGTGTGTCAAATATTGATGATGCTTTTAAGTTTTATACAGATGAAACCGCCTGAAGTCCAATTGACCTCAAACAAAACTGATGCAAACAAAATGTGTTAAATGAGGAAAAGTCATTAAATTTGAAATAAAAATATTTATTAACTATTTATTTGGAGACATCAAATGTTAACTGTGGTCGAATTGAGCCAAAGGATGATCGGAGGGTCAATTCAGAAGCTGAAGTCATGAAAAAGCTAAAAATGACTAAAGCTGAGTGAAATAAGACTCAGAGACCTGATCCTGTGATGTGAGCCTCACCCTGACCTGGTCTTCCTGGTCCTGGTTTTCCTTTACTCAGTACTTGAGAGTAAACGTGGACAAGTGCTCTGCAGAGAAACCGGGTGAAGATGCAGACATCACGGTTTAATCAGGCACACAGGAACGCTAACTCAAGCACAATCAAAAGCTTATTTCCCCAGACACCAGCAGTCCTCATATCCTGTAATTTGTTGTTTTTCATAAACAGTGAGAAGAGGATGGGGAGGAGGGTGAGGAGGGTGAGGAGGAGGAGATCTTCAGCAGGACCCACAGACGTGAAGACGTGGAGACAGACGGACAGACGGACGGTGAGGCTGCTGAACACTGAGGGGATTTGGTTTCTAATCCCAGCGCTCGATGTGAGGCGTCTTCTTCACTTTCCTTTTTCCACTTGGCTCTAATTATCCTGCAGAGAAACAAACTCAGTTCGTCAGCCGGAAATTTAATTGAGATTTCCTTGTGGAAATCATTTTACAGCTGTAGAGAACAAAGTGGAGGACAGGCTGCTTTTATTAGTCCTACTTACAACATCACTGTTTGTTCACAGCAGGTCGTCTTCATATTATATGAACTGTCAGACTTAGAGACAGGAAGTGAGGGTTGTTACTCCCTCCTCCTGGAGCTGGTTCACTTTTCTCATGATGTTAAAACACTTCACTTTTCCCCTCCTTAACATTATGATCCCTCACAGGTCAGTACACTGATTACCTGGTTACCATGGTTACCTGTCAGTGGCGGATATACCTGGTTACCATGGTTACCTGTCATGGTGGATATATGAGACAGCAGCTGAACATTTAGTCCTGAAGTTGATGTGTTGAAGCAGATAAATGGTCAAGTGTGAGGATGTGAGGGACTTTGAGTTCATGCTGGTTCTGATAGAAAGGTGTCAGAACACAGAGCATCACAGTTTGTTGTGTATGGGGCTGTGTAGCCTCAGACCGGTCAGGGTGTCCATGCTGATCCCTGTCCACCACCAGAAGATCTACAATGGACACAGGAGCATCAGAACTGGACCATGGAGCCATGAAGAAGGTGGTCTGGTCTGAGGGATCAGGTTTTCTTTACATCATGGACCCAAGAAGAGCAGCTGGTGGAGTCAGTGTGATGCTGTGGTCAATGTCCTGCTGGGAAACCTTGGGTCCATTCATGTGGATGTTCCTTTGACTCGTCCCACCTCCCTAAACATGGTTCAGACCAAGTCCCCCCCCTTCATGGAAACAGTCTTCCCTAATGGCAGTGGCCTCTTTCAGCAGGATAATGCTCCCTGTCACTGCAACAATGGTTCAGGAGCTTTGAGGAACAACAACCAGTTCAAGGTGTTGACTTGGCTCCAAATCCCCCAGATCTCAGTCCAGTCCAGCATCTGTGGGATGAGCTGGACCAACAAGTCTGATCCATGGAGGCTCCACCTCACAGCTTCAGGACTTTAAGGATCTGCTGCTAACGTCTACAAGCTCGGTCTAGACTTGACTGACCTTCACTCTGAGCTCAAGGAGGTTCAGGTGCGTTTGAACTCAGAGGTAAAGAAGAGAGTCTGGATCAAAGTGCTTCACAAAAGAACAAAGCCCCAGAACAAAACCCACCTGGCCAGGACCAGAAGGTCACACAGAGACTGTCTGAGGCTGGACCAGAAGTCAAAGGTCATTGATACAAAAAAACAATAAACAGGTTTTATTATGGAAGATAAAACAGAGACAGAGAAGCAGAGTCAAGATTCACTTGATAAACAATAAATGTACATGACACAACAACAATGACCTCATGTTGATGTGTTGCCAGGCAACAGTCCAGCGATGTTGGAGTAAACAACAGATGAAGAAACAAACAAATGATAATGTTGTTGCTCATCACCGGAGACTAATGAATGACACTTGTAGAACTTGCTGCTAAAGGTCGTTACTCTCATCCTCTAATTATCTCATTCAGGTGCTGATGTTGAGTCCAGCCTCACTTCCTGTCATGTGACCGTCTCATCGATGCTGAGGAACAGGTGATTTATTGATCGATGATCAGAGATCAGATGATGGTTAACTATCCTCATTAGGTTCAAGAAATCAGTAAGTTTAACCCTTTAGAGCCACGTTCAGTCTTTAATGTTTTTCATCTCTTTGTGTTTTTCCTTCTAAAGTCGTTATTTTTAAAAACATCTCCAAGTCTCCTCATCTTCAGACTCAGCTCAACCTCAGCTCATTATATCTGTGACTCAGTAAAGACTCTGTTCACTGTAATAGGGGATATTATTATTTTCTTATTTTCTAGATAAAAACCCTGTAATTCAACACAAAGTTACACACATGTACCTGATGAATAGACAATAAAAATCAGTTTGAAGTGAAGAAGCAGCTTCTGTAAGAGACACAGATTAACACTGAGCTGTGGAAACATTCAGATACAGGTAAAAACACCTGCACTGTTTTTCTACATTCATGTAAATAGTGACACTGAAATAAGATAAAATCATAAAATGAGATCATTCTGATCAACTCAGACATAAATGGAATAAACAGTGTTTCCTGTTTGAATGTGATGTCATCGATTACCTGTCATTCACCCTTCAGTCATTTAGAAAGAAAAAGGCGTTTAAATTGAATGCAGTGACTTTAAATTAAAAGGGGCGGGGCCTGTCGGCTGCCCACGCCCCCTGATTGGCTGTGGGGGGTCTATTATGATAATGAGGAGGGCGTGGCGTGGCGCCGGGGCCGCTGGGCTGCTGAGAGCCGCCTCAGTGTGTCGGCAGGACCCGGACCGGACACACCGTCGGTCTCTCTCTCTCTCTCTCTCTCTCGGTGGATTTATACCGGAACCGGCTCGGGGCAGGAGGCGGATTTTCCCGCCGGTTTGGTCTCGTTTTGTGGAAATAAGCGGAGCTGTTGTGGATTAATGTGCCTGTGAGGGTTCGTGCTGGACCGAGACGGAGCCGAGTCCGGATCCGGTCTGAAGCCGGTCCTCGGTCTCGGGAGACGTGGACGCAGAAAGGTGAGTTTGTTCTTCTTCTGCTGCCGTTTTCCTGCAGGAAAGCCCGCGTCTCTACGTGTGTGTGTGTGTGTGTGTGTGTGTGTGTGTGTGTGTGTGTGTGTGTGTTTGAGGAATGAGGATGCACCAGGTCGGGTGTGTGTGTGTGTGTGTGTGTGTGTGTGTGTGTGTGTGTGTGTGTCCTGGAGCTTGTCTGGCAGCTTTGATTGACGGCTGTCAATCATCCGTCCGTCAGCACGCGCGGCAGCAACAACAACAAACGACCGAAGAGTCACGCGCGTGTTTCTGAAGCTCCATTAACTCCAGTCACCTTCCTCCTCCCCCTCCTCCTCCTCCTCCTCGCTGCATCCTGATGCTGAACTTCCAGCTCCGGCTCACGGACTCCGGGCTCTGCAGGACTGAGGTGGGGGGGCGGGCCTCGTGCTCACAGAAAAGCTTCATGTTTGATTTCTACACCGTGAGCCGCAGACCGGGGCCGGTCCGGACTCAGGGCGGGAGTCTTTGTCTTATCTCTGCTGAGGCTGGACGTGTGTTCTTTGTGATCCGGATCCAGGTCCTTGAACAGTAGACCCGGGGTTAATATCCACCCAGGTCTGATCAGGTCTTTGTCTGGTTCTGGTCCCAGAGCTCAGTGAGGTTTTGTTTCTTTATGTTGTAATTATTATCATTAATGATTGAAAATGAATCAGTGTGTCTGTCACCTGCAGAGGTCAGAGGTCACGTCCTCAGGTGTTTAAGGACTTTGTGAGACACAAACACATGAGAGCTGCTGATTCATGATAGAAAGACATGATTGATTCTGAACAGTTGCTGATTCATTTGTTGAGATCAGTGGATGTTTCATTGATTCACTATTACATCTGTAGTGATTTCTTTTCTGCTCTGATCCACTTCACTGACTCCTGGAGTCAGAATATCATTTATTTATTCTATTTATTATATAAGTCATTCATTTATTAGACAGCAGCAGTGGAGACAGACAGGAAGTGTCCGAGCCAGGACCTGAACCAGGAGACGCTGCTGTGATGTGTGTTTGGCTGAGCTGATGTTCAAAACCAACCTTTATTTAACCGGTAAGATCCATTGAGTCCTGGATCGGGCTCAGTCCCGATCCCGTAGAGGGATCCATGAAATCCTGATGTCGTTAGTCTGAGTATTTAGAGGTCATTGGCTGAAACTGGAATTGGAAAACGATTTTGTTGATTTAACAAAATAAAAGACTTTTTCATTATTGTCTGTTTGTAAAGCAAACAAAGAGAAAATATCTGGATGATTAATTAATATAATGATAATTATTATCATTTAGGTTTTCATTTTTCCCACAAAGAGAAATGTTTTTATGAAGTAATCAGAACAAAACAGAACCCCTGCTGTAACAGGAAATGACCCAGGTTTTCAGTCTAAAGGTTGTTATCAGCTGATAAAACCTGAACCGTGAAGATTTTCTTTTATTGCTCATCTTTTTCTATCTAAGTTGCAGAAATGGTGTAAAACCTGGTAAATAAGTCTGAAGTAGCAGGTCAGTGAACGCACCATCAGACCCGTCTGGCTTCAGGCTGTAGATCCTCAGGGTAAAACCAGTGCGGTGGCTGTTGTCGGGGTCACCTGGGCAGATGAGAGCGAATGATCAGGACTTAAGGGGGAATTCTCAAAGGAAACAACCTTAATTGTCCTTAAGGCTTTTATCAGCGTCTCATTAAGTCTGAGGTGTTAATTCAGGAGGAGAGAGAGTCGACCTGCTGCGGCTTCATGGCTCTGAAACGAAGAGTCAGGGAAACAGCCGTCGCTCCAGGAAGGAGCCGTTCGGCCAATTATGAGCAGAACATTGAATTATTAATTTCAACACTGATGCTTTTTGGTGTCGGAGTCCGAGTGAAGCTGCAGGTCTGAGTCTGGAGTCGGAGTCCAGACTCAGACAGACCAGGACCCAGGTTCAGGTGTCACATGACCATCAGATACACTTTGTTATTCTGACTGATTCATGTTCAGTTGATGTTTAAGACACTTTTTATTTTTCTAAACTATATTGAAATATATTTACTGTATCTGCACAAACAATTAGCTTCATTGATGAAGAATCTTTTATCTAAACTGACAAATGGTCATGATTGTGTTTTTGTCTAAATAAATTCAGTCAGTGACCAGGTACAAAGTGCATCAAAGTGAATGGAGCATTATCAGGTAATGAGACTAATTCATTTGGTATCTGAAAATGAATGGTTAAAAGATAAAAAGTAGATACAGTCGGACTTTGTGACTGACTTAAAGGGCCTGATTGGAGAGCTGCTGTTTCTGAGGTTAAATGTAAAAACAAATCAATTGATTATGTTTTTGATAATGAACCCCCCAGTCTAGACTGGTCATCCATTGTTCAGTCCGACTGTGTGTGAAGGTGTCACTGACTGAAACGTCTCCGTGTGTGGTTTCAATCAGCCAATCACCCGGTCGTCTGCTCCACTCGCCGCTGCCGGCTCCGTTGTGTGTGTGCGTGTGTGAGTGTGTGTGTTAACCTTGGGGTGTATTCGGACACAATAACCTGCGAGTCCCTGATGGGCCGGGCTGATGGTGAGGAGGAGGAAGGAAGTGGAGAGAATAATGTTGTTCCAGAGCAGGAAGATTAGCTGCGTCGCCTTGAAAGCCTCCAAACTGCCGCATGTCATCAGCCATTATGTTTCCTGTGCAAATCTGAGCCGCGGGACTCGTCTTTTGTTCTAATCCTCCGTGTGTGTGTGTGTGTGTGTGTGTGTGTGTGTGTGTATGTGTGTGTGTGTGTGTGTGTGTGTGTGGGGGGGGGGTAGCCTGTAGAAAGCAAGGAAACTAAATGCACACTGAATTTCTCAGGACATATGCAGCATTGATCCCATTGGCTTTGGCTACAAGCAGCTGCCAGCTAGGAGACACTCTGATTGGCTGTGACATCACCCAGAGTCCAGACTGAGGATGGTTATCTGTGATTGGACCTCAGCATGGTTTGGTTTTCATCAGTGACCTGGCCCCGGGGATCAGGCGTCAAGTCCCCCACATGTTTAACATATTGAACAGTATTTCACTGTTAAAGTGAAGCTGGGTGTCTCTGCTCTGTGTGTGTGGAGGTGAGATGTTTACTTCTCCTCCTCCTCTGAGCAAGGCAGCGCTAACATTACATCACTGTATGACATCAACATGAAGCTCTTCAAAATAAAAGCCCAAAATGATAAATTGTGCTGACTTCACAAATTTGTCATCTCTGTATATGACTCTCTACACACACACACACACACTGGTGCTAATTAGCTGTCAGGTATTTATGTTGTGTTTGAGGCCCTGGGGTTTCGTTGCCTCTCTGGAGTGTGAGTCGTCGTGTGACTGAACAAATCCAGCTCAGGTCTCAGGTGAAGCTCAGCTGTCCTTCAGTCCTCAGCTGATCAAGTGGATGTTAAACAGCTAACATGCTAACTGCAGACAGCAGGCCTGGTTCTGCTTCTGCTCCTGGTTCTAGTTCTGGTTCTGGTTCTGGTCTGCAGTCTCTGAGACTATGGGGTAGACATATAAACCAGTTATCTACCTGAGCACAACAACAACTTCTGGTTGGGATTTTCAGAATAAAAGCAGTAGTCCTGACAGCTCAACACAATAGGACACAACGCCATCAGAGCGACAACATGACAGTTGGACTTCACTGTCGCGTTCAGATGATGTAGATGTGGCCAAATGTACGGCGACTTTTCCAAACTTAATCTGACTTGTTTTATTTGCTTTCTTGTCAACTTGTAACCGTGTTTTTGTTGCTATAACAATCACTTCATGGATTTGATATGTGACGCCCCTGTCAGCTGTTTGGGGCCTGTCAACAGACGTAGACGCAGATCCTGGACCTCAGTCCTTGATCCAGCACAAGCTAGACCTGGTTTTCACATCTGCTGGAGACACACACACACACACACACACACACACACACACACACACACACACTCTTCCTTGGACTCATCTTTTAGCCTCATTAGCACAGAGAGACACAGTCTAGTTCTGCTGATGTTAGAAACTCCAGTAAGTTACATCAGGTTGAACACACACACATAGAATCACACAGACACACACACACACATAGAATCACACAGACACACACACACATAGAATCACATAGACACACACACACACACACACATAGAATCACACAGACACACACACATAGAATAACATAGACACACAGACACACACACATCGTGAGGTCATGTCGGGAAAACCAGACCTTCCTGATACACACAGTTGATGCTGTGTGTGTGTGTGTGTGTGTGTGTGTATGTGGTGTTATTGTAGCACTCAGCAGTACAAAACAAGGGAATCAAGAAGACAGGAAGTTCTCAGACCTTTAATCTGATCTTTGTGTGTGTGTGTGTGTGTGTGTCCGCCCCTCTCTGTGGCTGCAGGGTGCTCTGCTGTGATGAATCAAACGTACCTGTGGGGATGAGAACATCTTATTTCCACCCCTCTCTCCTCCTCCTTTTTTTTTTCCTGCTCCCTCCATCTTTGCTCGTCTCGACACTTTGGGCGAAACTCAGTGTAACTGTGACGCAACACGATGAAAAGTCAGGAGAGGATTTAGGCCACAGCAAGAAACACCAGGAGAAGTTTGTGATGAAAGTCACAATGAGAACGAGAATGAGTGAGAGCAACATCCGGTCAAAACTTTCAGAATAAAAGCAGCACAGTGGCCAGTGTTGATCACCTGACCACGAGTTATTCTAAACAGAGACTTTGTTGTTTCCTCACTGTGTTAATTCATGGTGGCCTCAGAGAAATCCAGCAATTCAGAGTGGGTGGGTATCGAATGGTAGTGTATAATGACCATCAGGGGGCGACTCCACTGGTTGTTAAAGAAGTCAGATTGTATTGAAGTCTATGGGAAAATGTCCCTACTTCTCCTTGATTTATTAGCTCAGTAAACGTTTTCCTAATGAGTTTATGGTCTCAGTCTCTAGTTTCAAGTCTTCAATACAACATGATGTTCATTTTTTAAATGATGGTCCATTTAGAGGAAAATAGACCAGAAAGAAGGGGATGGATTAGGGGGCGTGGCTACTGTGTGATTGACAGACTGTACCACCCAATCAGGACAGAGCAGATCAGCTCCACCCCTCACTCCTCCTCAGCTCCACCTTCTCCTCCAAACATGGTTTCTACTGGTTGAAAATAAAAAAACAAGATGGCTGACGGATAAATTACGAACTAGAGGCTTCAGAGCAGCAGAACAGACGATGGTGACGTCACGGTGGGCTGATCCTTGGTTTTGTCCAAATTTAGCTTATCAGCCCCTTTTTGCCCCTTGTTTTAGTTTAACAACTGTATGAGCTATGGCAAGATCTGAGCCTCTCTTCTGATTGGCTGACTGTTTTCTGAGTGATCCAATAAAAACATAGCAGATTTCAGGTAAAACACTACAGTGTTGGATGGTGGGTCTAGGTGGGCAGGGCTTGGGGGGGGACTGGTTTATTGTGACATCACAAAGTCCCAGAAGTCCCGAGGCTGGTTTTAAGGCTCAGTTTCTGAATCCAGGCTGTGAGCATTTCATCTACCTTTAGACTGTATGTATAACTTATTTTATTCAAGCTGTTGTTCGTTACAGATTTAGATTTTACACAAAACCTGTTGCTATGTATTAGCATGTAATGACAATACATACAAGTTCGTATTTGTGTGTTGTCAAGCATTTGTAAGGTCGTGTTGTGTCCCTGTTGTCATTGTGTGTAGTAGCAGTCGCTCAGTTGAGAAACATGAAGAAAAAAACGAGTTCAGATGGAAACATCTGAGGCTGCAGGAGAAGTGACAGGAGAGAGGGGGAGATGGCAGTGCTCCATCTCTGATTGGTGTGTGTGTGTGTGTGTGTGTGTGTGTGTGTGTGTGTGTGTGTGTGNGTGTGTGTGTGTGTGTGTGTGTGTGTGTGTGTGTGTGTGTGTGTGTGTGTGTGTGTGTGAGAGTTAATTGCCGACTCATCCTCTTCTGTCTCTCTCAGTTTGTATTGAGTGAGACACCTTCCAACATGGCCGCCTGCCAAACACATGGACACACACACACACACACACACACACACACACACACACACACACACACACACACACACACACACAAACAGACACACACATACACACCTACACAAACACACATACACACACACACGCACACACACACACACACAGACAGACAGACACACACACACACACACAGACACAGACACACACACACACAGACAGACAGACAGACAGACAGACACAGACACACACAGACACACACACAGACACAGACACACACACACACAGACAGACACACACAGACACACACACACAGACAGACACACACAGACAGACACACACACACACACTGCTAGCTGACCTCTGTGTTTCTATGAAGCGTCTCTTCCTGCTCTATTGATCAGCAACAACACACACCACCCTCTCTCTCCAGGTGTGTGTGTGTCTGTGTGTGTGTGTGTCCGTGTATCTGTTTGCGTGTGTCTGTGTGTGTGTGTCTGTTGCTGATGCAGTGTACTGACAGCTGGCTCACAGCAGACTCTGACTTCCTGCTGCCTGCAGAGAAAGAATCGATGCTTCGACAGAGGAAGACGTTTCCTGTTTGAATGAGGAAGATGAAGATTAACTAAGATGATGAGGAGCAGATGAAGAAGAGATACCTGATTATCTGATCAGAGTCTGGATCACCTGAGTCTCTCTGATGTGACACAGCAAATAAAACGACTCACACAGCACAGATCTGATGCTTTGTTTTCTTTCCCTGCCAAAATAAGAGCTCATCCATCTTTAGCTGCTCCCTCCTGGAGGAGATAATGCGCTCTTATTCTGAAGCTCCAGCTGATAACAGATGTTCTCAGTATCTGTCTGACGTGATGAGATTCATGTGACAGGGTGCAGGCTTTGGCTCCGCCCCCTGGTCAACATGTGACAAGATGACCAGTCCCCAGAGACGAGTCAGAGCCTCTCTGATGTTTAACAGGAAGTAAAAACAATTCACAGAAAAAAACATCCTAATTTCCATATAATGTCTGAGCCGTCGATCAGACGTCTCTGTGTGACAGTGTGAGTGCTTCAGCTGCCGCCGCCACCGCCGCCTCTGCCAGTGCTGCCGCCAGGAAAAGTGATTTTCAGAATAAATAGCAGCACTCAGATAAAATTAGGACGAAGAGACAAGAAAATGAAGTGCGAGGAGAAACGACAGGATGGATATTAACATGAGAGAAATAAAGGAGATGTTTCCTGTCAGTCAGAGTCAGAGCTGCTGAACACTGTCAGCTGACTGAGTGAGGTCAAAGGTCGAGGAAGAGGTCCGGAAACATCAGGGTCTGGTTCAGGCTTATTAACCTCTGGGTCGAGAGGTCAGAGGTCACAGGGTAGTGCTGGTCTGGAATGTGGACCTCTTGTGGTCTGGTCTCCTTCAGTTAATCTGAACCAGGAGACGAAGTTGAACCGTGTTTGTCGTCCGGGCAGTTGCTGGACTTCCTGCTGGACTTCCTGCCGCTCTGCGCTCAGTGGCGTCTGGTGGTGATGACGCCTGTGGACGACGTGAAGATTCACGGCCGAGGTGTGAAGACTGATACTAAATGTTGTCGCTTCCTGTGGTCAGTCAGATCCTCCTGAGAGACAGTGGCTCTGACTTATTGATGTTATTGATCAGTGACGTGATCAACTCGTTACCTCGACCAATCCTGAAACATAAGGGGGGGGCATCACTTCTCTCATCCTCCTCCTCAGGATCTGTTGTCGCTGGGTTTTGGCTCTGTGTCCACACAGATGTCTCAGTGCTACGGTGGCCCAGAGGGTCAACACACTGTGACGTGACAGAACACAAACACACAAACCACTGAACAACAAGTGTGTCAAAGCAGGTGCATCACTGTTTAGTGTCCTCCAGAAACACTGTGTGTTTCGGTACTGAACCCTCTGGGCCACCGTACTTCATCAGTCTCTGAATCTCAGTGTGAATCTCAAACGAAGGTTGAAGGTTCATCTGATTCATCTGAGCCATTGATTGATTATTGGATGGAACTGAGACTGAAGATGCATTCAGGGACAGTATTGAGCATGGGCTTCCTGAACTATGGTAAATTTTTACCTCTGAGATGAAGCTGGATGAGACGTATTTGGAGTTGGCCTCCCTGAGCTCTCTGTGATTTCACGTGTGTCCTTTACATGCAGAGGGGGAATCATCCCGCCGCCACAGACCAGCTGTCGGCATGGAGACGGAGGAGGCGTCTGACCTGCAGGTTCTGCCTCATTTTATTCTTTAAGGTGAACTGAGGTTGAGCTCAAAGGTTAAATTCACCAAAGGTTTCTGCGTCAGGCTCCTTCATCTGTTCAGTTTTCAGGTTTAACCCTTTAGAGCCACATTAAGGTTTCTCAGTCTGTGAGCTGCTGTTCTGCAGTTTTCCCATAGACTTCAATCCAATCTGACTTCTTTAACAACCAGTGGAGTCGCCCCCTGATGGTCATTAGAGACAATGAAGGTTTAGGGCTCTTCAGACCAGAGTCCAGGTCCAGGCCCCAGGGTGGAGTTATGTCCAAGTGTGCGTTTCCTAACAGCACTTGAATGCATCATCCAGCCATCTTTCCATCTCACTGTAGCCACGATGTCGGAGACACTAAGTTCTGATTTGTTTTTGACAGTAAACGTCTCATGTGTCTCTGTCTCCACCTGCAGCTGCTGAACTGGTTAAACACAGACTGTGGCGTCAGGTTTGTGTCCTACTGCTGTGTGATGTCACAGTGACATCAGGTCAGTTTAACCCCGATCTGCTGTACGTCTGGACCCGGACGTCTAAGCCTCACAATCAAATGAAAGCCCCAGTCTGTGCACAGGGGGTGTCCGTATACTATTGGCAATGCAATGTGTTGTAGCTGCCCCTAATCCTGAGATTCCTCTGTTTCGTGGTCGTGATTCCTTGTGGTCGTTCTGCGTTTCGTCAGCATGTTCGCCGCCACCTGTGGCTGTTTCAACATGTTTCCTTGGCTCCGTGTTTGAGGAGTGCAGGAGGCTCCGAGAATCACATTCACAGCATAAAACCCATTAATCTGACCTGTGTGTGTGTGTGTGTGTGTGTGTGTGTGTGTGTGTGTGTGTGTTGGCTGACCTCCAAGCTACCAGGATCGACCCACTGCCAAACATGTGCGGGGCGGCTGCTGCACACTTCACACTCAAGCTGTGTATGTTTGTGTATGCGTGTGTTTTGGTGTGCGTGTGTGTCTTCTGTTGTGTAACCTCTGGTGTTGTCGTCTCATCCTCTTTGTATTTCTTTTTGTCATATCTTTATCTGTTTTATCCAAAAGATTCATTCAATGACATTTATTTCAGTCAGTTCAACACACACACACACACACACGCACACACGCACACACACACACACACACACACACACACACACACACACACACACACACACAGAACAAGGTGTGGATTAGTTCATTTAGTCCTAATCTTCTCTGTTAATAAGCAGCTGATTTACCTGTTTCTGCTGCAGGAAACAAACCATTAACGACTGTTCACTAATCAACATCAACACTAACGGTCTAGTAAAGTACAACAAAGAACATGAAGCCCAGTGTTCCCAGTAAAAAGGACCAGGACCAGACAGACAGATCCTCCACTCAGTGGATGAAGCTTTAGCAGTCTTGTCTGGTCTTGTCTGGTCTTGTCTTGTCTGGTCTGGTCTGGTCTGGTCTGGTCTTGTCTTGTCTTGTCTTGTCTTGTCTTGTCTTGTCTTGTCTTGTCTTGTCTTGTCTTGTCTGGTCTGGTCTGGTCTGGTCTGGTCTGGTCTGGTCTGGTCTGGTCTGGTCTGGTCTTGTCTGGTCTTGTCCTCAGTGCGAGACGTGCAGCAGGTTTGAGAGCGAGGCTGCAGGACGTTAATGAACCGACTCCCACTCTCCGTGTGTGTTCACATGTCAGAGCTGCGCTGCAGGGGCTGCTGGGTAATGGTGTGTCAAGAGTGTGTGTCAGTGGTGGTGTCAGATCACAGAGAGTAATGGAGCATCAGCAGCTCGGCTGTTGTTTCATTTACTGCTGCTGGGAAAAGTTCATTAACAAACAATGACAAAGTGAATCAGTAACGAGGCTGAAGGTTCAGTCAGAGCAGGAAAACTTCACACAGGCAACAAGACAACGAGTGCTGCCACACTTAAAAGCTGTCCACCACAGCTGGAGGAGACCAAACACAGAGCTGAAAGTGCGGGAACAGTGGACTGAGGCTCAAACGCCACAACATGAGTCATCATGCTGAGCTGCAGCTACTGTTACTGGTAACAGTCTACTGACTGTCCGATTAATGAATGGAGGTCTACCTTTAGACCATATGGACCTTTAACATCTACCTTTAGACCATATGGACCTTTAACATCTACCTTTAGACCATATGGACCTTTAATATCTACCTTTAGACCGTTGAATGGTGTGTTCAGGGAGGCGGGGCTTAGGAGTGTAGCTCAGGGCAGTGACTGTTGTGACATCACAAAGTATACTGATATTTTCACTGTATTAATATAGAACCTAGACCTGCTTTTTAATCAAAGACCACATGGAGGTCTACCTTTAGACTCTATGGACCTTTAACATCTACCTTTAGACTGTATGGACCTTTAACATCTACCTTTAGACCGTATGGACCTTTAACATCTACCTTTAGACTGTATGGACCTTTAACATCTACCTTTAGACTGACTGGACTCATCAAGGTGTTTGTGTGTGTTCCTGCCCTGTTCCTGTTCTTGTTGATCCATGGAGCGCGCTCAGTTCACTTTCACGTCTGTCTTGTTGGGTCAGACTTGACTCTGCAGACAAGTCAAACCACCACCAACTGAACCAGTCAGACTTCGATTTCCCAGTTAAGAAGCTAATTAGAGCTATAAAGTGGAACAAACATCTGGTTAAAACCCAAAAACAAAGAGAGTGAAATATGTCGTAATGTCACATCAGACAAACTGAGCTGCTGAGTCAAATTTCTCTCACGTCTTTAAAACTGCTCCAGGTTTATGACTGTTCTCCTGCAGAAAACTTCAAATCCTTCTCTGTCGACTTTTCAGTTGAATCCTGAGCGATGCTGTTGTTTGATTCTTTGCTCAACTCTGTCAATTTCCTGCTCCTCCACACGTCCTGGACTTCAAAGTGGTCTTCAGAGGCAGAGCGAGGGAGCAGCAGGAATATAAATCCATCAGCCTCCGTACACTCATCTCTCCATTTCACAGTGGATCCTGTGAGGCAGAGTGATGCCTGACTGGCAGGGGATTCAGCTGCCATCAGGAGCAGAGCTGAGTTCATTGGGACTCATGTTGTGGAGGGAACTGTTTCAGTCAGATTCAGGTGGGAACACCGAGCTGCTGCTGCTCTAGATCCAGGTTTTCTAATGAGATCCTGGAGTCAGGTGGGCTCACGACACCTGCCACAGAGCTGGAGGACTCAAAAATAAATGATGGGGAATCTCAACCAGAGCGAAGGAAAAAGTTTGTTGTTTCAAACTTCTGGGATTTAAATTAACTGATCGACAGTGCTAGACTTTTCAAAATAAAACGCCCAGAAGCGTTTTAGAAAGTCTCTGCTTTAGGGGAAAAGTAGAAGAAGAGACCAGTTTAAAACTAAAACAGAAGAAGAAGAAAAGAGTTTCAAGACCAGGAGGGGGATGTGACTTCATGACACTGCAGCAGTAACATGTCCTGGTCCTGGTCCTGCTGCAGGCTAAGATATAAACCCGAAAGCAGAAGCTCCTCCCCCGGCTTCCCTCTTGACTCCTCCTTCTCTTCACTCTCTCTGCAGAATCTCAGACACAGGACTTAACCAGGACCTGGACCAGGAAGGGTCTGGAGTTATTCCTCTCAGCTTGATTTGGACATTTCTCATGCTCTGATTGGCCCTCCCGTGGAGCTGCTCGTGGTTGGACGATCCTGGACTCAAGGTAAGGACTGAATTTATCTCTTTTTTTATTGGATGATTGTACATGGTTCTCTGTGGAAATTGGGAGTGTCCAATCAGAGGACAGCCTGGTACTTCCTGTCTCCAATCAGTGACCTGCCACCATTGGTCCGACTCAGGAGAGAGACAGGAGAGGTGGCTCAGTGTGTTGTGTGTCCACGGCGTGTTGTGCGAAATGATCAGGTTGTGTCTTTGGTGCGTCTGTTGTTAAAGGTTGTTTGTGTTGTTTATTTATTTTTGGAAACAATTAGCTGAGAAAAATCAAAACAAAAGTAGATTTAAAAAAAATCGAATCAGACATTTCAGGTTGGACAGTTTTGTCTCCTGAACGAGGATTCAGGTGACGAGTTGTCAGGACGCTTCTGTTCACTAATCAGCTTGTTAATGAGCTCGCTTAACGGGCTCATTAACATAAAGGGGGCAGGTCGTCAGCTGCCTCTGGTTCCTGTAGTTCTCCATAAACACAGATAATGGGACACTTCACATGATAATGGAAGGATTCAGATAATGGACGAGTGTGTCGGTGTCTTTCTCTGCCTTTGTGAGGATGGGCCCAGGTAGACCTGGTCTGTGGTTTTAACGAAGCTCAAGTTTGTCGTGATGGAGCCACCAGCGTCTGGCTGGACTTCCTGTCCTCACGTTTCCAGAGACTGGACAGGAAGTGGCGGTACAGGTCAATCTGTACCAGAATCACACAGTGGGATTAGCTGAGGAACAGCGTCTCCAGACCACATGACCTTCCTGATCCAGACCACATGACCTTCCACCCAGAGACAGAGAGAGAGAGACAGAGAGAGAGAGACAGAGAGAGAGAGAGAGACAGAGAGAGAGAGAGAGACAAAGAGAGAGAGAGAGAGACAGAGAGAGAGAGAGAGACAAAGAGAGAGAGAGAGAGAGAGAGACAGAGACAGACAGAGAGAGAGAGAGAGAGACAAAGACAGAGAGAGAGAGAGAGACAAAGAGAGAGAGAGAGAGACAGAGAGAGAGAGAGAGCGAGAGAGAGACAAAGAGAGAGAGAGAGAGAGAGAGAGAGAGAGAGAGAGAGA
>CM076663.1:439062-454478 GCA_038496675.1 Rachycentron canadum | reverse complement strand
ATGTTAAAGGTCCATACAGTCTAAAGGTAGATGTTAAAGGTCCATACGGTCTAAAGGTAGATGTTAAAGGTCCATACGGTCTAAAGGTAGATGTTAAAGGTCCATACGGTCTAAAGGTTCTATTGGTTCCTCTCAGGATACATTACTTTTAATACTCATTGTTATTCACTTGAGTTGCTTGAAGGAGTGAAATCACTCATAAATAAAATGGTGACTCTGAATTTGATGAGTTTGTGGTGATCATCTGAGAAGCATCGGTCTCAAAATGACTCAATAATATGACAAAAACAATTTAAACCTTTTCTTTAAAAAAGACCCATCTTACTTTTGTTCATTTGAAAATCATTGATCAAAATTTGTGTTGCCACAGCAACAAATAAATTCAAACCACATGAATGAAAAACTAGACTTGATCTATGATCAGCTCTGTTAACAGTTTCCTCTCTTTCTTTCCTCAGGAGATCCAATCGTTTTGTTTCCCATGATCCATCAGTGCAGCAGGGAGGGGTGTCCTATGGGGTCCAGCTGGTTTCCTGTGAAGTCTTCGCCCGTCTGTGGCGGACAAGGACTAATAGAAGCTTGATTTCTTGATTTAACCCAAATGATGGATTCTCTCAGCGTTTGGATTATCAACTGGAATCTTCACTTTTTTATCTCATTTCATTTTTTTTTCACCTTCACCTTCACCACAAACCGTCACTGGATCCTCCTCCTCCTTGTCCTTCTTCTTCTCCTTTTTCTCTTCCGCTCTGTGTCAACAAACGTCGTCTGTCACCTTTTGTCTGGATCACAGAGAAACTCTGAGACGTTTCCTGACGGACGGACGCTGAGTGACCTACTTTATCCTGCTGGAAACCTGAGGAGATCACACACACACTCAGGCCACACACGTAGACATTCAGGGACTCTGGGTTAAAATAATAAAATTAAAACATTTTTGTGGTTTGATTTATCTCACTGTCTGTGCCAGGCGGGTGGAGTTAGCCTGATGGGGGATGTTTCAAGTGCAGTGAAGGGTTTCCAGTCAGTTCTCTGATGCTTTAGCGTTACCACAGGACTGCATGACCCAGAATACCTCAGTTTGTTTGGTGCTCATGGCTTTGTACAATTTTTTTCTAACACACCTGTGCAGCCCAGGTGATGACAATTAGCACGTCTGCCTCGTCTCTTTCCCTCCCTGTGCAGCTGCTTCCTTTAAAGTCTCACATTATTCATGAACCAGGGCCCTTTAAAGCCCCAAACATGACGCCCCAATAAAACACCCATCAATCCGTCTCATCCATCAGCTCTAATGCTTCTCCTATCAGGGCCAACCCCAGCTGACACTGGGGTCACCAGCTCTGTCACAGGGCCAATAAAACAATAAAAGTTATATCAAAATAAATATAAAGCTACGATACTTTATTTTGAAAAATATATGAAATCCAAACTAAGAATCAACAAAAATAGACCATAATAATAATATAGTTGCTTTTGTAGATACCATTTTTCAAAAGTAGAGTTTTTGGAGAGTCCTTGAATGCAGCACCACTGGCAGAGGCGCTGAAGGCAAATGTTTGGTCCCCATGGGCCCCTCTACCCTCCTTAGACCCCATAGTGCTGCGCTGTTAAGAACTGATGACGTGTGTTGTCGGACATCTACTGTGAGGCGTTTAAGGGACATCTGTCAACTGTAGTGTCAGCTTCTAGTACATGTGGGAGGGGACTGGCTGATTAAGATGCCCTGAGGAATAAAACAAACACATTCAAACAAAGTTCAATTTATTAAAGTAAAGATACTTTTTCTTAAACCCCCCTCCGTTTTTATGGTCGTCCTCTTTGGAAACATGTGAGCGCAGGAGATTAAAAGTTCAGACAAGATCCAACATGCAGGGATGAGAGGGCGTGGTGAAGGTGAAGAAGAAGAAGAAATAAAGGAAAAAAGTAGCGGGAAGGTGTCTTTTGTGGGTGGCGACATTCTTTGAGTTTTGGAGGGAAAGTTTGGTGAGCTTCAGGGTGGTGTTACCGAGTTTTTAAAAACAGATTTGAACTAAATTATACGTCTGCAGGTTAATGACACCTGTTTTTTTAACAGACCCTCTCTGTGTTTTCTGAAGCTCAGGTTTCAGCCAGATCACATCTAAATTCTTGAGTATTTTGACATCGAACCTCAGATGATTTCTGCTGTGCTTTGAGCTGGTTGTTGATTGTTTTTGTTTGTTTGTGTGGTTCACAGTTGTTTGTGGTCTCAGACTTCAACATGCACTGCAGTCTCTGGTGGGAAAGTATTTATTTTGTTAAAAAAACCTTAATAACTGGAGCTGAAGATCATAGCTGGTCTGCAGATCACACATTCAGAAGCTCCTTTGCTTTTTGTGCGTTTTTTCCGTTTATGCATTTTCACTCTGAACCTGTGCTTGAAACACTCACACAGAGCGCTTTTTAAATTCAAGCATCATTTTCATCATATTTATGTGTCACACAACACAACGTATTGACAAATGACAACATGTAAACAGACTTGTTGGCACATTTATATGTTTGAAAACGACACATGCAGCATAAAACAGAAACTGCCGTCATTGTAAATAGTAGAGGTAGATTGTAAACAGTTATTGTGATTTTTTTTTTATTGTATGTGGGGTTTTATTTCTCATCATGATTGATTTGTGTTTTGTCAATGTCTACAGAAACATTCTGTACAAATCTGCAGAGATTAAATAAAAAACACCCTCTGTGAAGTTCACGTCCAGTTCAACAGAAATGTAAAGACATAAAAGTTATGGAACTATTTCACTAATCTCATTAAGTGTCATGTTTTTATTCATTTTCCATCGTGACTCATGAGGCATCTGTTCAAATACGGGAACTGACCAATCAGAACCTGCGCATATTCAAACCAACCAATCACAGAGAGACGTGTGTGCGTGTGTCATTGATCCACAGACGAGGGGTTTTTTCTGTCCTCGCCTACCACGCCCTCGTCTCCTTGACTCTGAGGAGACAACGCACTCACTCACACGCTCACACTGAAAACTATTTGTCTTAACAAGTCAAGTCGTCTCAGTTTCGTCCTCTTTGTCTTCACAGGGATTTAAAGGAGCAGTTGCTCCCAAACCGTGGACAGGTGGTTTCAGTGGCTCCACCTGAGTTCTTCCTGTTTCCTGTCGTGTCTTTGTGCTCAGGGTCACAGATCAGGACACCCCTCAGGTGACATTAGATGCTACAGCTCATTAAATAGTAAAACCTCCTGTGCCTTCATTTACTGCAGTGATGTACACGTGTACTCCAGGACACTGTGACATCACTGATGGATGTGGTTACAGGCGCTTCGCCTCTGACCACCTGGACCTGGACCCGGACTCTGGGTCTGTAAGGTGAATAAAACGTCCAGCAGAGTTTCTGAAGGTCTCTGTTTGAAACTCAGGAATCATGAGAAGAAGAAATGTAGAGGAAGGGAGGAGTTAACGTTCATCACAGCCCTGAAAGAAGGGAATCATTTTGAAAAGGTCCAAGATGAAGAAACCTCTTTCCTCGTCCTGTGTGACGGCTGATTGGCCCGTTAATCTGATGATGAGATGTTTCACCTGGAAATGTCAGTTTGCACCAGTGACTTAAATCTGACTGTTACAGCTGAACCATGTGGCAAGAAAAACAAATGACCTGATTTAATCTAATTCACTAACAAAGTTTCTTATTTTTCATCCCAAACAAACCTTCAATAAAGAGTGAAATGTGTCAAAGTGTGTGGACTCTATCAGTTATCACAACGACGGAGCGTAAGATCGAGGAAGACGCCCACCTGCCTCACCAGTGTGGTCATTTCAGCGGGAGCAGCATTTTAGAATAAATATGTTCAAACGCATCAGATGTTTCTGATGAGCGAATGTGTTGAACGTCCAACTGAACGTGGACAGAAACGTGACCTTTGACCTGCAGAGTCTGTCCCGTCCCTGATGAGCGGAGCAGCCTGTCACAGCTGTGTGTGAAAAGAGTGTTATCATGATAAGGTTTGTTTGGGAGACAACAATAAAACTCAACGCAGGACAACGCCTGTTTTATCATTATCTGCAGGTCAATGACAGAAATCCAAACTGTCACTGGTCCAAAAACCCACTAACATCTGGCTTTTGTCTGCATTTGAAAAGGCTTCAGACCATGGTCACATGACTGTCGTAACCATGGGTATTTATCGGCTCCGGATCCAATGGGATTGACGTAAACGCAACATGCTAACGTTTTCTCCTTCTCCTGTAATGCCTCAGAAAAAAAAGTCAATCAGTTTTTATCAGCGTCCAAAAAACAGCTTGTACCTGCTAACTCACTCCGTTTAGAGGAAAATTTGACCCTAAAGCAGGGGATAACTTAGGGGGCGTGGCTACTGTGTGATTGACAGACTGTACCACCCAATCAGGATGGAGGACAGAGGCTGACTCACAAGTGTCACGGACGACACTTCCTGAAACCGTGTGAAGAGTTGTGTCGCTCGAACACTTCAGCTGTTACTTCACGGTTCTTGACACACACATGATGAAATGAAACAACCATCTAATCAGTGTTGTACGCAATCACGGGGTCAAATTCAGACAGCAGCGGTGCTTTCAACAGACATTGGACATTTTCTGTCAAAATGCACCATGGGAGTCACAGTTGACGTCAACAGGTCAGTTTCTGGGAGTTTAATCAAAGATTTCTTCTGACACATTTTGATCAGTTTGATGATTCAACCAGGAGACACTCAGGGTGGAGGCTGAGCTCCAGCGTCAGTCATGTCGTCATGTCATCATGTCTGTGGGGCTTCTACTAAAAACAGTAGAAGAAGAGACAACAGTGTTTTCAAGTTTCAAACTCAAGGACCAATGAAGGCGCAGTCTGAGGTGTGTTCGTCCAATCAGGTGCAGGGGAGGGTTGAAGTCCACGTCTGTTCTGAGGTGCGTTTTAGTCGGTGGGAAATGATCAGGCTCAACTCAAGGATCAAACCTGGTGTTTAAAGTGGATGAAGGTTCGTTTGTTTCGTCCACAGTCTGGACTGAGACGAACACAGAGTCTGAACCTGCACAACACAAACGTCCCAAACAAAGACATAAAACCGGAGGTGTTTCTGCACACACAGTGTGACTGTGTGTGTGTGTGTGTGTGTGTGTTGAATCAGGTATCGTTGACAGGACTGAACACGCCCGCAGCAGTTAGGCAGGAATGTGTGTTACCTCTTTGAGCCAACACTGATCCATGTGGGGGTGGGGAGTGGTGTGGATACTCAACACCCCCACCCCCATTCGGTGACATCACACCTTTATCTTCACATTTTATTGTCTTTTACTGTCTCGAGTATATTAAGCATTTATAAATACACATGGAGGGTTTTAAACATTTGATATATACATTTTAAGACTAAACAATAAACCTCCTGTAGATATGACTCCTACTCTAGTGAAATTCAATTTATATATATATATATATATATATATGTATATGTATGTATGTGTATATATATATATACATATATATATATATATACATATACATATACATACATACATATACATATATATGTGTATATGTATGTATAGATACTAACTTGATGTGGTTTTATACATCTTACTCTTCTCTCACGTGTTGTGTGTTTTATCCTTTGAACTCTCGACAGTGTCATGTATATAAATGCAGCCGTCTGCATGAATCCAATTTGTTTCCTTTACTTATTTCTTATTATTACGGTTTTATTATTCATATATTATCAAGTTTTTATTTATCAACCACTAATGAACTAAGTGCCATAACACAATAACACAACATACAAATAAAAATCTTTTACAATTCACATTTTTTCAATTTCGATAACATTTTGTTTACACTTCTTTATCTGTTTCATCTTATATTTGTTGAACTTTCTCAGTTTCACTTTCAGGAAAAGTCCTGGTTTAATTACTAATATTCATATAATCTGATAAATTAATATTCATTTTCTCATCTGACTCTGAGTGACACAAACAAAAGGTGTTTTTTTCTTTTCTTTTAGCTCCCGTTTCACCAATTTAACTGAATCTCTAATGAAACGTGAAGTGATGATTGTAAACAGAGCATTTCAGTGTCTTCACCGCCCCCTGGTGGTGGAGCAGGTCATGATGTGGGTGTGTTTACAGGGTGGAGTAATGATGGCCGTGTCGGTGGAGTGAAAGATTAACTCTGCTAAATCTCTATGGACGTTCACTGAGGACAAAAGACTTGGAGAGGAGCAGACACACAAATGAACTATCGAGTATTTTATGCACACACACACACACACACACACACACACACACACACACACACACACAGGTCACCCTCCACATATTTAAAATAAAAAATATCTAAATCTCTGCAAGTTCCAACAACTGAAAAATGTGATGAACAAATAAAAAGCTGTGATCAAATATTCCAGGAATGTGTTAAATCTCCTGTGGCATTGAACAACGCAGCCGTTTGTCTGGACACGACGTCTCGTAACCTGTGGGGCTGAATCCAGCTCCAGAAATATCCCAGCAGCCTCATCTCCAAACCCAGACCAGCAACCTGTGAAGGAGACGAGATGTCTCCTGGAGGAGCTGATATAGGGTAGGAAGGAAGGGATGCTCCTGCCAGGTCTGGTCTAATTACTGGAAATATTTCTGTGATGATTCATCTTCAGATTCAAATGTGTCAAAAGGGGGAAAAGAGTTTAACACAGAGTGAAAACACATTTTATCCCTTAAATGTTCTTACTCCAGCACTAAAAGTGGATTGAGTGAACACAGAATATAGAACGAAGGACCAGCCTTCTCAGATAAATATCTTTTCCTCATGCAGACTGTGTCCAGGTGACCTCAGTGAAGCAGGTGTGTGCAGATCGCTGTGTTAGATACACGGTCCAGACTTCACACAACACAGGTTGTGTGAAGTCTGGACCGTGTCCAGTGTCAACATCTGCATATGGAAACTGAGGTGGACCAGATTTGCCTGTGACGGAGGTTTAACAGGAGTCAGTTTCTTCTGATGTCGCACTAATCTGGTGGCTCTAAAGGAGAAGTCACGTGATCACATCTTGATTTTTTTTAAACCAGAAGAAAACATATCTGGAGGAGAAGGTGAAGAATCCTCTGTCAAAATTTGAAAAACAATGAAAAAATCATTTCAAATCTAATTTGAAGCACAAAAATTAGGCGTGGTCTCTGATGTCATGACAAATATTTGGTCAGAATAAAAGTGGTTCAAAATCTTGACATGTTCAGTCCAAAATATCAAAGATTATCAAAGTGTAAAGTTATAAAGTTGAGGTATATGACACAAATTCACAAAGTTCGTGAAAATTATCTTAAAACAATAGCGGCTTCAAATGTTTGAGCTTCTGAATTAGATAAGTCAAAATTTCTACTGATGATGATGATTTGTATTTTCATCATTTTCAACACCAAGGATTTTTTCTGACTAACTGGGCCTCCAGACACTGTGACTGTCGAGTCTATAAACTGAACATATAAAGAATTAAATGTGGAATAAATGAGTCATTAATAATAAATGAATGACTCATTATATGGACACGACGTCTATATACGACGTCACGACGTATATGGAATAAATGAGTCATTAATAATTATGTGCTTTGGTCAGAGGCAGTTATCCCTGAACTTTTCTTTTTGTTCTTCATGATCTAAAAAAAAGAAATAAAATTAAAATGAAGCGTTGTTTTTCCCTCACCATTAAAAAACAGAAGATTGACACAAATTTTTGTTGCAATAATAATGTGTAAGTTCATTGGGTGTTGTGACGTCATATCTCTGACAGTGACCAGAGTCTGTCTCCAGACCTGGACCTGGACTCTGGTCTGAGCCTCAAACCTTCATCTCTCTAATGACCATCAGGGGGCGACTCCACTGGTTGTTAAAGAAGTCAGATTGTATTGAAGTCTATGGGAAAATGTCCCTACTTCTCCTTGATTTATTAGCTCAGTAAACGTTTTCCTAATGAGTTTATGGTCTCAGTCTCTAGTTTCAAGTCTTCAATACAACATGATGTTCATTTTTAAATGATGGTCCATTTAGAGGAAAATAGACCAGAAAGCAGGGGATGAATTAGGGGGCGTGGCTACTGTGTGATTGACAGACTGTAGCACCCAATCAGGATAGAGTACAGATGGTTCCTTCAATTTGATTAAACTTTATTATATTTAACAAAAAGATATTTATCAAATAAGAATTTGTGGTGACAAACTTTAGTCCATTACACCCTGTGTATGTTTGTGTCAGAGGGAGATGAGCTTCATGACTCCAGTGTGTATCTGTAAACGCACACTGAGATAGTGTGTATCTGATGTGTTGTGTAAACACAGCTGATAAACTGTGATGTTGGGAAAAATGTGGCACTGGTGCATTTGAATCTGACGTGTATACACATGATGGCATCACTCCTGTTTCTGTAATGATAAGGAGAAAATAATACACAGCAGGCACTTGTTTTTCACGTCCTCACACCCTGCAGGGGCTGTGCACCTTCATGGGTTTTAGTCTCTGTTAAACTGCACCACACACACTGTTGACTTCAGCTGACTCAGCTAAAAGTCTCATTTTCACACTTTAACAGTGTAAAGAAAAAAAGGAGTTTAACCATTTATACAAACAGGTATTTATGTCTAAAGTCATTGCTTTTTCTCAGAAACAGCTGACACACACACACACACACACACACACACACACACACACACACACACACACACACACGCGCACACATTACACACACACACCAGTGTGTGTGTGTGTAATGTACGTCCACCAATCAGGAAGAGCCGCCACACCCCAACCACGCAACAACAGAAGTCAGGACAGTGACTCTGATCAGCTGCTCATATCTCTCTGAGCTGGAGGATCAATGACCAGGAGCAACACGAACTTCCTGTTCCCTGTTCTCAGGTGAGGTTCTACCTGCAGAGACACCTGTACCTGACCGGCCCCCCACCCCTCCCCCAGTAACAAACAGGAAGCACAACCAGCTGCAGTTCAATCTGCTCCACGTTAAATCAGTGAAGCTCCAGGTTTGGTTTGTCACAGCGTCCCACAGCTTCCAGGTATGACCAGCCAATCAAATCACAGCGTGGCCTCAGGAATGTACCATCAGAGACAGATTATTTACTGTGGTGAAGTTTTGTGGGTTTTTTTGTACTGAATGTTTTTATTTGCGTGTCCTGGTCGCCGCCGCCGCTCGGCCTTCAGGCAGATTTCTCAGGCTCCACAGATTCATCACAATCAGGCTCAGATAGACGAGTGGCGTCCGACGCTTCGGGAGATAAATCTGTGATGCAGCTTCTGAACATTTTGTTCCTCGTGGAGACGTCACTTCACGTGTTGATGTTCAACTCAGAGTGAATCATGTGATCACTGACAGGAAAAACACTGACGACTCAGCTCCAGAATAAAAATGACTGATCTCATTGTTCTTTTCTTCCTCTTCAGATGTTTCCACTGAACCGACTGATCACAGATCAGAATGAAATATACTAACAAAGATGCTTTTCCTTTCTTGGCTCAGGATCCTGAGTCTCTTCTTCTCTGTGATCTGAGGACGTGATGTGGCCTCGATGAAATAGAATAATCTTCATTAAGTCAAATTAAATGAACAAATAATTCTGTTATTGTAAAATAACAGTTTAATTAGTGATAATTTGATTATTTATTATACACTGAGTGCTGTGTGTTTGTCCAGTTTCTGCTTGTGTGGCCTGTGGCGCCACCTGCTGGTTCTCTTGTTGTGTTACATCAGCCCCCGACGTCACTGAGGAAAATGATGTGTTGAATGATGGAAGAGAGAAAATGTCAGTTTGAAGTCTGAAAAGTGGAAGAAATAAAATGGAAAAGTAGAAAAACTCACAAATTTAGGACAAAAATTAAATAAAACAAACAAAAAAAAAACTAACATGACAAAGTTAAACAGAAAGACACAAAAACACCAACAAACAATTTAGAAAATGAAACAAACACAGCCTGAAAAGTCAAATAAATCAAATAAAAACTCAAAAACGTATGATGAAATAAAAGCGGCTGCTCCAGAGACTAAGGTCTGAACCAGATCTGTAACTGTGGCCCTCACTGCCTCCGGACCCTAAAGGGTATCTCGGCTTGGAGCTGACCTCTCTGGGCCACCGTATATTCAGGCCAGTTCTCATTTCCTCAAATGATACAACATGAGTTGGTTGTGTTTTGTATATTTACTGTGAAAATAAGACACAGGAAACACCAACGGAGTTTTTGGGACATTGAGAGTTTTTTTTATTCCAAACGTGTGTCTATATATTGAACATCAGAGGGCGGGGCCCCTCCTACAGTCACCCCACATGTCAATATCAATAATAATGATAACAACAGAATAATATCCATCTGTCGTCTCCACCCACCGATCAGCTGAGCACTGCTGGTACCAACCTGACAGGAGGAGGAGCAGGGAAAAGGAACAGCTGACAATATGAAGACGCACAACAGGACGCACACACACACACGCACGCACGCACACACACTGAAATCACCCATTTAAAGTCACATGACATCAACATTCCTGTGCGTTTGTATTGAGCCGTCTTCATCTTGCTGCTGCATCAGTTTGTATGAAAGATGACAAAAGAAAACGAGAACAAACGAACTGCAGGAACGGCTCCGAGCAAAACTAGGTTTTACAGGAAAAACGTGCAGGAGGTGAATCAGATTTGGCTCCTTTGTGTTTGCATGTTGTGACCAGCGGCTGTAAAGCAATTCAATCAATATCAGCACTTATGTCATGTAATCCATATGATTTTGTCGATGGTGTGTATGGATCTGGGAGACATGATGAATGAATCATCATCAAATCAACTCAAAGACTCAAGTTTCAATGACAAAGAGATAAAAAATAATCAGGTCGGTCACAGGAAGGAAATTACAATCACAAATTTAGCTTTTTTTTCTTTTTCTGTTTGGCCTCCAAAGTCTACATTTACATATATATGTATATGTGTGTGTGTGTGTGTGTGTGTGTGTGTGTGTGTTGTGTGTCTGAACTTCAATGACTCACTGTAAACTTTGATCAAAACAGATTTAATCACCTAAAACATACAAAAACACAAAACCATACTGAAGGTAGTTTGTCTCTTAGGGACTGTATGAAAATTACTGGACTCGTGGAAAAAAGATTCATCTTTATGTTTGATTACTTAAAAAAAAAGCAACAATAGAATTATAGCTACTAATACAAAATAAATGACTAAATTATATTTTCATTTTCTGTTGTTTCATCTCTTTGTGTTTTTCCTTCTAAAGTTGTCATTTTTAAAAACATCTCCAAGTCTCCTCATCTTCAGACTCAGCTCAACCTCAGCTCATTATATCTGAGACTCAGTAAAGACTCTGTTCACTGTAATAGGGGATAGTAGCTCAGAGAACAAGAGGAAACTAAAAACACAGTGAATTTCTCCTTATTTTCTAGCTAAAAACACTGTAAACCAGAATAACCAAAGAAAACTTCAACACAGAAAGTTCCACACATGTGTTTGTGTTGTTCTAGAGCTGATTTGAAGTTTCTCTCTTTATCTGATCTGAGTTCTGCTCATTCTTTGGAGCAGTAATGATGAAAAATCAGCTCCAAAGCCTCTAATGCTCTAAATATCTTATTGTCCATGTCTCTCTGTCTTTATTCTGTCACTACAATAAACTCAGAGCAACTTCTCCTCACTCTGAGATCAGAAAAATACAGGATTGATCCCATTGACTTTGGCTACAAGCAGCTGACAGCTAGGCCTCTGAAGGAGACACTCTGATTGGCTGTGACATCACCCACTGGAGCCAATAGGAGTGTCCCGTGTAGAGACGTGACTCTAGACGTCTCTATCAAAGATGGAGGATGAGAATGGATGGATAAACACACAGAAGTAAAGCAGCAATGCTCCAGTCAAAGGCTCAGACTGATCCAGATCTGAACTAACTTCCTTCATGAGTTTATCACTGAAGTCAGTGTCACACAGGACAAATCAGGGCTTGTTAGAAAGAGCTGATTCTCTAGTTGAAGGAGAAACAAACAGCTCCTCCATCAGGAGAACGAGGCTCTGAAGACCTGATGGAGGAGGAGACTCTTCTGTGTCTCCCAGTAAAGGAATGTTATCACTTGCTGCAGCACCAGAGGACAGGATCATACAAAGTGAGATTGAGATCTTAACCAGATATGTAGTTTGGGTCCTCTCTGACCTGGGTCCTCTAGGGGCCTCAGGCCCCTGATCCAGTCTGAATAGAGGAGTCATTAATTCACTCCACTAAACACAAAGCTGCTGTTATCAAGTGACCATTATACACAGTTGATAGACTGGCTAACAGGCCATGATGATGTACACACACACACACACACACACACACCAATTCCCATTTAACTAGACTACACAAACATTTTGTAGGAAAGATGATCCCACAGTTAAACCTCCACCTGTTTTGACTCCAGCATCATGAACCTGGTTCCTGTTCAGACTCTCCAGGATCCTGGTTCAGGTCCTGGTCTAGTTTAACAGTTCAAAAATCAAAACTTTCACTGGCCTTGACCAAAGACATGAAGTTATCTGCTTTCTGGTCTGTTTTCCTCTAAATGGACCATCATTTAAAAAATGAACATCATGTTGTATTGAAGACTTGAAACTAGAGACTGAGACCATAAACTCATTAGGAAAACGTTTACTGAGCTAATAAATCAAGGAGAAGTAGGGACATTTTCCCATAGACTTCAATACAATCTGACTTCTTTAACAACCAGTGGAGTCGCCCCCTGATGGTCATTAGAGAGGATGAAGGTTTGAGGCTCTTCAGTGTGGTGGATGAATATGACAGGAGAACTGTGTTCGATTGCCTTGTGAAAGTAGCAGTTTATGCTGTTTCTATTATCCATGACTGTTTGTTATTATTATTGTAACCATGACAATAGAGATAATCTAAATGTTATGGAACTTCTTATTTTTACCCAAATCAACCCCCGACCCTCCATGAGCAGTACATGAATATCTGAGCCTGTAAAAGCTCCTGAACGCATCACACAAACCAACACTAAAGCTCATAACTGCAGTGTGACTCCCACAGCAACTGAATAAACAATACGGTCTGGTGTGGAAGAATAAAGAGATTCATGCACATTGTGAAACACACACACACACACACACACACACATGCAGCATGTATCTAAATAGCTCGCGAGCAGACTTAAAGATGGTAATCTATTTAATTGCTCAAGCTGTTGACTTATGTACACACATTAGTGAAGTGCCATCGTGTTTATCAGTGTTCTTGCCCCCCGGTGCTGAACGGTGTAAATTTATGTCTGCTGCTGCTCCCAATTCATTAGTGCTCAATGTATTATCACTTTGTTATTCACTGCATCTGCAGCACAACAATTTATTACAGTGCGCACAAGGAGCTCTGACATCATCACCATGGAGACACCGGCTGCGGCGGTGCCGTCATTGCTGCTCCATCAACAGTGACATTGTTATTGTTTGGAAAATTATGATTAGATTTTTAAGAAGCAGAACGTGATGTGAGTTGATGAGAGATAATGAGACAGAGGGTCATTCACATTTACAGTCTTTAATTGATGGGTTAGTTCTCAGTGTTTGTCTGGTATTGCAGAGATCCTTGTGTGTTTACGTGTATTTACATCATTAAAATGGTTCTTTCATGCAGCAGCTCCATTTTCAACATGAAAACCTCATATCTGCAGCTTGTTAATGTTTCAAGTAGAAGCAATTTGTGATTTCAGTGAAGATGGTTTGTTTTTAAAACAGCTCTCGGGATAAAAAAAACAGTTATATCTGGAAACATTAGAGCAGCACTGAACACCACAGACTGATCTAAACCTGGACCTGGACTCTGGGTCTGTGAAGTGACTCTAATGCTGAAGAGCCTCAAACCTTCATCCTCTCTAATGACCATCAGTGGGCGACTCCACTGGTTGTTAAAGAAGTCAGATTGTATTGAAGTCTATGGGAAAATGTCCCTACTTCTCCCTTGATTTATTAGCTCAGTAAACGTTTTCCTAATGAGTTTATGGTCTCAGTCTCTAGTTTCAAGTCTTCAATACAACATGATGTTCATTTTTTAAATGATGGTCCATTTAGAGGAAAATAGACCATAAAGCAGGGGATGGATTAGGGGGCGTGGCTACTGTGTGATTGACAGACTGTACCACCCAATCAGGATAGAGTACAGAGCAGGTCAGCTCCACCCCTCACTCCCCCTCAGCGCCACCTTCTCCTCCAAAGGTGGTTTCTACTGGTTTAAGAAAAAAACCAAGATGGCCGACAGACAAACTACAAACTGGAGGCTTCAGAGCAGCAGCTCAGACGATGGTGATGTTGACATTAGCTTAACATAACTCCCTTTTAAACTTTTACATTCAGATTTAATCAAAGTGTTAATCAGTGACCTTTCGAGGTGTTTGAAGAAGAAATTCATCGACAGAGCGAAGGCAGCTGGTTCCCCCTCCTCCCATAGATTGAAGCTAAACTAACCAAGTCCTGATTACAGCTCTATGAGTCTGACTATTGAAGACAATTCAGAAATGACTGGAGGCTGAGAAAGAACGAGGTGAAGTGAAGAAAGAACAACAACACACCATAGCATGTAAACCAATAGGTGACACAGTGGGTTGACTCTTGGGTCTGATGAGAGAAGTTTCTTCCTTTGGTTCTTCAAATCCCTGGAGCACCCGAAGGCAGCAGGACACACATGTTGGTAAATCTGCAGCCTCAGGTTTTAAAAGTCCGTTGAGACAAATCCCACTTTCATGTGAACAAACCGCAGAGATTCAGAGATTCAGCAGCTTCTTGCAGCTTTACTGTTTTTTATTGCATCATGTTCTCAGGTATTTATTCTTCATATTCATCCATCACTTTCATGTTATGTCTACACACAACAGGAGCTGTCCAGACTGTATTTGAACACATCCAAGCAGCAAGAAGTGAAACTTCTTTAGATACTTCTTCCCCAGGATGCAGAAAAGAAGTGATGTCATTTCTGATTCACCTGTCTCACCTGGACTTCCTGTCCTGTTTGCCTTTAAATGTCCAACCTGAGCAGGTCTCTGTCAGACCAACAGGAAGTGGAGAGACATGTTTCATATTCCAGTCACGGAGGCAGTCACATGTCCTCCCCCATCCTCCCCCAGAGGCTGAAAAACTCATATTCCACCAACAGCAGCTGCTGTCCCCTGAATCATATCCCCTCTCAACGAAAAAAAAAAAACAGCAGAAGAAGAAGAAACATGCCCTCCATCTGTCCTCAGCGCTCCACGATCTCTGTGGTCGGAGGAATTTTTGGTCCTGAACTCACAGTTTGACTGAGCGACCCGAGCAGCCGGGCGCCGCTGTGGCCTCCAGCAGCGGCGCTCCAGCAGCGGCGCTCCTGCTGAGGCGGCGGCTGCTGACTGAAGCA
>CM076663.1:403224-438562 GCA_038496675.1 Rachycentron canadum | reverse complement strand
AACATCTACCTTTAGACTGTATGGACCTTTAACATCTACCTTTAGACTGTATGGACCTTTAAATGTTTGCTGTGTTTTCCATAACCAAACTTCATCACTGCCTGAACAAAAGAAATACACAAACAAAATGGGTCTTTTTGTGGATTCAGTTCAGATTCAGTGTTGTTATGTTCACATCTACAGTCTTTGTATCATTTTCTAGAATTAGTCAGGCAGCAGGTTGTTTCAGAGTCATTGAACCAAACAGTGATTTTAAATCATCAGCAGTGTCGGAGTCTCTCTCACACAGAGTCTGGATCTACCTCTGTGGCTTTAATCCACCATCACCTGCTGCTGTCAACAGCACACTTGTGGTTTTTGACTTGTGAATGCCAAGTGAATCTTCTGTCACACATGCTGCATTTGAAGGGTTTCTCCTCAGCGTGCAGAGCCATGTGAGTGGTCAAATTGGCCTTTTTTGAGAATTTCTTCCCACAGTTGGAGCAGCTGAACGGTTTCTCCCCAGTGTGCACCCTCATGTGATTTACCAACGTGCAGCGCAGACTGAAGCTGGTGTTGCAGACCGAGCAGGTGAACGGCTTCTCTCCTGTGTGAACTCTTAGGTGTGTGGTTAGATTCGAGCTCTTTGTGAATTTTTTACCGCAAAATGAACAAGTGAATGTTTTGTCCCCAGTGTGGACATTGTCCTCCAGGTTTTCACCTAATCTTTCACCCACATATTCAGAGCAGTCAACAGCGTTGAAAGCTGCGTTATCTCTTTCTAAACCAGACTGAGGTTCCATGCTCTGCTCGAGACCATGGTTCCTGTCTTCAGACTCAGTCCCAGTTGCGTCTGGCTGTAAATGTGCATCTGGTTCTGGTCCTCCACCAGCTTCAGTTTTCAAATCCTCTGCCTGTGAGAACTGAGCTTTCTCTTTATCATCATCATCATCATTGCCGAGTGAAGAGGAAGTGTATGGGAACTTGCTTTCAGTCTGCTTTAACTCCTGAAGATGGTTTCCCTCCTGACTGGTCCAGAGTCTGTCCTCTTCTTCATTAATGAGTGGTGGCTTTGGGTCCTCCTGGTCCAGACTGGTGCTCAACTGCTCCAGCACAGGGGGAACCTCTTTAATCACCGTGACCTTCTTGACCTTTGTATTTAACACTGTAGAGTACGAAGAAAATATGTTAATAATGTTTTTAAAAAACCCAAGAGACAAAAGCAGAAGGTGGAGTTGAGGAGGAGTGAGGGGTGGAGCTGACCTGCTCTGTACTCTATCCTGATTGGGTGGGACAGTCTGTCAATCACACCGTAGCCACGCCCCCTAATTCATCCCCCGCTTTCTGGTCTATTTTCCTCTAAATGGACCATCATTTAAAAAATGAACATCATGTTGTATTGAAGACTTGAAACTAGAGACTGAGACCATAAACTCATTAGGAAAACGTTTACTGAGCTAATAAATCAAGGAGAAGTAGGGACATTTTCCCATAGACTTCAATACAATCTGACTCTTTAACAACCAGTGGAGTCGCCCCCTGATGGTCATTAGAGAGGATGAAGGTTTGAGGCTCTTCATCATTGGCTTCACTTCACAGACCCTATAGTGTGTGAGACAGTGTCAATCTATGGAGACGTGAGTGAAATAAAAACACGTCTTTAGAACAGAAGTGTTTCTCTCTGTCACCATCAGAGTAAAAAAATGAAGTGATGAACCTGCTGAGACACTTAGTTTAACACTGCAGAAGGTTCATCATGTCTTAGTTTTCATGTCTGAGGGCAAGAGGACTCTCTGCAGACATTTTGAGTTCTTTACACACACTTTCCATAAGCCGACATTTCTGCAGACTCAGCCTGAGGGGATTACCCACAGTGTTGTCACATTTAAAAGGTTTTCATGTCAATACTGACACATAGTTCGCTGGTGACTGATTGAGTATAGTCGTGTGTCCTACAATGGCATGGTGATAACTTCTAAATCTGATCCAATAGGGGAAGGGGGGTTGGGGATAAAAATGTAAAATTAAAGGCAGGTGGGAACCAAAGGAGGTGGTAAAAATGAAACTTCCATTTTACACCTACAAAATATATTATATACAAAATAAAAGCACTCTAAATGAAATTGAAATCATATAATAGACTTAATGAAGTAATATTAATAAATATAAGGATTAATAAACAGTACAAACAAATACGATACACACGAATCAAAATAAATCAAAGGTGTAAAATAACTGTGGTTACAAGAGCAACACAATAAAAATCAGCTGAATGAGTGAGACACCGACGCTTCCTGGACCCACCTGCCGGGCTGCCGTGGACGTCCACGGCCTCCTGCAGCAGCCTTCGCTGCCGGCAGAGCTCCTGCTCGTAGGCCGCTATGGTCTTCTCAAACAGCCCGAAGATCTCCTCAGCCGCCGCGGTCAGCGTCTGGTTCACTACCGCTCTCAGCATGTGGACGTCCGCCATGTTCACAGAGCACCGGCAGCAGCGGGCCCCGTCCGGCTGACGACCGGCAGCAGCGGGCCCCGTCCGGCTGACGACCGGCTGACGACCGGCAGCAGCTGGCTCCGACCGGCTGACGACCGGCAGCAGCGGGCCCCGTCCGGCTGACGACCGGCTGACGACCGGCAGCAGCGGGCTCCGTCCGGCTGACGACCGGCTGACGACCGGCAGCAGCGGGCCCCGTCCGGCTGCGTTGCTAGGTTACGTCCCCGCGCCTGCGTTTAGGCTAGGCTAAACTAGGAAGCTAAGCTAACCTGGTTACAGGTCCGCGGGGTACCGGGGGTCAGAGGTCAAACACTGAGGCGGGGTTGAACAGCACTGACCCCTCGGCTCATCGGCCACTGCCGCGGTAGGTCGGTTCACGGTTTTAACGGGAGGAACGTGGCGCCTTTAGCGCGACATCTCGTTTTAACCGTTAGAAGTTGGGCGGAGAAAGGTAGAGCACTTCCGTGGCCCTTCAAATTAAAACTTCCTGAAGCTGAGAAAAGAGATAAACTACTCTGATCGAGTTTCTGCTCCTAAAACCTAGAACACATCTTAACGATTATAAATCATAAAACACCGGAGAGAAGTAAAATACTGGACCTTTGATCCACTGCTGTGATAAGTCAACAATATCAGCTCAAGGGAGCGAAAACCAGCAATGAACAGAAGTTGATTAATTCGCCACTGAAAATAGTCCCCGCTTGGAAATTTGAGCCTTTTTTAAAAACTAAACTCTATATTTGTCTGAAGATTGACAGTCAGGTTGGTTTTGATCTGCACATGGGATTTGTTGTCAACATTCAAAAAACAGACCAGCAGAATTACCCACAAATCCACCTGTGCTCACAGATTCAGTCTCTCCAGGACACAAATGACAGCTCAGACAAACAGGCTCATCTGGCTGCCTTCATCGCCTGTGTCCAATTTTCTATTTGAACAAATTCTGATGAAACCAACCAGGCGTCGCTGTGTTCAGCTGTGGCCACTGATCTGACTCAGTGGTTCCCAACCTGTGGGCCGAGGCCCCCCAGTGGGCTGTCTGTAATATTTTAAATGACATTCAATACCTAATTTAGTTCTGTTTTTAAATGTTTGAAAACAATGATGGAAACTTTTATGTTGCCGGTGCTGGCTCAGTCTGATTGTGGAGCGATGATCAGCCTTCGGTTCAGTCGTCATCATTAAGGCATCATTTGGTCTCCGTATTGTTCCGAGGTTCTGAGGGTTCCTGTGGTTCTCCATGAGTTGGAGAACGTAGGGAAGGACTGTTACGGCTGTGGGAAAGATCCCACCGTCCCACCCTCTGGTTGGTCCCAGGTGTGGACTCTCAGGTGTGTACCTCAGCAACACACTTGTGTTTCTTGACGCGCGACTGTCTGGTGAATCGTTTCTCACACACGCTGCAGCTGAAGGGTTTCTCCCCCGTGTGGACCGTCATGTGGCACGTCAGGTTGCCCTTCTGCGTGAACCTTTTGCCACAAACCGAGCAGGCGAACGGCTTCTCTCCCGTGTGCAGCCGTAAGTGGTGCACCAAAGGTCCGCTCTGCGTGAACCTTTTACCGCAAATTGTGCAACCAAACGGTTTCTCTCCCGTGTGACATCTGACGTGTCTCTGCAGAGTCCCCTTGTGGCCAAATCTTTTCCCACACTCTGAGCAGCTGTATGGTTTTGCTCTAGTGCCACACTCCCGGTCATCTACTACTTTACAGGGCAGAGTATTTAAATCTGGCTCTGGGTCCCTGGTCTCTAGTCTCCAATAATAATTCTGGTCTTCTGTCTCTTCAGAGGTCTTGACGTGATTATAATCCAGGTCTGAGTTTCTGGCTCGTTCTAATTCCTCACTTTCAGTTTCTGGTTTCAAATGCTCTTCGTGTCTGTCCTCTTCAGTCTGGCTCTGACAACGCTCCTCATCATCATCTTCCCTCTTCATGGGGTCAGGAGTGAATATGAACTTGTTATCCTCAGCCTCCTCCGGCCCTTGTAGGTGCTCGCCCTCCTGGCTGCTCCGGGGTCCCTCCTGTTCCTCTTTGATGTGCAGGGGCTCTGGTGGATCCTCCTGGTCTAGACTTGGGTACCACTGTTGCTGCAGCTCGGAGGAAACCTCTTCATCACTCACCGACAGCTGCTGGACCGCTACAAGAAACCCTGAAGAACAGACAGACGCAGACATGAAGGCAAGGACGTTTGACTCATTAGAGAAGATTTGAATGAGCTCTGAAAACACAGTGCCCCGAGGTGACCTCGGTCATGATCCAGATGTCACCAGGTGTAAACAGCCACCCTGGGTGTAACCCACCTGTGCTCAGTATAAGGGCTGTGGTCCGCGTTGACCTTCGGTCAGACCCAGAGATCAGAGTTTTAATCGGTTTTCATTTGTTCGACCGACCTCGTTTCCCTAAATCTCAACACCGGAAGTAGTGGCGTCTTAAATAAGACGTAACTGTGACCTTTCGCAAAGCGACGGCCTGTTTCCGGTCAGTGGTCCGTAAACGCACCTGAGCTCCTGGCTGTGGACGCCCCGTCCCGCAGCCCGAGCTGCCGGTTCATCTCCTCCTCGTACTCGGTGATGGTTTGGTCCAACAGGCGGAAGACGTCGTCCAGAGCCGCGGTCAGCCGCCGGTGGATGGAGACCTTCAGGCCCCGGAGTCTGGACATGGTGCACAGCGGATCACCGGTACCCGTCTGATGGTCCAGTCGCTGTCAAGCCCAACTCAATGGGAACAACCACTTCCGGGGAGAGTTTACAAAATAAAAGTCCTCCGTTGTATTGGTGCCGCTTTTATTTTTATTGCCTTATTTATCATTAATAAGCAAAAGAAAGAATGAAGATCACAGCTCGTTTATTTACTATATTATTAACGATTGTAACAAACACTGAGCTCAGTCGACCACACACCGTGTTCCCTCTCTTTCCACTGACATTTTAATAGATTTTAATTAGGGTTTTATTGCTGTTTTAGATTTTTTCCCTATTATTTATCTTTTGTAAGTTTTTAGTATTTGATACTTTCATTTCCACAGTAAACTTTACAAAGTGTTACCTTGGATTATCTTCAGCGACCGAATGTGTGTGTCTGTTGTGGGTCAGTGTCTGTGTCTCTGTTGTGTGTCTGTGTCTCTGTGTGTCTGTTGTCTGTCTGTGTCTCTGTGTGTCTGTTGTGTCTGTTGTGTCTGTTGTGTCTGTTGTGTGTCTGTGTCTCTGTTGTGTGTCTGTGTCTCTGTTGTGTGTCTGTGTCTCTGTGTGTCTGTTGTGGGTCTGTGTCTCTGTGTGTCTGTTGTCTGTCTGTGTCTCTGTGTCTGTTGTGTGTCTGTGTCTCTGTCTGTCTGTTGTCTGTCTGTTGTGTGTCTGTTGTGTCTCTGTGTGTCTGTTGTGTCTCTGTGTGTCTGTTGTCTGTCTGTCTCTGTGTCTGTTGTCTGTCTGTGTCTGTTGTGTGTCTGTGTCTCTGTGTGTCTCTGTGTCTGTTGTGTGTCTGTTGTGTCTGTTGTGTGTCTGTGTCTCTGTGTGTCTGTTGTGTCTCTGTGTGTCTGTTGTGTGTCTGTTGTGTCTCTGTGTGTCCGTTGTCTGTCTGTGTCTGTTGTGTCTCCGTGTGTCCGTTGTCTGTCTGTGTCTCTGTGTCTCTGTGTGTCTGTTGTGTGTCTGTGTCTCTGTGTGTCTGTTGTGTGTCTGTTGTGTCTCTGTGTGTCTGTTGTGGGTCTGTGTCTGAACCTGTTTCTAAATCAGCTGCCTGATTATTACAGATAGTTTCAGTTGTGTTTGGTGCAGGATGTTTTATTTCATCTGCTTTAACATTATTATATATTGTCTAATATTTGGTGTTTAATATAATTTCAGTAATTCTTCAGTCAGTTACAATTTGTCTTGAGAGAAACAAAAATGAGTTCAGTTAAATATTTTTCAGGTGAAATTTATTAACAGAGATAGAGACGTGAATAAAAGTCTTTTCTATTGGGGAAACTTTGTTAAAAGTCTTTAGATTCCAGCTCAAGTACTGGGCCAAATACTTTCATGTTGTTTATTTGATCTTCTCAAAGGTTTAAAGTGATTTAAATAACAAAGTGTATATTTAAAATGAGTGAATGAGTTTGATGAGTTTAATGTAAATCAGTAGTTGACAAAGTTCACTTGAACAAAGTAACTAGGCTCAATCTTTTTTGTTTTAGATGAATTATACTGGATATATGTATGTGTGTATATATATATTAAATTATATCATAAAGTCTGCAGAGAGCAGACTTTAACATCTTAATCCTCATAATAATCCCCATAATTTATAAAGGATTTCAAATAAAACTATTGCCTAAAATGCAAAAAATATACTGAAATACCTAAACATGAAAACATTTTTAATTTTACAATATGGACATATGTCTTCATTTGCATTGAACTCAATAAAATACATACATTTAGATCGACATTAAATGTGTTTATGGTTCTGTGTTTTCATCTGTTTTTGAACAAACTGCCTGATTATTACAAACAGACTGATTTAGCTGAGTCAGAGCCGTGTCTCTCTACAGTCAGAGGTTTTTGTACGACTTTTGGTGGAGGAACCAGACTGGATGTTGGAAGTAAGTTTCTAGTTTAATATTGAATAATGTTTCAAGAGTTCAGGTCAGATATAAATTTCCATGAGGCCGATCTAAACCACTTTAAAATCTCTGTTTTATTCATCATTTCTCTCTTTAAACGTGAAGCTGAACTCGGAGCAGATTGACTGAACTTTTCTTCACATGTTCCTGTTAATTTGTGAAATGTGAACAATTTGAACAGCAGCAAAGATTAATCAGCAACAATCCTGCAGTCACCTTTACATGTTAAACTGTTGTGAAGCGGAGTTAAAATTATTCTGAACAGTGTGACTGAAGTTTTCTGAAGTTACTCTCTTCTATTCATTATGTCTGAATTTTAAATACGGTTGTCAGTTATTATACGATGTTTCGGCTTCTATCAGTAGATCTGATTAACTGTGGTGTGATAGTTTTATCTTTACATGTGTTTTATTTTAAATGAACCAGAATCTTCAAGAAATCTGTTTGAAAAATGAAAATATTGTCCAAATGTTTGTTTTTTTTTTGTGCGATACAGACGACAGTGAAATGCAGCTGTTGAAATGTGAAGTCAGCTTCTTGTATTTCCAGTGTAGTTTGATATATAGATATATATAGTCACCTCTGAGTGTGTTTATCAGCTGCTAAGACACTGGGAATAATGTTTTTCCTGCAGAAAGGGAGCAGGTTATCATGAGCCAGCGGCGACATCTAGTGGCCATAGTGATTGTGACAGGAACAAAGGGGACAATCCCTCTGCATCTCTCCTTTTATAATGTCAGCTACTTAATTACAGCAAGATTTGTGTTGTCAGGGCCACATGAACATGTCTCTGTGTCCCATGATAATGAAAAGCAACTCCAATAATCTCTCCAGAGCCTCCACAGGACGTCCAGAGACAACAAAAAAGAAATTTGATTACAAATTAAAGACCTTTTAAATAGGAGGTCAACTGCTCTTTCATTTAACTCATCAAAAAAGTTAGAGTAATTCATGTTTATCAGTTTATATTCTAGTCTGAAAGTTAATATAAAGTTGAATTAACTTAAAAACAAAAAAGGTTAACAAGTAAAATTGACTTGACTAACTTTGTGTAGCATGTTTTACAGTGTAGTTGAATCTTAAGGTAATTAAATTAAATTTCATTATTTTCTTTAGTTTATGACTTATCTTTCTGAATACAGTGATTCAATGATTTTGTAATATTATTACTAAATATCATTTCTATAAAAAATATTTGGTCCATATTTTTTAATGCAATTTTTTTGATTAATCACAATTGTGATGTAAAGAAGTTTGTGAATTTGAATAATTATATCAATGCACAAAACAATTAATTACTCAATATATACAATTTTTGTTGCAATGCTAGAAAAAGGTGATTTTCATTCAGAAAAAAAAAGAAAAGAAAGAAGAAGAAAAGAAGAATAGGACTGTAAAAGTCCAAATAGGGAAGAAGAAATCCTGGCCAATAGGACTGAAAATCCTCATAGAACCAAAAATATTTCCTCTGAAGAAGATGGAGCATCCACTTGCAGAAATGTATAGGAATTTACAGGAAAATCTTTTTGACTGATATAATATACTAATATAGTTAGTGGTTATTATACTTTTGATGCAAAAAACATTAGAAAATGTTTATTTAAAAAATTATATTTAGCAAATATTAATATTACAAAATCACTAACCCATTGCATTTAGAAATAAACAATGGAATGAAAATGAACTTTGTCTGGTGTTCGTTTTGTGGTTCTACGGTTTGTTCCCCCGGAACTATCGAGGAGACCTTGTTTCCAGCCGATGTCTTCCGGTGAGTGGGACCTCAGTCGCTTTGTTTACTTTTCATCCTGGAGCATTTTATCGTTTTAATAAATTAATTCCCCCGCAGGTGTCAACAACGTCAGCCCGAGGGCTTTAGTGTTTGGCGGGAGAATTCCAAACAACATGTCCGCCGTCCAGCCGATGCTCCCGCCGCGCTGCTCTCCGTCCTTCCCTCCCGGGGAGGTGGAGGGCTGCGGCGGCCCGGAGCCTCCGAGCGGCGGCCCGGAGCCTCCGAGCGGCGGCCCGGTGCCTCCGAGCGGCGGCCCGGAGACGGAGAGCCTGCGGATGTTCCTAAACCAGCGGCTGACGGCGGCGGTGGACGACATCCTGGGAGTGTTCGGGAGAACCGTGGCCCGGTACCGAGAAGAGATTGACCGCCAGCGGCGACAGCTGGACAGTCTGAGGTCCGAGGACAGCAGGTGGAAGCGGGCAGCAGGTCGGTTAGTGTCGCCCTTTACACAGCTCATTTACTTCAAATGTACAAACTGCTTCACAAAAGAAACTTAAACATTTGTACTATTATTGTTGTTGTTTTTACTAATACTGGATTTTGGGGGAAAAACTAATAAGAAATCTATATTTTTAAATATAGATTTCTTATGATTCCTAAAGAGTTTATGGTCTCAGTCTCTAGTTTCAAGTCTTCAATACAACATGATGTTCATTTTTTAAATGATGGTCCATTTAGAGGAAAATAGACCAGAAAGGAGGGGATGAGTTAGGGGGCGTGGCTACTGAGTGATTGACAGACTGGCTGGGTTTACCTGTTTGGAGAAGTCCCCCTTTCCTGAGATTCAGATTTTCCTGTGTTCTTCTGTTCCCCTCAGACCTTCTGCAGACTTTCTCCTGGATGAAGAACTGCCCTGAAGACCAGGTCCGGTGCGTCCAGCTGGACCAGACCGGCAGTGTGGTGGAGACCGAGGCTGGTCATGTGGATCCTGGGGCAGCGGCTGACGCCTCCGACACCGAGGACAGCGGAGACTGGAGAGAGGCTGCAGGACCTCGGAAGCCAGAGGACACGGGAGACACGGAAGGTCAAAGTTCACGCCCGAGCGCAAAGGTGAGGAGCCCCAAGGTGAGGAGCCCCAAGGTGAGGAGCCCCAAGGTGAGGAGCCCCACTGAGCACAAACCGTCACATCAGCTCCTGCTGGACTTCACCTGTCAGGTTTGTGGGGGGTCTTTTCAGAGGAGGAGCCACCTGCTCAAGCACACGGCGGCACATTTGAGAGACTGCGGTGTGTGTGGAAAACACCTGGAGCGCACCGAGAGCCTGAAGCTCCACCTCCGGGTTCACAGAGACACGTCGTTCCGCTGCAGCGTCTGCGGCCAGACGTTCACCCTGCGGGGGAACCTGAGGACGCACATGAGGATCCACTCTGGCGAGCGGCCATACGGCTGCACCGTCTGCGAGAAGAGCTTCGGCAGGAGGGCCACGCTGGTGCGGCACATGCGCAGCCACACAGGTGAGAAGCCGTTCAGCTGCACGTTCTGCGGCCGCGGCTTCGTGGAGAAGGGCAACCTGACGGTGCACCTGCGGACGCACACTGGCGAGAGGCCGTACTGGTGCTCCGCCTGCGGCCGGCGCTTTAGCCAGCTGTCCTGCTACTACAAACACCCCTGTCAGAGAGGTCTGACCTGCCCACCTGACCGCATGAATACATGACAGGCAATCTGTAGCTTTTCAAAATAAACTTCCTTCCTGTGCTGACAATCAGCCACTAACCTGATTGTAGAGGACACATGAAACTAGAGCTGTGAAGTGTAACCGACCCCTGGCTTTTCAAATTTTAGTTTTTAATCATATACATAATGTTGTTTAACGTATACCAATCACCCATAACATTATGACCACCTGCCTGATATTATGCCCCCACCACCATCACTGAGCCTTGACCCCTGACCCTGTCTGTGGTCCAGTGGTTCTCCCTCCTTGGACCACTTCTGGTAGGTCCTGACCACTGCAGCCCAGGAACATCCCACAGAGCTGGAGATGATGTTAATCATTTCTTTCTTTCTGTGAAAATAGGATGTGTCATTTTTCTGAACAGCACAAAAACTACAAACTCATAAGCCTCAGTTCACATCTCCAATACAGTTCATCTCAGCTTTATTCATTTATCACCAAATGGTAACCACATGATCTGCTCCACCATGAGCTGCAGTCAGGAAACTCTCTTCCCCAGGACTTTTAAGTTTTCTGATTGGCTGTTCCTCTGTCGTCAATTTTGATTTCATAGTTTTTAGATCCACAGGTTTGGACCTTTGACTTTTTTTAATCAAAAGCACCAGATGTTTTCTAATTGTCTACAGTTGCTAATCTTTTGTTTGGCTGTGAAACGAATATGAAAAAATGCTGTTGGTGTCCTGATGTCATTAAATGTCCTGTTTATTCCATCCAAAGTCCAAACCCCCAAAAGTGAGTCTTTTTTTGATTGAACTCAGGAAATATTCTAATATTTTGAGACACTGGTGTTTTGATTTTTATGAGTAGACTGAACCTTTAACCAAACTCTTCTTCAGTCCTGGTTATGGGGAGTTCGAGAAGACCTGGACCGGATCCTGAGTCGAGACACCAAAAGTGAGTCATTTCAATCAGAGTACGTGAATAATAAAATAACATGAAGGTGAATATTTGGGATTTTCTTTAGGCTCCTCTAACAAACAGTGAAGGGCTGGATCAGGTTCCTATTTATGTCAGGCGGCGCCAGACGCCTGGTGGCGTTTTACACGGGTCTGCGGTCCATGTAACGCTGTGGAAACTGAGACGCCAGGAGTCTGACACTGATGCTTCACTTCTGCTCATGACGATTATGACCCGATGGTGGCGCTATAGAAGCTCATACCATGGGAGGGACAAGGAAGGTCTCAACCAACTCTCATGGTTATTCATCAATAGATGTTGAAACATTTAGTCCAGACCAACTGTCAACTGTCTGTGAGCTGCTGCTCTGAAGTCTCCAGTGATTCGAGGGAGGGGTGGAGCTGACCTGCTCTGTCCTCTATCCTGATTGGGTGGTACAATCTGTCAATCACACAGTAGCCACGCCCCCTAATTAATCCCCTGCTTTCTGGTCTATTTTCCTCTAAATGGACCATCATTTAAAAAATGAACATCATGTTGAGCTAATAAATCAAGGAGAAGTAGGGACATTTTCCCATAGACTTCAATACAATCTGACTTCTTTAACAACCAGTGGAGTCGCCCCCTGATGGTCATTAGAGAGGATGAAGGGTTAAGGCTCTTCATCATTGGCTTCACTTTACAGACCTAGAGTCCAGGTCCAGGTTTAGAGACAAGCCAGGTCTGGGTTTAGAGACAGTCCAGGTCCAGGTTTACAGACAGTCCAGGTCGAGGTTTAGACAGTCCAGGTCCAGGTTTAGACAGTCCAGGTCCAGGTTTAGACAGTCCAGGTCCAGGTTTAGAGACAGTCCAGGTTTAGACAGTCCAGTTCCAGGTTTACAGACAGTCCAGGTCCAGGTTTAGAGACAGTCCAGGTCCAGGTTTACAGACAGTCCAGGTTTACAGACAGTCCAGGTTTAGAGACAGTCCAGGTCCAGGTTTAGACAGTCCAGGTCCAGGTTTAGAGACAGTCCAGGTTTAGACAGGCCAGGTCCAGGTTTAGAGACAGTCCAGGTTTACAGACAGGCCAGGTCCAGGTTTAGAGACAGTCCAGGTTTACAGACAGTCCAGGTCCAGGTTTAGAGACAGTCCAGGTTTACAGATAGTCCAGGTTTAGACAGTCCAGGTCCAGGTTTAGACAGGCCAGGTCTGGGTTTAGAGACAGTCCAGGTCCAGGTTTAGAGACGGTCCAGGTTTAGACAGTCCAGGTCCAGGTTTAGAGACAGTCCAGGTTTAGACAGGCCAGGTCCAGGTTTAGAGACAGGCCAGGTCCAGGTTTAGAGACAGTCCAGGTTTACAGACAGGCCAGGTCCAGGTTTAGAGACAGTCCAGGTCCAGGTTTACAGACAGTCCAGGTCCAGGTTTAGAGACAGTCCAGGTTTACAGATAGTCCAGGTTTAGACAGTCCAGGTCCAGGTTTAGACAGGCCAGGTCCAGGTTTAGAGACAGGCCAGGTCCAGGTTTAGAGTCTGGTGTGAATCTTTAATCTGTAAATAAAACACTTTCCATAAAGGGAAGAATTAATCTGTAAACTCACCATATAAACAATATAAAACGGACAAATTCCACGAATGAAGAAGCATCTGAATCTTTCAACGGACTGATTCTGGATCTGAGTTTCACACAGGTTTGACACAAACTTCCCGCCGGTCAGAGCGGAAATCGACATGTACGTGATGGCGTCACTTCCGCTTTTCAAAGTAAGATCTTTGTGTGACTGGACGTATTTGCTTTGTTCAGAAATGACGCATTTATTTTCTTGTTTGTTGTTAATGTGTAGACGAAGCTAAGCTAACGTCCACACGCTAACTGCGGACGTTAGCAGGGTGCCGGATGTTATATACTGTGATGATGATGAAGATACACCATATTTCACAGCTGAGGTGAAGTGAACCTGTGAAGAGATAACGTGTCGTTTGGTTCCTGAACACTGAGTTTATTAGCATCCTTCAGTCTATTTGAGCGTATATTGATATTTTCTACATTTACTTTGAAAAGCGGAAATGGCGCCGACAGCGGACGATCACGTGCTTTCTGAGAATGACCTGAGCTGAACTTCACAAATAGAAGAACAAATCGGTTGAGATATGATTTGTGGGGTTTGTTTGTCTGTTTCTAGTTTAATTTCAGCTGTTGGCGTGAATAAAACAAACAAACCCCTGTAGCACATCAAACGTTTCAGTCGGATCCCCTCCCGGCTTCGAACCCACCTGGTGACAGGTGACAGGTGAGCTCCTGGTCTTGTCTCTGACCCTCCCGCCCTCAGCGCCATGTTTCTGCTCCTGCTGCTCTCGTTTCCCGCTGCGTCTCCAGGTAACGGCACCTTCCTCATCCCGCCAAAAGTAATATCATAATAATAATAATTTAGTGTTGCTCATCATCAGCTGACAGGACAGATTTCAGTTAAATACGAGCAGCTGCAGTTTAAAGGTTTGTCATCAGTCTGAGCTCCTGACATCGGTCCAGTGATTGTGGGTGAACCATGAGTGTCTCAGTCTGTGGAGCATCAGGGACAGATGATATAAGTAACTGATAAATGTCCCAGAGCAGCTGAAACTAACCCTCTGCTGTTTTTCCTCAGTGAACCAGACTGTTGACCAGACACGTGAAACATCCTCAGTCTTTTCTTATTGAGAAATAAGATGTAAAGTCATGTGTTCTGTTCTGAATCGTTATCAGATACCAGAGCCTCAATGTTGGACTTGTTGTAAATTGGTGCTGTACTAAGAAAGTTCCTGCTTCTCCCGACAGTGATGCACTCACTAAACCATCTGTACACTGCATCCTCCGAGGTCCCAAACTTCCCAGAGTTTGTGTCCGTCGTGTTTGTCGATGGGATTCAGACAGAGCACTACGACAGCAACACAAAGACGGCGCTGCCCACTCAGGCCTGGATGAACCGAGTCGCAGCGGACGATCCAGAATACTGGAAAAGAGAAACTTTGTACTTGGAAGATCAACGGCAGATTTTTAAAAACAACATTGAAGTTTCAAAGAGCCGCTTCAACCAGACAGGAGGTGAGTTACCCTAAGTCTTACTGCTGACGGTCTGTGGCCGCGCCGCAGGACTGGTGCCGTTTGAAGCCTGTATTGAATTTGGATTTTTGAAGTCACAGATGAAAGAAAACTCTCTACAAAGAAGAAAATCTATTCATTTTTTTGTCAGGATTCTTGTTTTTGCTTTTTTAACTCTAATTTCAGGTTCAGTCTAGTCTAAATCAAACTAAAAGCCTTCATGTTTGGGTGTTTTTCTTATTTCATCGTGTGCCAAACATATGTGTCGAGTTATGTGAAGTTACTGTTCCTATGTTTTGTTCTGTCTTTCTCAAAGTTGTTTTTTATGTCATCAGTAAAAATGACCACTTGCTTCTCGGGAGTTTTTATACAGATGAAAAAAAAACTTGATCACATGACCGCAAAAGAAAGGAAAAATTAACTTTGGCAAATAAATAATTTTGTGACTTCTCATCTAGCGTTATCATTAAATATTAATATGTATCAATATAATATTCATTATCAGGAATAACTTAACTATTATGTTCATAATAATTTATAAATCCAATTGTGTTTTCATCTCAGGGATCCATGTAATCCAGGTTTTGTATGGCTGTGAATGGGACGATGAGACTGGAGAAGTAAATGGTTTTAATCTGCACAGTTATGATGGAGAAGACATCTTGATGTTGGACATGCAGGCACAGAGGTGGACTGCTATAAAACCACAGTTTCTTATAACCCAGCATAAGTATAATAATAACAAAGGTTGGCTTGAATTCATGGAGCACCGTTTGCACCAGGAGTACCCCATGAGGCTGAAGAACAGTTTGGACTATCAGAAGAGCTCTTTGAAGAGAACAGGTAAGAGCTTATCATGGAGTCTGAACCTTTGTGTGTAAACCTGGACCTGGACTCTGGGTCTGTGAAGTCAATGCTGAAAAGAAGTCAGATTGTATTGAAGTCTATGGGAAAATGTCCCTACTTCTCCTTGATTTATTAGCTCAGTAAACGTTTTCCTAATGAGTTTATGGTCTCAGTCTCTAGTTTCAAGTCTTCAATACAACATGTTTGTTTTTTAAATGATGGTCCATTTAGAGGAAAATAGACCATAAAGCAGGGGATGATTAGGGGGCGTGGCTACTGTGTGATTGACAGACTGTAGCACCCAATCAGGATAGAGGACAGAGCAGGTCAGCTCCACCCCTCACTCCTCCTCAGCTCCACCTTCTCCTCCAAAAATGGTTTCTACTGGTTTAAAGATGGCCGACAGACAAATTACAACTTGGTGCAAAAGATGCTTAAAAAATGAAGATGTTTAAAATATATAAATAAAAGTTAAAAGTAGCCCCCACTTTGAAAAGCCCTGGGTTATTGCATGCTAGGCCAGAAACCCTTCCATGATTCATTAAGAGACTGAGCTCATGAAGCATATTTGTGGAGTTTTTTCTGGCAGGTCAAGGTCTGTTGCTCTTTCTCCTTCTCTAGACCATCCGTTGCTGTCTCTCCTCCAGAGGACTCCCTCGTCTCCAGTGACCTGCCATGCCACAGGTTTCTACCCTGACAGAGCCATTATATTCTGGAGCAGAGATGGAGAGGAGCTTTATGAGAATGTGGACCAGGGTGAGCTCCTGCACAACCACGACAACACTTTCCAGATGAGTGTGGCTCTCGACCTGTCGCAGGTCAAACCTGAAGACTGGCCCCGGTACCAGTGCGTTTTTCATCTCTCCGGTGTTGAGGACGCCTTTGTTATCAAGCTGGACCCAGCAGTGATCAAGACCAACTGGGGTAAGTAGAACAGGCAGGAAACAAGCAGTAACACTTAAGTATCAGTGATGAAGTTTAAAGCTTAATCTCCTGTCACCTTTCACCGTTCTCTCTGGAGACACAGTAACTAAATACTCTACTTAAAGGAACTACAGACTTTCTTGCAGAGAGTTGTAAGATTGACAGCAGTTTTATGTTTGCACTATAAATGTGAAGCTACTGCCAGCAGCTAGTTATCTTAGCTAGTGAGAAGTAGGACCATTTTCCCATAGACTTCAATACAATCTGACTTCTTTACGAACCAGTGGAGTCGCCCCCTGATGGTCATTAGAGAGAATGAAGGGTTAAGCTCTTTATGTACCGTCTATGGGTTTATCAGACAACAGGAAAACCTTAGATGGAAATAAAGAAGTATGTAGCTACCAGTGAACTGATGGATAGGTGGATGGACTGGTTTGTTCTCCTTTCTTGCATCTCACATTCAGAAGCTGGGACCTTATCTGTTTGTCTTCTGTTGTTTTGTTCAGTCGAGAAGCCCCATCTCCCCCTCGCTCTGTCTGCAGTGGTCGTGGTGGCTGTCGTTGTCACAGTGGCCACAGGGGTCGTCATCTACACAAAGAAAAAAGGTGAGAGACCAACCTGACATCTGCATGAGACAAAATCCTCTTCTGTGATACTAACATTTATTCTTCATTTTCTTCTTTTCAGCCAAGAACTCTACAGGCTGTAAGTATTTTTCTTTTCCTGGGTGTTGATCTGCTCTGACCTACACTGACCGAGGTCGTGTTACTCAGTCATTCTGTGGCCTGAATAAACCATCTAACAATGTTTTACTGGCTTCCAGCTCCTGACAACATCTCTGAGCTCTCTGAGAGACTGAAGGTAGAGACATGAGTCCATGCCGACCTCTGTGCACCCAGTAAGTGAATTAATTCATCTCGTCACAAGAATCTGCTCAGCTCTTAACCCTTTAAGATCCAAGTCTTTTCTGTTTTTCATCCCTTTTCCTTATAAAGTTTTAAAAATGTCCCCAAGTCTCCTCATCTTCAGACTCAGCTCAACCTCAGCTCATTATATCTGAGACTCAGTAAATACTCTGTTCACTGTAATAGGGGATCTATCCATCCAATAATTATGCTGTTTATCTGTAAGGGTTGCGGGGGGCTGAACCAATCCCAGCTTACATAGGGCAAGGGCAGGGTACACCCTGGACAGGCCCCCAGTGTGTCCTATACAGCTAGGCCTCTGAAGGAGACACTCTGATTGGCTGTGACATCACCCACTGGAGCCAATAGGAGTGTCCCATGTAGAGACGTGACTCTAGACGTCTCTATCAAAGATGGAGGATGAGAATGGATGGATAAACACACAGAAGTAAAGCAGCAATGCTCCAGTCAAAGGCTCAGACTGAACCAGATCTGAACTAACTTCCTTCATGAGTTTATCACTGAAGTCAGTGTCACACAGGACAAATCAGGGCTTGTTAGAAAGAGCTGATTCTCTAGTTGAAGGAGAAACAAACAGCTCCTCCATCAGGAGAACGAGGTCTGAAGCCTGGAAGAGTTCCCCTTAATTATGAATCAGTACTTGGAACAAGTCTCCTCAGAAAAATGGGAAAAAAACTTCCCCTTGATAACAGACAACATTTAGTAATGACAACACTTTTGGGTTTCAAGAGATGAAAGAGAGACTTACAAAAAACAATATTAGAAAGATAAAATCCACAACTCTCATCTATCAGTTAGGGTGGGGCCAAAGTCACTGAAGCAGGTGTTTCTCTTTCTGTCTCGTGTTTGTCTGTAGGTTTGTAGAAAAGGTCGACAGGAGGGACGAGACCTGTTGTCATGACCTCAACACTGAAAAAGAGCAGATCAGTCATTTGTTCTGTGGTATTTATTTTATAGTACTTCATTTGATCATCACATAGAAGAATAAATCTAAACTAAACAGCAACATACAAATGGATAGAAAAACACAATAGTTGCCATTCAAATAAACAGTAATTGTTGTTATTGTTCTTCTAAATGTTAAACTGTGTTCAAGTTGCACATTTGAGTTCATTTAGTTTTGTTTTCTTCATTACAGATACAGGAATGTGCACCAAGTAGCTAAATGCTAATGAATTTAACTGTACTGTAATTGCTCATCAAGTTATATATGCATTTATTTTTTGCTTAATAATAAAGCTTTTTGCTTTGCTTGCTAAATAAAAATAATATTGAAGAATCCGACTAATGGCTTTTTTACACATTGTCTTTTTGTTATTTTTATATATAAAATAGAAAAGTTGAAATAATGTGGTTTTCAAACCACTTATTCACCATCTTCACACACATTCTTAGTTTCTGTTGAAAACATTCAAACTTCTTTAACTTTTATATCTACAGGTGCAGATTTCATATTTTCACTCATTTGTTTCATTTTCTTAGCAATGATTTCTTGTTTATTTTAATTTAAAAATTGAAAATATACTCAAAGATGTACGAGATAAATCATAATAACATCATGTGACTTACCATGATAAATCACAGCTGTAGTATTTTCCCGCTCCACCGGGAGGCGCTAAATCACGTCTCAAAGGCTGAAGAGAAGCCAGTGAAACGGCCACTGAGCATGCGCGGAGAACTAACCCGGAAGTGTATTTGGTAAACAAACGCCTCGGAGGACCGTCTCCCGTGTTTCTCCGCTCCGCCGCCGCTCCAATGTCCAAGATCGAGATGCTGAGGCTGCTGATCAACCAGCGGCTCACCGCGGCCGCGGAGGAGATCTTCCGGGTGTTCGGGAGGACCATAGCCGAGTACGAGGAGGAAATCTCCCGCTCCAAGCTGGAGATCGACCGCCAGCGCCGGCTGCTGGACCTGTCCATGAAGCCGCAGATATCTCTGCAGGTCAGCGGCGCAGGTTGGTGAATCTTTCCCTGGGGAGGAAACGGCAGGCCGACACAGGTCCGTGCTCCGTGCACCGGGCTCCGTGCTCCGGGCTCCGGGCTCCGTGCTCCGGGCTCTGTGCTCTGGGCTCCGGGCTCCGGGCTCCGGGCTCCGGGCTCTGGGCTCAGGGCTCCGGGCTCCGGGCTCTGGGCTCCGGGCTCCGGGCTCCGGGCTCCGTGCTCCGGGCTCCGGGCTCCGGGCTCCGGGCTCCGGGCTCTGGGCTCTGTTCTCCGGGCTCCGGGCTCAGTGCTCCGGGCTCCGGGCTCCGTGCTCCGGGCTCTGTTCTCCGGGCTCCGGGCTCTGTTCTCCGGGCTCCGGGCTCCGGGCTCTGTTCTCCGGGCTCCGGGCTCCGGGCTCTGGGCTCAGGGCTCTGGGCTCCGGGCTCTGGGCTCCGGGATCCAGGCTCCGGGCTCAGGGCTCTGGGCTCTGGGCTCTGGGCTCTGGGCTCTGGGCTCCGTGCTCCGTGCTCCGTGCTCCGGGCTCCGGGCTCTGTGCTCCGGGCTCCGGGCTCCGTGCTCCGGGCTCTGTTCTCCGGGCTCCGGGCTCCAGGCTCTGTTCTCCGGGCTCCGGGCTCCGGGCTCCGGGCTCTGGGCTCTGGGCTCTGTTCTCCGGGCTCCGGGCTCCGTGCTCCGGGCTCTGTTCTCCGGGCTCCGGGCTCAGTGCTCCGGGCTCCGGGCTCAGTGCTCCGGGCTCCGTGCTCCGGGCTCTGTTCTCCGGGCTCCGGGCTCCGGGCTCCGGGCTCCGGGCTCTGTTCTCCGGGCTCCGGGCTCTGGGCTCTGGGCTCTGGGCTCCGGGCTCCGGGCTCTGGGCTCTGGGCTCTGTTCTCCGGGCTCCGGGCTCCGGGCTCCGGGCTCCGGGCTCTGTTCTCCGGGCTCAGGGCTCTGGGCTCTGGGCTCTGGGCTCTGGGCTCCGGGCTCTGTGCTCCGGGCTCCGGGCTCCGTGCTCCGGGCTCTGTTCTCCGGGCTCCGGGCTCAGTGCTCCGGGCTCCGGGCTCCGGGCTCTGTTCTCCGGGCTCCGGGCTCCGGGCTCCGGGCTCTGTTCTCCGGGCTCCGGGCTCAGGGCTCAGGGCTCTGGGCTCTGGGCTCTGGGCTCTGGGCTCTGGGCTCCGGGCTCAGTGCTCCGGGCTCCGGGCTCTGGGCTCTGTTCTCCGGGCTCCGGGCTCCGGGCTCTGTTCTCCGGGCTCCGGGCTCTGGGCTCTGTTCTCTGTTCTCCGGGCTCCGGGCTCTGTTCTCCGGGCTCTGGGCTCCGTTCTCCGGGCTCTTTTCTCCGGGCTCCGGGCTCCGGGCTCTGGGCTCTGGGCTCCGTGCTCCGTGCTCCGGGCTCCGGGCTCCGGGCTCCGAACCTCTGTGATGATAATATTATTATAATATGAAACGTCACAGTAGAACAACACTTATAACTTTAACAGCCTTCAGTTTGTCTGTGGGCTGTTCTCTGGTTATTAATGATAAACTACCCACAACCACCTGTAACTACCTGTGAACAACATGGCAGCACCTGTAAACCTCCTTTAACTGTACCCTCCTCCAACCACCTGTCACCACCCTAATCCACCTGTAACTACACCTGAACTACCACCTTTAACCATCTGTTTTTAACCCCACCTGTAACTGCCTGTAGCTCTGTTGTTGAGATGCTGTTGATGTGATGAGAGAGAGGAGAGAAGAGGACAGATGGAGCTGAAAGCAGCTGATACTGCTCTTAATCTTTAGAGAAGGTCCTTGGTTTAAACAGAAGTTGTGACTCTTCTTTGTTGTTCAGTTCTCTCTGAGCAGCAGGACTGGAGCTCCGGTCTGGACCTGAATGAAAGGAAGACTCCTCTCATCAAAGAGGAGGACGAGGACGAGCTGTGGCCGGACCAGCAGGAGGACCGTCCTCAGGCGACCGAGCAGAACGACCTCAAGTGCGTCTTGTTCCAGAGTGGTGGCGTGAGGCACGAGCAGGACGACGACCACGTGACCCCCTCGCTCTCAAAGTTCCAGAGTCAAGACCCGGAGGACTCGGAGCTTGACCCCCAGCCGGGGACCTCAGTCCCACAGACTTGCTCCGTACTGGATGAGGACGTTCCTGCAGCTGCAGATCTGGCCCCAGGTAACGGCCAGCTGGACTGCGTCGCCCTGGAACCTGCGCTGTCTGAGGTGGTGGACTCGTACATTTGCACCATTTGCGGCCGCGCCTTCGCCCAGCGGGGCCACTGGGCCAAACACGTGCAGGTGCACCGCAAAGTAGAAGCTAAAGTGGACAAGTCCTACACGTGCAACATTTGCGGCAAGAGACTGACACGGTTTGACGGCTATCAGAAACACTTGAGGATCCACACGGGCGAGAAGCCGTACTGCTGCGACGAGTGCGGCCGCCGATTCAGCGACAACTCCAACTACAAACGACACATTCGCACACACACAGGACAGAAGACACACCAGAGCTGAGGCTGTGGGGCGAGGACATTCGCAGCACAGCCGGGACGTGTCCATGCTGACGAGGGCTGATTTAAAATGCTTCCCTTACAAGATCTGGTCATGTGTTGCAGACAGGAAACGCTGATTTATGATGGTCTGGATTTTCAGGAAAAGGTGAATCTGCCTTCACAGAGTCCCCTCAGACTCTCTGACCCTTTATTTCCACATTGATAGGCAATAATCTGGGACAAATGATCAATATGTGTTGCCGTAGTTGGCAGCGTGGCCTCACAGCAGGAAGGGTCTGGGTCCCCCTGAGTGGAACCAGCCCATCACTTACTACTGGCCTCTGGTCTTTAGTGTTTATTTGATGCACTTCTGAACTCACTGGTCCAATGGAAGCATGAGTGAGACTCACACAGAGTCAGGTGTTACATTTAGATGGTTCTGACTCTGAGGACTGAAGCACAAAGACAGAGATATGAAGATTCACTGTGATCACATGGTTCTAACATTAGTCAGTGGCTGTTTATATATTTATCACATTCACCTACATGAATTTAAAAACCTTGTTGACTCAACATTTAATTCTGGACAGGAAACAATTTCATATTTATTCACATTGATGTGGATGTGGACCAGATCAGGACCAGATCAGGACCAGATCAGGACCAGATCAGGGCAGACATTAAAAGATGTATACTGTATTTTTATATCTTCACATTTATGCAGTGGAGGAAATAGCGGCTCCAGTTTATAAATGCATCAAACATATCTGGAGCAGTTTGCTGTCAGGTTTATTGTGACCAATAAAGATGTTTTTATGTTTTGTTACTGAAGCAGCTGTTTGTAGCACAAATATCACAGTTGTGATAAAGTCAAAACAACATCAAAGTCTGGAGTTGGTGTCTGGGACGTCGGGAGAAAACTACTTCACGATGTCAGCTCATAATCCTGGCTTCCCAGGCAGTCGACAGTAAATCAGTGTCACTTTAACAAGACTGTACGACTTTACTGCAATAAAATCACATGATATAAAAGAAAGTCTCACATTGCTTTCATCGATTTCAGCTGTTTTATTGAACTTGGAATCACAGAGTTCCATTAGTCCTGAGGCTGATTATAAGGCTCAGTTTCTGAATCCAGGCTGTGAGCATTTCTCTGTGACTGAGACCTTTGGTACTTTCACTGTGTTAATATAGAACCTAGACCTGCTTTATAATCAAAGACCACATGGAGGTCTACCTTTAGACCGTATGGACCTTTAACATCTACCTTTAGACCGTATGGACCTTTAACATCTACCTTTAGACTTTTTAAATCTGATGATTATTGTTTGTTGATTTGTGAAAAAAACCTTTATCATTTCTTTCACACTAGCAGCATAACATATTTATTTATTTATTTTATATTAAAAGTCCATATTTAAAGCATTAAAGGTCCACATTCTATATAAAAAGTACATATTTAAAGAAATAAAGGTTCTATATTAATGGTCCATGAGATCATTTCTTTCACACCAGCAGAGGGCAGCATAACACTTTTTAAACAGCTTCTATGTGATGAGGAAGTTCAAATTCCACAATATAGATATTAAACAGGTGAATATCAGCTCTGCAGAGAAACAGTTACACAATTACAGTTAATGAAGAAGAAACTAATGCTATATTGTGTTGTTATGCACTATACTTACAACTTCCTTAAGGACCTCCTCTTCTTTTAATCCCCCTTCAGGACTGTGAGACACCCAGAGGGTTTCTTTAGGCCCCTTTTTGACTCAAGGATCCCCTTCATAGATGATGAGTGTCCTGAAATATTTTGAAATACCCATGAGACACTCATAAGGACTCCTCGTAACCCCTTGAAAATATACCCAAAGACTTCTGGAGAACTCTTGTTTAAGTCCTGGGAGTCCTGGGATGGATTACAGTAGAACCTTTGAGTGGGCTCCAGCAGCACCTTCAAAGAATCCTTTATCAAGAACCACTGATTTCATGAAGTTCCTTCATGTTCCTCTAAAACCCCTTTTGCGACCAGCAGGATTCTTGAAGCCCTTACTGAAAGATCCCCTTATTGATGTTCTACTAACTTCTGAAATCCCCTCACAGACTCATAGACCCTGAAATTTTCAAGGAACTGTTGATTCTCTTCAGGATCGACAGTTCTCACGATCCTCCTCTGTTCTCCCAATAACTCTTTTGGAACATAGTTGATTTCTGGAACCTGCTCAATGGTCTCCTGAGAACCTTCAAATATCCCTAACCCATAAGGGTTCTGAAAAGAGGTGCCAGGACTCTGTTGGAGAACTCAGTCCCTTTCAAGAACCTTAAAAGCAACTAAAAGGGCATTCAAGCAAATTCAGTACAAAACTTTCTCAAGGATTCTGAAGGTTCTCAGTCACCAGGTCCTAGTTCTCTGGAAAAATTGAATCTAGGGCAACTGTTGTCGATTTTTGAAGACATTTCGCCTTCATCCAAGAGGCCTCTTCAGTTCTTCTCAAGGACATTTGGACATTATGATGCCCTTATTATGACTATTAAGAACTGGCAAGACTCAAGAACTAATGTAGCCAAAGTCAAGGGCCCGCGAGACCCTCAGGAACGTCCAGACCTGTAACTGTCTTATCCCTTCTTCTTCAGAATAAGAGTCCACAGGAGGAAGAATCACCCCACTCTGAGTAATATTCCACAGTAGCCTTTATTTACACCATCATCCACGTTAATTGATAGCAGTAAGGTCAACATAATATCTTCTGACACTGTTACATTGTCGTTCTGGTGTGGCCCAGCGGGTGGCGCTGTGAGTCCATCAGTGATGACAGCGTCTCTGTTCCCCTCACAGAGAGGAGGGGAACTGAGAACCACAAAATTAATAAACAAATTTATTTTCAAGGTTACAAGTGCATCTTCATACAAAAAACCCTTTAATAAAATGGTAGTTTATTTTCTGAGCACCCAGTGAAAACATTTCTAAAGGACCAGAGAGGAGTTCGTCAGATCAGGGATGAGCAGCTTCTTCCTTTAATTAAGTTTCCACGTCTTTTTGAGAGTTTTCATTCTTCACAGACAGTTTCCTGTTCCTCGTTGTGTGTTTTGAGTTTGTATGAATCTGTTTGTCTTCTTTCTCAAAATCATATTTCTGTCCTTCGTCAGACCAGAACACCGCTGGATTTGAAAAGTGTTAATAAAAGATGAAAAAAACACTGAGCTGATATTGTCTGTTGTAGCTTCTGGAAACAGGACCGTCTGTATCTTCAGCCTGTGAATGTGATAATACTGCTGAGGCCTCAAGGAGCCATTTAAAGGCAAACAGGTGGATGTTTTCACCCTCCTCAGTTCACAGGAAGAGTCTCCTCCTCCTCCATCAGGTCTTCAGAGCCTTGTTCTCCTGATGCTCTGAGCTGTTTGTTTCTCCTTCAACTAGAGAATCAGCTCTTTCTAACAAGCCCTGATTTGTCCTGTGTGACACTGACTTCAGTGATAAACTCCTGAAGGAAGTTAGTTCAGATCTGGATCAGTCTGAGCCTTTGACTGGAGCATTGCTGCTTTACTTCTGTGTGTTTATCCATCCATTCTCATCCTCCATCTTTGATAGAGACGTCTAGAGTCACGTCACAGAAAAACACTGAGATGAAAAAACAGAGTTCATGTGGCTCTTAAAGGGTTAACTATTAGTCTCCTTTTCTTCACATTGCCACTGACAGACATTTGTTATCTGGAGCTGGAGTTTCTTTGTTGTTACCAAAGGGACGAATAAACACATTTTTAAGCTAAATTATCTAAACTTGGGCTGCAAACAATTAGTGTTTTCATTTTCAATTAATCTGGTGTTTTTTTCCCACTTGAATAATCATTTATCCATTTTCCAAAATGACTGTTTGTCCTGACACTGGAGGAGCTGGAACCAGTGAAACTTATTAATGAATTACACAGTTAACGAATTAACAGTCTCTTAACGTGTTAACAGTAATTTTCTGCCAATTGACCATGTTCATGAATCGACTCCACTCGCAGCCTTTTCCTGAGCTTTCAAACACATCTCACTGCCACAAGGAAATCAAAGACCTTCTTCCTTCCTTTCTTCCTTCCTGGCAGCATTTAGCTTCACTTCATGTAAAACCAATAAACTCGTCACATTGGTGTTTTCAAGCTGCCAAACAGGAACCTTTTCATTTTCATGTGTCTTTAAGGTTTAATCAACCAGCATCTGACAATCTCAGAAATCAGAGGGTCCTTGAATGCACCAACAAGGACGGGATGGTCACTGCTCGGATTCAGTGAGATTTAAGTGTCTGCATGTTGGTTTCCACAGAGAAGGATGAGGGATCTAAAAAACGAATCCCTGTTACGTTTAAGCAGTTTGTTTTAACGGGGTCAAAGTTTCAACCTTTAAAGTGCAGAAGAAGAGTGGACTGCCTCTTCATCAGCCAACCTTGATAAGATGTTATTTCTTCCTCTGTGGAAAGGATCAGCTCTGTCAGTTCCTGTTCTCATGTTCGTTTCGACTTTGATTCATGCAGGCAGCTTCCTCCCAGTGACCAGAACAACACTAATCTCTGATAACTCTCAAACACATCCAGTCAGCGGAGAGATCCAGGTCGAGGATGAGAGAGGATGATGTAACCTCTTCAAACTTCGGCCGACGTACAAATCCCCTCTTTACACGAAGCGTGAACCGATATGAAACTGCTGCTTTTTTTATTAACTCTGAACAAAAAAGATCCCTCGGTCCGGTTTGGACTCTTTCAGCGGCTGATTTACATCCCAGATTTTAGTTTCTCTCTGTCGACCGTTTGGTGCCGGTGAAGTCAAAGTTGCATCATTTGGTGCAGAGCCGACTCGCCCTGCCTGCAGCAGATGGGGATACTTCACTGACGCTCTGCTGCAACATCACCGCCGCGTCGTTATTGCTTAATCTGTGGTGGGAGTGTGTGTCCAGCACAGCTGAGCCAGTCAGATAAAACTAAAACCGGCTGCTGGATGTTGATCTGGTTCACCGGCAGCTGGGAACCAAACTAACTGAGAAAAGTTTGTTTCGTCACAGACGTGAAGCGTCGCATCAACCTGTTTCCCCTCTGGATTTTATGGACGCACTGATCCTCCCACTCCTCAGAAGTTCAAACAGAAACAAACTCATGGTCTACTTCCTGTTTCTTCCAGATCCTTCAACCCCATTCAGTCTTCTTTAAGCAACAACAGTCTCCACACAATATTTAGGTGATGAAAACTGAGCAAAATCCACGTGCAGAGGAAAACCATGCGGTGGAAAGCTCAGGAAAAGGACCTTATCAATCAGAAGGAGTGTTTGAAGTGGGTCAGCACTCTTTAACTTTACTGAAGGAAAAGTAACTTTTCTCTTTTTTGTTCTCTCCATCTCAACGTCTATGTGATTTGCATGTGTCCTATATTAACTACATTACCCAGAATGCACCACGTGACTCACATGTTCACCTCTAAACAAATCAAGTTAATTGGAAGTGAATCAACCAAATCTGATGCAATTTATCTCGAGACTGAATATGTCACCACTCGACACCTAATAACTCTTTTATTTTCTCTCACTCTATCTCCTTCTATCCTTGTGTGTCTGTTGTGTGTCTGTTGTGCCTTCACAAGCCTCATGGAGTCAATTTGACATTAACCACAGAATATATATCTATATATATATATCTATATATAGATATATATATATAGATATATATGATTTGTGTCCTACGTTTTGACTGAAAATAAGGGTTTTTTCATGGAGGCTGACTTGTTAGTTCTCATGTAAAACAGCGACGGGTCTTAAATAATTGTCATGGTCATTGTTAATGTCTCAGCTGTACCTGAGAGCTGCAGTTCTTCTGTTCGTGTGAATCTTATGGAGAGAAGTCAGTTCTATCTGTCTATGACGTCCATGTCTGTTCTGGCTCTGGTTTTATGATGATACATCCCAATAAAGTGAAGTGTTTTTTTGCAGAATTGTATAAAAGGTCAAATGTCGGGGCTTCCTTGAACGCACCACAGAGGAGGTCAGCTGCCTTACATGACAATAGAAGCTGGGTCCTGGTTTAGGGGCCACATCCTTTGGAGAACGTGGTCTACAAAGGTCCGGTCCTGGACCACGGAGGCCGAATCCTCTGGTCAACGGAGGATTTTTATTTTGCGTCACCAGCTCCGCACTTATGTGTTGCCTAGCAACCTGGACAACACTTTCCCACAAACCTGAGGCTTTTAGGCCCCTGGTTTTAACACTTATAACACTTATTTAAACCTCTGACATATTATTTTCAATTTCCCAATGAATCTTGGGATATGTTCACACTTCACACTGGGCCAGAAGGACGAGACCCTGAACCGGGACCCAGGTGATAACAGCTTCAACAGGAAAAGTTGAGCTATCGTAGCTTTAAACCGTCCCACAGGTTTGTCATCCTGTGTCACAGTCCAGGTGTTTCCTGAGACCTGACATTAACGCCGACACTCTGGCAACGGCCGAGTTTCTGGAACCTGCAGAGCAACATGTTGAGGCAACAGGGATGGTCAACTCCGTCGGCTGTTTGATTCCATCACGTCCCCAAAGTCACCAACTTTTATTGCCGTTGCAGCCCGTGTTGCTCATCTCTGCGGCCTCCAAATGTCGCCTGTGTGTTACACTGTCAACATTTGTCGTTTGGCCAAACAGAAGAAAAGAGTCAGCGCTGAGGTGAAACAGGAAGCAGCAGCTTTTTCTCAGTCTGTATTTTTAGACTGTGATGAAACGCTCCCACAGACGACGTCGGCGCCTGCAGATAGTTCTGCTTTTATTCGTCCACAAAGACACGAGGTGTGTTTACTTCACGGTTGACTTATCGGGTTTTCCCCTCTCATGATATCGTTACAATTAAACGTGCTGAGCAATTTTTCATCCACGGCAACAGACGTCGTTTGTCAGGTGTCAGTTTGGAGATAATAGTCTGTTTGTCATGTGACTCACATGCATTTACTGAAATAATTTAACACTAATAATTTTAATAATTTTAAAGTTCATGTTTCCATGACGTGTTTTCAAATTTACAATTTTCAAACTGTGCACGAAGCTACTGTCCAATAAAACTGAATCTAAGACACTGACGCCTCAAACCCTGGCCCAGGACTGTCCAAAACCAGAACTGTCCAAAACCAGGACTGTCCAAAACCAGAACTGTCCAAAACCAGGACTGTCCAAAACCAGAACTGTCTCAAACCAGGACCGTCCCAAACCAGGACTGTCCAAAACCAGGACTGTCCCAAACCAGGACTGTCCAAAACCAGAACTGTCTCAAACCAGGACTGTCCAAAACCAGAACTGTCCAAAACCAGAACTGTCTCAAACCAGAACTGTCCCAAACCAGGACTGTCTCAAACCAGGACTGCCCAAAACCAAAACTGTCCAAAACTAGGACTGTCCCAAACCAGAACTGTCCCAAACCAGGACTGTCTCAAACCAGGACTGTCCAAAACCAGAACTGTCCCAAACCAGGACCGTCCCAAACCAGAACTGTCCAAAACCAGAACTGTCCCAAACCAGAACTGCCCAAAACCAGAACTGTCCAAAACCAGGACTGTCTCAAACCAGGACTGTCCCAAACCAGGACTGTCTCAAACCAGGACTGTCCCAAACCAGGACTGTCTTCTGGAGCAGTGCTTTTCAACCACACATTTATTTTAACAAACAAAATAATGAAGTAACGTTCCTGCTCAGATGGTCCAGATTGAAATGTCTCAGCTTGGGCAATGAAATAAGAAATTCTTATGTTTTTATTATTATTGAATCATGTCTCAATGATTTACACCAGTAATCACTTTGATCTGTAAGATGCTGTTTTGCAGGTTGAATATCAGTAAAACTGTCTGTGGTTAGAGTTTAGTGCTAATTAGCAAATGTTAGCATGCTAACACTGGGTTCCACGACCGGACCAGGAACTACTAGACTCTGTCTTTCTACTATGGGAACGATGATGTTTATTGCTTTTTTTCTGACACATGAGAAAACACAAGATAGAATAAAAATGAGTGAAATTGTTTCATCTGGTGAAACCACTGCCATCGAGGTCGGAGTGAGGTTCTGTGTCGTGTGATGACCTTTAAAGAAAACCACCACCGCTGGCTCACGATGACAAACAATTCCCTCAAATTACTCAATTGGCTGAAACGAGCGGCGGAGCTTGATTTCATCTTTGACGCCTTTTTGAACGTGAACATTTGTTGACTGCAGACGTCAGCCAGTCCCGAAAATTCAGCACTTGAGGTTCTAAAGTCGTTAACATCACAGCCATGATTAATTCAAGAGAACCAATTCAGTAATTTTAACATACAAATGGCTAAAAGTCGTATTAAGTGCATGAGTTAGTAATTTGAGGGAATAGTTTATCAGAATTTCTCATTAATGCTTCGTTTGTTTCTCAGATACCAATATGGTACAAAAAGAACCTTGTTCTGTGTCGTTAGGGTAGAACCCGGCCACCGCCTGATCCGGATCACGTGACCTGTCCTCAAAGTGCTGCTGATGTGTGGGTTTACAAAAATCTCCATCTCGTCAACATCCTGTCAAACTCTGGACGTGAAAACAAAAAACTTTGTTGTGGTTCTGTTTCGTTGAGTAAATCCTCCTTTTAATTTTCCAACAGACTTCCAAAGCAAAGAAAGGAATCACCCTCTGGGCTTTTTTTTAATATGATTTTTGTTTGATTTCTCCTGTGGAAAGAAATGCCATTGTTTGATTCCAAGTCCTGGAGAAAGGTCCCAGTGGCCCCAGACTCGGTTCACGTCAGGTCTGCAGCAGTCCGACTCGCTGCTTTTATGAATCTTTGCAAATGAAATCTGGGCCTCGTGCCAAAGTGCAACAACCGGGGACATTAGATCAAAGCGCTCATAAGAAAACTGCATTAATCAAGGATTTTCCAGGCCACCTCGAGCCTTGGGGACTCCTTCTGAATCATTAACATCTTTCGTTCTCTTTTGGAGAGTTTCTCAGACGAGTCTGAGCCCGGTTTGATCTGCAGTCTGTCGTGAGGGGAAAGTCGCCACGAGTGGCTCTGACCGCCTGAAGACATGAGTCAGAGATCCTGTTTATTTGTGGCTGCTCAGAGTCTGCAGCTCTGCTCAGGCCTCGTCTCCGTGCAGCTACACTGCAGCGGCCGTGACTCAGAGAGGTGGCATTCGTCGTCCACTCAGCAGCAGGAAATGACCACGACTGAACGGTCGTAATGAGGAGTGATGGTGACAAAAAGCTCTGAAGTCCCTTTCTGTCTTTCCGCCCCATCATCATCTCATGTTGTCATTTCTCTGCAGACGTGTCAGGAGGACTGTAGCAGCCGCGGCGCGTTGGCGTCACCTCCTCCTGTTGTCTCAGTAGTTGTACTTTCCTGCCTCTGCTGCCGGTGATGTTGCCGTGTTTGGCAGGAACAAGGGTTTTGGCGGGACTTGGGGTTTGAGCGACGCTGTTCTCCGTACGATTGCCGCTCGTTGCGCGTGTGGCCCTTCGCTGTAACTGTGCTGCCGTGTCAGGCAGGCGCTGGTGATTGACGGCCGCTGGCTATCGCCATTGGCGCCGCTATTTGTGGAAGCCACCCCGTTTGTGCCCGGGCGTCCATTGCTGTTGTTGGTGTTCATCCGGGCTAGAAAGTGCGCGTGATGTGTTCCCCGTTGGTTGAAGCTGTGATGGCGAGGCACGGCACCACCGCTGCTGCCCATCTTTATTAGGGAGTGGCGCTGGGAGTGGTGACGGGTCACAGAGACGCCGCTTCCACAGGGTCTCTCCGGAATAACCTGCCTCTGGAGTGGAGTTGAGGAGGAGGAAGAGGAGGATGAAGGGATTGAGGTGGAGGAGGTGGGATTGTTGGAGGATGAGGAGGAGGAGGAAGAAGAGGAGGTGGCAAAGGACGAGGTGGAGTTTTGAGGGGGTGCGTCCAGACGTTTGGGGAGGCCGTCCCTCGGCAGCGTGGAGGTGCTGTAATATGAAGCTGACTCAGTCTCAGGGATCTGCTGCTGGTGATGGTGACCACCTCCGCTGGCGCCGCCGCTGCTGCTGTTGTTGTTGTTGTGGTGGTTGCTGTGGTGATGGCTGTGATTGTAGTGGTGGGTGCGCGTCTGGCCATGGTGGCCCTGATGATGATGGTGATGATGATGATGCCCTCCAGAGGAGGACGAGGATGGCCCAGGGAACAGTGCTGATGAGGAAGTAGAGGTGAGGACCTTGATGCCACCGGTTCCCGACGCGCTGACCTCGTGGATGTGTTTGAGCAGCTCGTCCAGCGCCGACACATCCACAACTGTCTGGGGCAGAGACTGCTGGGAGTGGTGATGATGGGGGACGCCGCTGCCTCCCGCTCCTCCACCCACTGTGGCCGCTGCTCGCTCGTCATTCGAGATCTTCCTCTCCTCAGGGAGGTGCAGCGACGTGGAGGAAGCCCCCGCTCTGTGGGCCGCTCCGTTGCTCAGACTGTTGCCCTGGTGATGAGAGTACGGAAACACCTGCTGGGTCAAAGAGTTCCCAACGACGGCCATGAAACCCAGACTGGATCCAGAGCAGCTGGGCCCAGATTTTGGGTTGCTGTCCTTGGCGTTGTTGCAGTTCTGGTTCTTTTCGTACTGATGGTGCCGCAGGGCCTTCATGTTCTTGATGGGGAGCTCCGGGGTGGAGTCAGGGGTCGGCAGGCCGGACAGCTCTCCATCACCCTGAGACAGGGACTAAAGAGAGGTAAACCAGGTTCAGACATGAGGGTTTGATGTCAGTTTAAAGAAACTTTCACAAGGAACATGGATGACGCCAAACTACAGCTGAACCTGAGGCTGCACGTCGTTTCAGTTCATATACGCAACTCACAATCTGATCTGATCAGTTTGGTCTGTGAGGTGTCAAATTTCCCAGGATTCAACAGGACAAACAAGGAAACATACACTGACCAATCATTTCTGTTCAGTAACAGTCCAACAATTCTCTTGTGTGTTTGTGTGTTGGTTGGTGTAATTTTAGCAACACTGCTACGCTAGCCTCGCTAAGTGTTGGTTGGATCAAGATGGTGACCATGTTTACCTGTTTAACATTAGCATGTTAGCAATTAGCTCAATGCACCAATTCAACAGACTCTTGTTGCAGGCTCCATGCAGGTTCCCTTTGCCATGAGTCTTAATGCTAAGCTAGGCTAACCATGTCCTGAGTCCCTGAATACTTTTCATTTTCTCTGAGAAAAGACAATTTTCTCATAAATGACTGAGTCTCCGTGGATGATATAAGAATAGATGAGGTGTTTTTGATTTATTGGTTCTCAACAGAACAGATATCTGATCAGGACTCGACCCGTGAGCAGCTGTCCTACCTGGGAGAGGCTGAGCTCAGGGTCTCCCAGCTGCAGCCCCTGATGTCCGGGGGTGTGGAGGTGAGGTGAGGCCCGGCCGTTGGGGATAAAGGAGCTGTACATCTTGGGAGTGGACACGTCCAGTTTGTCCTCCTGCTGGAAAAACAAGAGAAGAAGAGTCGACGATGGAGAAATGTGATTTGTCTTTTTTTTGTTAAAAACGAAATCAGTGTATATAAAATACAAATAAAAAAATAAAACAGTGTAACCAGGGACTCACATTCATTCACGTGTCAGCAGAAAGGTCAGAGGTCAACAGGAAGCTCAGAGATTCAGTTTCTTACTTGGAGTTCACAATGAAACGAAGTGGCTTGTGATGAATAAAAGACTGAAGTGAAGCTATTAACTTATCATGTCTCCCCCAGTGAGGGGGAGGAGGGGGAGGAGGGGGGGGTTGAACATTAACTGCTGATCAAAATTCAGCTGATGATGTTGCTGCTGATCCTGCAGCACAGAGGCGACATCTTCATCAACCAGAGAGAGACTCAACATCATCATCATCATCTACATCACAGGTTTTCAGCATCTCTTCTCCATCAAGCTACACTTTTAAATACATCATTATCAATCAATGATCTATTATCAATCAGAGTGACTCACTCCTGTGTCAAGACAAATGCTGATCATGATCTTATGACATAACGACAAAAGATGCTGAAAATAAATTGATTGTTGTGAATTTACTTCATCGCGATAATCGTTAATACCTGCTCTGTACTCTGTCCTGATTGGGTGCTACAGTCTGTCAATCACACAGTAACCACGCCCCCTAATTCATCCCCTGTTTTCTGGTCTATTTTCCTCTAAATGGACCATCATTTAAAAAATGAACTTCATGTTCACAGATCAATCACAAATATGACTGAAGACACTGAATGTTTTTGAATGTGTGTGTGTGTGTAGTCACATTTTCTAGTCTTTGTGTGTAGCTGCTGTTGGTTTATTGTGTTTACAGACTTTTATCTATAGACACATTATTACGTATTGAGCTTCAACCTTCAGTTTCTATTATTTTATATTTCTGTCTCCCACCTCCTCAAGTTCTATTGACTTTGCTGCTGAAGGATTTATTCATACTTATATTAATCTTTATTTATTTTTTAGTTGTGTTGTAAAATGTTCTTGAGATGATGATGATGATGATGGTTGTTATTAAGGTTATCAGTAAGTGGATTCACCTAAAACCTTTAATAACTTCAGTTTAAGAAGTGTTTGGCTCCAGAGGTTATTATTATTATCATTATGAATCTTATCAGTATTATTATCAGAATTATCATCAATATTAATATTGTGATTATGGTCGTTTTCATTAGATAGTGAACGAACCTGAAAACAAATCAAAGAGCTGTTGATGTGTTTGTCTCTGACACAAACAGTCCAGTCTTAAACCTGGACCTGTTACCAAACATACCTTACCTTTTAGAGCCTCTGGCGCCATCTCAAGGTCGTGACAACATCAGGTCACAACATGAGCGTACGTCGTAAAACCAACTCAAGGTTTTAGATTTAGAGAAACGTGCTAAGTTTGACAGGACAGTTTTCACTTCCTCTACAAGACGTTACTGCAGTAACAGGCATCGTGTTCTAACTTCACCTGGGGTGTGGGTTCCTCATTTTTCATCTCATAACAGGTGTGTTTTGCAGTTGGCGGCTGTTCAAATGGCATAAAATCGCTCTCTGTCCCGCCCCTCACCCACCTTGGGCCCATCCAACAGTCCGTTGAGCTTGGCGAGGGATCGCAGCGACAGCGCGTGGGGCAGCGACGCCTCCGGGTCTTTGCCCAGCCTCCTCGCCCGGTGAGCGGCGCTGCGGCTGCAGTAACACGACACCAGAAAGCCAGACAAGATGGCGCCCAGGAAGAAAGCCACCAGCACGCAGGCGATCAGCAGTGTGTAGTGGACGTTAGCACCGGCTCGTTGGTCCATCTCTGGAAGACGACGAACACCTGGAAGACACAGGAGGACGAGGACACATAAAAACACTAAATCTATCAAACTGTAAATGAAGATCACATAGAACCTGATATATAATCAATAATGATGAAAACGTGGACAGAGCTGCAAACAGACATTTAGCTCGAGGGACGGAGACGAAAGAGGAGAGGAGGAAAAACAGAGGGAGGACAGGTGAAAGGAAGGTGAGGAGGAGGAACAGACAGAGACGAGGATTGGACTTAATGAGAAAGAGGTGGTTCACAGGTGAGGAAACAGGATGAAGGAGGGAAGATGACAAAGGAAGGAGACAGGAGGAGAAACTATGATGAGAGAGAGAGAGAGAGAAGAGGAGGAAAGGGGAGGAGAAGGGCTGACAAAAGGATGGAGGGATGAGAGGAGAAGGAAGAGGAGGAAGAGGAGGGGGAGGAGGAGGAAGAGGAGGGGAGGAGAAGGGCTGACGAAAGGATGGAGGGATGAGAGGAGAAGGAAGAGGAGG
>CM076663.1:378919-393294 GCA_038496675.1 Rachycentron canadum | reverse complement strand
ACAGGTAGAACCTTTATCTACAGGTAGAACCTTTGACCACAGGTAGAACCTTTGACCACAGGTAGAACATTTATCTACAGGTAGAACCTTTGACCACAGGTAGAACCTTTATCTACAGGTAGAACCTTTGACCACAGGTAGAACCTTTGACCACAGGTAGAACCTTTCACCAAAAGGCTGTGGTCAGAACCTCCTGGTGTCACTGGTGAACAACATAAAGATGAGACCAGATCAGATTGCTGAAAAACCATCTTCATCACTCAAAGCGGCTCCTCTTCCTCCCCTCATTCTGCCGGGTGCAGGGAGAGGATGAAGATAATTAGTGCCCCCCCCATCACACACAGTCCATTTGTAAAAGTTCCAGCTCATTAAAAAACACTTAAACACGCTGTGATGGCTCCTTTGCCTGCTCACACACACAATAACACAAACACACACACACACAAATGGTGTGCACGCGATCACACACACTTATTGTGTCTCCTTGACACACACACTCTTGTTTTTGTTGTTGTGCGCAGCAGCACATCAGAGACTCTTTGTGTCTCTGTTACACACACTGTAATGAGGAGATCGTCTGCTCTGGAGAGCGAAGCTGAAAGTTGGTGATTTCTGCAGCGGAGGTAAAGACTGTTAGTCACTTCCTGTGCTGCAGTGAACGCAGCACAGTCGCTCAGGTCGGACAGCGTGAACACAACCTGCTGCGATCCTTCAGACCTCGTCTAAAAACCTTCAGTCATATTTTCTTTAACTTGTCTTTACACATTCAAGAAGAAGAAACACACTGTCTGAAGCTCATCTGCTTTACTTACTGGTTTAGAAACCTGGATCAGGCCTTAAACCCCACCCACCACCTGCTGGCTCCAGACTCAGGACCAGCAGATGTATCAGAACTGGCAGTGGCTGACACAGTGTTAGAAGTTATGCTAATGCTAACTCTGAAAAAATGCCCACATACCCTCTGGACAGGATTAACAGGAGCGGCCGGGGGCAGGTTGTGTAAAAGCCCACCTTTCCTCTACAAGGGCAGAGACAGCAGACACTTAAAATTCAGCCGGCAGTGTCTTTTTTTTTTTAAATGGAGATGTGGCATTTTGGAGAAGCTTCAGGACGGAGCGAGGTGAGGAAGACACTTCTCTTCCTCCAGTGAAGACGAGAATCTAATGGAGACGTCCCGACCTCCTTCACTCTGCTCACGTACACATCTGAATGCAGCTCATGCTTTAACCCATCCACACACACATATACACAGACACACACAGAAACACACACAGACACACATACACACAGAAACACACACACAGACACACACAGAAACACACACAGACACACATACAGACACACACACACACACACACACACACACACACACACACAGAGCTGACATTTCTGCTCGGTCATCAACACTGGATCTCAAGGTCTCATACATGCAGGGAGGAAGGGCAGCTTTACTGTGTGTGTGTGTGTGTGTGTGTGCGTGTGTGTGTGTGCGTGTGTGTGTGTGTGTGCGTGTGTGTGTGTGTGTGCGTGTGTGTGTCCCGAACCCTGAGCACGGCATGCTGGGGAACAAAGTTGCTATGGCGATGCGAATGTGACCTCAGAGCAGATGGCACACCGCAGGGTTGATGGTTTGACACCTGCAGCGACTGGAGCACTGTGGTATCTGACGTGCCCCTGAGCAAGGCACCAATCACCTGCTAACACTGTGTGTGTGTCTGTGTGTGTATGGGACTCTGTGGTTATAAGATGACCTTCTTCAAACACCTGTTTTCTGAGGACAGGAAATCCTGACCCCCCCCCAGGGCTGATGGGAAAGTTTCTCTCAATTCACATTAATCCAAGAAGAAGAGTCGTCATCATCCTCATCATCATCATGAGGTCACAGACTCAGACTTTTGAAGGAATCGTTTTCACCTCTCACAGTGTGACATCATCAGGAGCTGAGATCATGAGATTGATATATTGATTCATATCAGTTTATGAGGCTGTGAGCTTCAGCCTCAGCCTCAGCTTCAGCCTCAGTCTCAGCTTCAGCTTCAGCCTCAGCCTCAGTCTCAGTCTCAGTCTCAGTCTCAGCTTCAGCCTCAGCCTCAGCCTCAGCTTCAGCCTCAGCCTCAGTCTGAGTCTCAGTCTCAGTCTCAGCCTCAGTCTGAGTCTCAGCCTCAGTCTCAGCTTCAGCCTCAGTCTCAGCTTCAGCTTCAGTCTCAGCCTCAGTCTCAGCCTCAGTCTCAGCTTCAGCCTCAGTCTCAGCTTTAGCTTCAGCCTCAGTCTCAGCCTCAGCCTCAGTCTCAGCTTCAGCCTCAGCTTCAGCCTCAGTCTCAGCCTCAGTCTCAGCTTCAGCCTCAGTCTCAGCCTGAGTCTCAGCCTCAGTCTCAGCTTCAGCCTCAGTCTCAGCCTCAGTCTCAGCCTCAGTCTCAGCCTCAGTCTCAGTCTCAGTCTCAGTCTCAGCCTCAGTCTCAGCTTCAGTCTCAGCCTCAGTCTCAGCCTTAGTCTCAGCCTCAGCTTCAGCCTCAGTCTCAGCCTCAGTCTCAGCTTCAGCCTCAGTCTCAGCCTGAGTCTCAGCCTCAGTCTCAGTCTCAGCTTCAGCCTCAGTCTCAGCCTCAGTCTCAGCCTCAGTCTCAGCCTCAGTCTCAGTCTCAGTCTCAGCCTCAGTCTCAGCTTCAGTCTCAGCCTCAGTCTCAGCCTTAGTCTCAGCCTCAGCTTCAGCCTCAGTCTCAGCCTCAGTCTCAGCTTCAGTCTCAGCCTCAGTCTCAGCCTTAGTCTCAGCCTCAGCTTCAGCCTCAGTCTCAGCCTGAGTCTCAGCCTCAGTCTCAGCCTCAGTCTCAGCCTGAGTCTCAGCCTCAGTCTCAGCCTCAGTCTCAGCCTGAGTCTCAGTCTCAGTCTCAGCCTCAGTCTCAGCCTCAGCCTGAGTCTCAGCCTCAGCCTCAGTCTCAGCCTCATTAAAACCGAGACTTGTGGCGTGATGTGTGATGTCATAGAGGATCCTGGATTCTGCAGCCTCTGTTTCTATATTTTCTAAATGGATTTCTGAAGCTTTTATTGTGGAGGGAGATCAGAGATGATGACTTCCTGTCATGTCTGAGCTCAGGTCTGATTAAGTTATGACAAATATATTGATCCTTTAGTTTTTGCCACAGTGCGGTGTGAAGTGTGATGTCATAGAGGATCCATGTTGGATCGGCGGTTCCATGTGGAGCACGTGACATGTAACAAAGGAGCTGTTTGACATTTCAGCGACGTCTCCTGAGAACACGGATCAGATCAGTTTCATCTGTGTATGAATCAATTATGACTTTTGGAGGAAGACGTGTCCGAGTTCACTCTAATTTAAATGTCACGCCGCCGGTTGCTGCCGAGCGATAAGACACTTAACTCTTCAATTACACAGCGTTTGAGCTCTTAAGTATCTTTTAAATGTCAAAGTCTCACATCCATGTCATTAAAAACAGAAGAGGCTGTCGTGCTGAATGTAATGCCCCCCCCAGAGCAGCTCGGTGTCGGAGCGCCGCCGCCAGAGTGAGGAAGTTTGACACATTGAACTTTGACCTTCACACGTCAGAGAACTGACAGACACTTTTCAGCTTCTTGATAAACCCTATGAAAACAAACAGGCTTTTCAAAATAAGATGAGGGTGTGTGTGTGTGTGTGTGTGTGGGGGGGGTTCCTCACTGTCAGGACTTTTACTGACTCAAAGGTTCATGATCCGTCGACTTTAAACAGAAGATCATTTCCTGTCAAACTGAACTCAGGGATCAGTGAATAGCTGCAGCAGTGAAAAGCTTTTTTTAATCTATGTTTGATTGACTGAACCTGTAATAATCTGCAGTTTGTGCCGTCACCTTTTCAGTTAATATTGGTCTGTTTTGGTTTGTTTGTTTATTTAATTGTGTTTGTTGTGTAGATATATCAAAATAAAAAAATAACTAGTTTTGTTTCAGACGTCATGTAACACAAAGTTTCATTCGTCTTTATTCACCATGTGCGTCATTGTGTCTGTGCTGTGAGTTAAATGTGTTTCAGTGATGACGACTGACCAAGTTAACCTACAGGTACAAATACAGGCGCAAACCACAACCACAGGACCTGGACCCGGGGTTCACATGTGGATCCAACAATAAAGCTGATCAATCGGTAAATTCATGTTCAAGAAGTAATGGATCAATATCGAGGTAAAATCAGTTCGGAGTGAAGTTACAGCAGCAGTCAGGAAGTGAGATGGTGGTCTGCACAGAGCCCTGGTCTAAACCACATCCAGCACCTTCAAGTTGGACTGAGGGCCGACTGTGGGCCAGACCTGATCACCCACATCAGGACCTGACCAAACCCTGAGCTGTAGGTGTCCACAGATTTATGGCCACATGGCATCTGACTGGAACTGTTGCGTCATCCTGTTGTTCTGAACTTCCTGAGAAGTCAAACATTTTAATTGTTCCTTCTGCAGCCTGATGCTGACGAGCTCCACAGCAGATAAACTTCATCTGAGTGAGTAATGTAGAGGTCACAGACCGACAGCACGCGCACGGCGCCGGTGTCATCCGTGCAGCGTCCTAATTTGCATTTGCAGAACTCATTCTGCACAATGTCAACTCTCATCTAATAGAAAACTACCCTGTAATAGCACACTGCAGCATAATGGCCAATTTATGTCCATTCAGCGCCCAAACTAAACCCAGGGGACCTCCCTCGCAGTACATTAAATAACCAATTTGCAGCGAAAACGTCATTACGGGAATAGTTCGCTGCCAAACGATGTCATTACAGTAACGACAGCCACTCTTGCCTAGCGCGGCGGATAGATACGGGTGCACGGCGGCTCAAACATCAGTCAGTCATTGTGTTCTGAGTCCTTCATGCCTGGCTGCCCGACACCATGAAGTTAATGCCTCAGACGCCATTATGGAGGAAGTGCCTGCTGTCAGGCCGACTGTATGATGCTGCCGCCACCGCTCGTTCCCGCCTTAATCGCAGCGTATTTAAACTGGAGTTTCACAGTGAAAGCCTGAAGAAGGAGCTGAATGCGGCTGATGCTGCTGTCGCCTTTTTATTGTGTTATGGTGCCATTAACTCCCTGGGTAATCGCTGCAGGCGTCAATAAAATCTAAAACTTAAATGACACGGTTAATCACGACACAATTAGTGCGAGTCGAGAGATGAATCTCAGGAAGTATGAAAATTAATCCACCGGCGCCGCTCGAGTCTCCCGCTGCTTTACATCTGCTGTGCTGTAATCACGTCCGTCAGTCTGGGCTAATCAGCACACAGCGAGGTGTAGCTCCGTCTGCACAGTCGCACTTAACGGAGGGAAAATTCAGACAGGAAGTCATTGTTTGTCAAGTGTGAAGCTGCAGCAGCTCCAGTGCTTCAGGTGAGGGTCACTGAGCCGGCCGGGCTCCGGGCCAGGGCCTGGACAGGGGCCGCTGCAGTTTGGATTAAAATCTTCAGGAGAATCATCTCATATCGAATCCTAAAATCCAGACACCGATCTTTTAATGTTTGTCCTTTATTGTGTGAAGCTGTGAGCGCAGGTACAGAGGAACGAACCGGAACAAACCGGAACGAGCCGGAACGAACCGGAACGAGCCGGAACGAACCAGAACGAGCCGGAACGAGCCGGAACGAACAGGAACGAGCCGGAACGAACCGGAACGAGCCGGAACGAGCCGGAACGAACCGGAACGAGCCGGAACGAGCCGGAACGAGCCGGAACGAACCGGAGCGAGCCGGAACGAACCGGAACGAACCGGAACGAACCGGAACGAACCGGAACGAACCGGAACGAGCCGGAACGAACCAGAACGAACCGGAACGAACCGGAACGAGCCGGACCGAGCCGGAACGAACCGGAACGAGCCGGAACGAACCAGAACGAGCCGGAACGAGCCGGAACGAACAGGAACGAGCCGGAACGAACCGGAACGAGCCGGAACGAGCCGGAACGAACCGGAACGAGCCGGAACGAGCCGGAACGAGCCGGAACGAGCCGGAACGAACCGGAGCGAGCCGGAACGAACCGGAACGAACCGGAACGAACCGGAACGAGCCGGAACGAGCCGGAACGAGCCGGAACGAACCGGAACGAGCCGGACCGAGCCAGAACGAACCGGAAAGAACCGGAACGAGCCGGAACGAACCGGAACGAGCCGGAACGAGCCGGAACGAACCAGAACGAGCCGGAACGAGCCGGAACGAACCGGAACGAGCCGGAACGAACCAGAACGAACCGGAACAAACCGGAACGAGCCGGACCGAGCCAGAACGAACCGGAAAGAACCGGAACGAGCCGGAACGAACCGGAACGAGCCTGACCGAACCGGAACGAGCCGGAACGAACCGGAACGAACCGGACCGAGCCGGAACGAGCCGGAACGAACCAGAACGAACCGGAACAAACCGGAACGAGCCGGAACGAGCCGGACCGAGCCGGAACGAGCCAAAAACGAACCTGAACGAACCAGAACGAACCGGAACAAACCGGAACGAGCCGGACCGAGCCGGAACGAACCGGAAAGAACCGGAACGAGCCGGAACGAACCGGAACGAGCCAGAACGAACCGGAAAGAACCGGAACGAACCGGACCGAGCCGGACCGAACCAGAACGAACCAGAACGAACCGGAACGAACCGGAACGAGCCGGAACGAACCAGAACGAACCGGAACGAACCGGAACGAGCCGGAACGAGCCGGAACGAGCCATAACGGACCGGAACGAACTGGACCGAACCAGAACAAACCGGAACGAACCAGAACGAACTGGAACGAGCCGGAACAAACCGGAACGAACCGGACCGAACCGGACCAAACCGGAACGAACCGGAACGAGCCGGAACGAACCGGAACAAACCGGAACGGGCCGGAACAAACTGATCCATTCTTCATGTCAACTTTAATATTTAATGTTTAATCTGGTCAGGGAGGATTTTCGCTTTGTGCCACCAGCTGTTTCCGCCCTCACCAGTGGGATGTAAAGTTGCCTAGTAACAGCACCACACATAACTCTTGTAACAAAAACCTGAGGTCTTAAGGCCCGTGGTTTTGGATATGTTGGACCATTAATACAGCTGCCCTTTAAGGAGCCTTTGAAAAAGGACTCATTGCCTGGATTAGGACACAGCTTCTGACTCTCTGACAAGGTTTTAGGTTAATTTAGCCCCACCCCCTGACAGGATGACAGACATCATATGTCTGTAATGTGGACGTTTACGAGCTTAAACAAAGTTAAAGTTTGTTTCTCTACAGGACTCATGTCTTCACAGCAGCTCTCAGCTCTGTACTCGTCTTTTTTTACACAGGTACTTTTCATTCCAGTCGACTAACGGAGCCTCATTTAGATGCCAGGTGAATGCAATTAACTTGGTCGGCAGAATACAAAACCAGCCTCTCTCTAAGCTCCGAGGACTCTGGGACTGAGATCTGCTGCGCTCTGAAAAAACAGCTCTCTGATAGGATCAGGCCACTCTGCAAAAAAAGGTCCCTGCAGGAAGGATGCAAAGGAAAGAAGACAAATAAAAACATGGCGGAGTCCAACAGAGACCTCTGGATCAAAGACGTCACTCAGAACTGGATTAACAGATGGTTGAAGATCTACTTCAGTGTGCGGTGAAAAAGAACAACAAATCATTTATCTCATTCATTGTCTCTTAATCCTGTTTCCTGGTTATGCTCCTCAGAGCGTGGCGCCCTGGGCCCCGCACCCTGTTCTTCTTCTTTACTGCTTCTCTAACGTCTGACGCGATGCAGCCACTTCACTTCACTTCAAGTGCCCCTGGAAGACGAACTCAGCTCGTGTCAAGTGGTTGTGGATCAGAAATCCGTCAGTCCTGCCGTCTCCTGGTTCCCTCTCTGGCTTTAATCACAGTAATGCAGCTGATTGAGACTTAATGGGATTCACTGCGAGCGTCTGCTGTCGCCCTGTGAATCACTAAACCTGGACTGGTTTACAGGCGGAGTCCTGACAGTCAGGTAACGGCCATGAATACAGAGCAGGCGACCCAGCGAGGCGGCGCTTTGATCTGCTGGGCTGTATCCAGAGGGGGGTAATGATGTCAGACCCACAGACCAGCTACTGTCCGTCCACACCAGGGGGAGGGGGGTCCTCCCCAACCCACCATTCCCCTCCCCCGCTCTGGGTTTATTGATCTCTGGGAGGAAGTAGATTTATTCTATAAACCATCTCAAGGTTTTTACGCTTTCATTTTTAAAATCAAAAATATCAATATCCAGGTTATTGATACTTTGGCTCATTAATATGCAGGTTATTGAGCTGAAGATAAACGCAGATGTTTGTTCTTGTTTTTTCAATCATCATTATTATTTTTGGTCTTTTTCATTTAGATGGGGACGGTGGAGAGACACAGGAAATGGGGACAGAGTGTGGGGGACTGCAGGGACCGCTCAGCCACCAGAGCAGCTGGACCCAGTTTTAAAAACCACCTGATTCATTTTGTAAATTCCTCGCCACTCGTCTTATTTTACCCGTCCTGTCCCATTGAAGCTGTGCAGTACCTCACCGCTCCACAGGTGGTGCTGTCAGTCCACTCCACCCTCTCTGTCCCTGTGCACAGACTCTTACCCATGATCCTCTGCTGCCGAATCTGAATAAAACCAGAAATAAGAAGAGTTTCTTACCGTAGGCGGAGTCGGCTCCAGACTCTTGGTTTCGTGTTGTTGCCAGGATGTCGGCTGCACAAACGCAACACAACACAAAACAACACAACCACAGTCAGTTTCTGCCACAGTAAAATACATCCACGTCCTTAAAATCCTGACATTCATCTTGTTTAGTGTCCAGTTTATAGCCTGTAACACCGCTGTGGCTTTACAGTCCACAGATTTTGACTGTTTACGCCTCATATCAGAGCTGTTATCATCATTATGGCGGCGGTAAAACAGCAGGTTTATCTTACCGTGGCAGCTGTCTGGGTGAAACGAGTGGTCGCCCTCGATATCCTGTTCAAACCCCGCCCTGCACACAGAGAGGGAGAGACAGGAAGTTAAACAAAAGAAGAAAACATCGATTGAAGAACGAAACCAGACACAGAGCCTCCCTCTCATGGTGGTTGCCGTGGGTTACCACTGCCTGGGAATTCAATCAATGATGTGTATCCACGGTGACCAGAGCGAAGATGGCGTTAATTACATTATGTCAGACAGTTCATCTCCAGCTCATCATTAAGTTTTAGACTCTCTGAGGTCGACTGAGGAGAAAGAGACAATGAATTCACCTCCTGTGGTCGTCCAATTAGAGGAGAGGAAGGTGAGACCTGTCCAATCAGAAGACAGATGGCGACAAGAGGTGACCATGAAACACACACACTGAGCTCCAGCAGCAGTAAAGTGAAGCGGCTCCAGTAAATGAAGCCATTTACTTTCCTCTCAGTGTCTCCGGCTCTCGGTTTGTGTCCCTGCTGTTTACCGCCTCTGCCACTGTCGCCGCCGACGTTTCCACCTGACCTTCAAATCAATTTTTAAAGGGGCCAACAAATCAGAGTTTTACTGCCATAAGGTGCAAAATGACTGCGGCGTAAAAGACAAGGAGCGGGAAGCTGATTCTGTTACTAACACCAATCAGCCGCTGCAGCCAACACAGGTCAGACAGGAAGTCAGACCCTTCGGGGGAATCAAGCCTTTTTTCCCCGTCTCTATGATGCACTCAAACTTCCTCCATATTTACCTGTTGTAAACAATGAACAGTATATTTCCATACCATTCAGAACAAGGACCACAGACTGTCTCTAAACCTGGACCTGGGCCTGAACCCCTGAATCTCTTTGATACAAAAAACCACTGAGTCGTCTCCAGGAAGCTCATAGAATAAAGGTCATAGGTCACTTTGGAAGCTACTGACCATCATTTAGGTACGAACATGTGTTCAGTAATAATCCAGCTGTGTTCATGTATCTGAGCAGCAGCTCAGTGTGGGACCGACATCTCCATCCACCCACAGGCAAAATCAACAATTATATCAAATAATTCTTTTTCATCCTGAGACGAAAACAAAAGGGGGGAAACATTTGGCAACGCTCCAATGAGCCAAATTACAGCCATAAACCATCAACAGGAAGTTGGCGTGGGAGGCGTGGTGTTTGTGGAGGTGAGCAGATATTTCTCCAGAAACATTTCAGGGAGTGAAAAGGTAGTTTGTTTTCAAAGCGCTGTGCTGTGAGATGGAGCCATTCATCAGTCTGATCACGAGCCCACGTCCTCACTCATTTGGCTCCATGTGTTTCCAGCTCTGTTTATCACGTCCTGTCGCTATCGGAGAAAACATTTTCCACCTGAGCGGCTGAGAGGAGAAACATTTAAACTTTTTCTTTCTGTTTAATAAAAGCAACAGAATGACTTCAGTGTTCATCCTCACCTGTCCACACCTCCTCTCTCCCTTCACAGCTTCTTTCCTCCATTCATTTGTTTCCTTTAATGAAGTTTTTCCCTCCGTCTGTCTGGACTAACATCACTTCTCTCTCTCATTGTCTTTTGGAGGTCTACGACCACGCAGACCACACCGACATTGGGTGGGAGCCAATGTCACACTGTAGTTTTAGAGAATTACAGGGATGATTTGTCCTGACGTTGGATCAACATGTGTTCAAAAATACGTGAGCTTTAAATCATCAATCAGGACAGAGTACAGAGCAGGTCAGCTCCACCCCTCACTCCTCCTCAGCTCCACCTTCTCCTCCAAAGATGGCTTCTACTGGTTTAAAAAAAAAACAAGATGGCCGACAGACAAATGACAAACCGGAGGCTTCAGAGCAGCAGCTCAGACGATGGGTGAAAACTCATTTTCACCGAAATGCATTAGGAAAACATTAACAACAATATAAGGTTAAACATATTCTAGACCCGCCCCTCTCCCCACGAAGGTCAGCTGACCCACACACGTGAACAAAATCATCCAATGACTCTGTTCTGCTACAACTTGAATTTAAACGTTTGAAACAGATTCAATTATGAAACACAAACAGTCATTTCCTGGAACCTGCGACACTCATAAAGTTTTACTTCGGTGTTTTAAGGTCGTTATTGTTGTAATGACTGTGTATTAGAGAGCGTGACAGTCACCTCACACCCTGGACCAGACCAGCAACCCTGGACCAGACCAGCGACCCTGAACCAGACCAGCGACCCTGGACCAGACCAGCAACCCTGCACCAGACCAGCAACCCTGGACCAGACCAGCAACCCTGGACCAGACCAGCAACCCTGAACCAGACCAGCGACCCTGAACCAGACCAGCAACCCTGGACCAGACCAGCAACCCTGGACCAGACCAGCGACCCTGAACCAGACCAGCGACCCTGCACCAGACCAGCAACCCTGGACCAGACCAGCGACCCTGCACCAGACCAGCGACCATGCACCAGACCAGCAACCCTGGACCAGACCAGCGACCCTGAACCAGACCAGCGACCCTGGACCAGACCAGCAACCCTGGACCAGAACTCATCATGAATCAGACTGAACCCGGCAGAGCGGAGGCTGTCATGTGACCAACATGGTGTCACTGTCACAGTTTCAATGTATTGCGCACTTTCTTTTTGCACTTTAGCAAACAGCTATCTTCTTTTAGATTCATTCCCTCAGTACAAACACAGATCACATAATCCAATAAAGGATAAATGAATTATGCAACAGGAGCTGTGGAACATTTAATGAACTCAACATGTTTGGATTTATTATGAAATCATTAAGCTTTCCTCTCCTCACTCGCTCTATATTTACCTCTCCTCCACCTCACTTATTTGCTAACTCCTCCGCCCCCACAGTCACTCAATATTTATCTCCCTTATCACTCATTCTCTCTCTCTCCATCACCATCTTCACTCAGTTTCAAGCTACATTTCCACCGGCGTGGGTTGAGCTGTAAATGAGGAGAAAAAGGGAGAGAACAGGAGGAGGTTGGTGCAACAGCAAGCAGCTATAAATCCTGAACCCTCTCGGGCACCTAAACGCCTCGTTCATCTAGCGGGAGGCGGTGGGGAGGGGGAGGGGACGGAAATAGACTCGGTTGGTTATAAAATACAGCCAAGTTATCAGATGCTGTTGTTGCTGAATTGTATTGTTATGTTCTCGGCGTCGTAGCGCTACAATGGAGGCGGTAACAGGTTTCAAAGGCTGTGAAATGTAATTACAATGTATGAAAGGCTTCCAGTTAGAGACAGAACATTTACACTCCCTCTACCCTCCCATGATGCATTGGTGCTAATGACATATGGGTTTTTATACAGCGGTAGTTTGGGTGTGATGTCAGCTCTCTGCCTCCATCGCTTCAGTTATGAAGAGTCTCTTCAGGACTTGAACTTCACCCAGAAGACTTTGACTTAACGTCAATAAATCCAACACTGACGTCCTTCAGGTTTAAAAGACTTAAGACTTGAGCTTGAGTCCTAAAAGTCTTTAGATGTGGCTTGAAAGTTGATCTGAAAGTTGATTTAACTTGAGACTAAAACCCAGAGACTTGCATCAAAGTGACTTGAGGTTTGACTTGTATTCACCTCAGATGACCTGAATGAAGACTTGCTCTTAAAGACTGAACTTCACTGCAGATTCAACTCAAATGACTTGAGACTTGACCAGAGTCAAATGAGACTTGACTTGAGATACGACCTGGACTTCATCACATGACATTTCATTGAAACGTGTGTGAAAGAACTGGAGACCTGATGCTAATGACTTAAGATTTGTCTTGACTGATCTGACACGACTGGTTTCATCTTAAAGGTCTTCAGACTGGACTTCTTCTCTTAAGTGACTTGAAACTGGTTTGGACGTATAATTGAATCACTTATCAAATGACCTGAAACAGGATATGTCTCATTTTGACTCAAGTCTTTAAAGGAATCTCTGTCATTGATGTTGCAGAGGGAAGATTAAAGTCACACAAACAGTAGTTTGCTCTGTATAAACTCACTATGATGAGATATGGAGGCGGGGAACTTTTCATTTCCCGCCGCTCTCACTGAACTCGGCTCTCGAGGCACCAAACGACTATTTATATGAGTTAAGACCTGAACGCAGCAGAATCCCTGCTCCGGTAAGAGCCGTAAACACTGAGGGTCCAAGGAGACGACGGCGGCACTTCCCTCCCACACAGGCATTAACGTCATCAGGTAAGAGGTTTGAGCTGTGTGACCACGACGAAGGAATAACGTGTTATAACGAGATGCAGAGAGACAGGAGGGTCAGTTCTTTATGGGCTGAACACGATGAACAGTACGTTTACACATTTATTATTGTCATGTTCAGTGTTATCGCAATATTTTCTTATTTTGGTAGAAAGAAAATCCTGCACACTGCTGTTGCTCCGCATCACAATTTACTGGTCATCATAACATTTCAGTGTCACATTCAGATCAGATTCAACCAGTTCTTATAACCATGATCCATGAATATAGAGGAAATTGAAGAGAGGTTTGGGGATTGAAATACAGTGGACGGTCCATCAAGTCAGGAGTCAAACCAGCAACCTTCTGCTCAGGGCTCAGTATGTCTATTTAGTACAGGCTCGAACCACTCAGCCACCAGATTGCCCCGGGGCGGGACTACTGACCTCCTTCAGTCGTTTCTGTATCAGGCAACTGTTTTCAGAGAATTTTCTTATTTTGATATCATGAGAAATCATGAAATACCACAATTTTTGGAACGATCAAATGTCAACTGATCAAATGATCCAACACAAGGATCCAAAAAAGACCTGAAACTGTCAGAGCTGATCTGGTCAAAACTTTCACTTTTAAACTTCTGTGTGTTTATCCATCCATTCTCATCCTCCATCTTTGATAGAGACGTCTAGAGTCACGTCTCTACACGGGACACTCCTATTGGCTCCAGTGGGTGATGTCACAGCCAATCAGAGTGTCTCCTTCAGAGGCCTAGCTGTCAGCTGCTTGTAGCCAAAGTCAATGGGATCAATCCTGTATTTTTCTGATCTCAGAGTGAGGAGAAGTTGCTCTGAGTTTATTGTAGTGACAGAATAAAGACAGAGAGACATGGACAATAAGATATTTAGAGCATTAGAGGCTTTGGAGCTGATTTTTCATCATTACTGCTCCAAAGAATGAGCAGAACTCAGATCAGATAAAGAGAGAAACTTCAAATCAGCTCTAGAACAACACAAACACATGTGTGTAACTTCCTGTGTTGAAGTTTTCTTTGGTTATTCTGGTTTACAGTGTTTTTATCTAGAAAATAAGGAGAAATTCACTGTGTTTTTAGTTTCCTCTTGTTCTCTGAGCTACTATCCCCTATTACAGTGAACAGAGTCTTTACTGAGTCTCAGATATAATGAGCTGAGGTTGAGCTGAGTCTGAAGATGAGGAGACTTGGAGACATTTTAAAAACAATAACTTTATAAGGAAAAACAAAAGTGTTGTT
>CM076663.1:365009-378419 GCA_038496675.1 Rachycentron canadum | reverse complement strand
GAGTCTTTACTGAGTCACAGATATAATGAGCTGAGGTTGAGCTGAGTTTGATGATAAGGAGACTTGGAGACATTTTTAAAAATGACAATTTGAGAAGTAAAAACACAGAGATGAAAACACAGAAAAGACTTGATGTGGACATAAGAGGGGTAAATTCGCTGAGACATGAGGCTGCCCAGGTCTGGCTCTGTAAGGGCTGCCAGTTAAATTCCCTAACCTGGACCATACGTACTGTTACAGTGGCATCAGGAGAAAGACTGTCCTCAACATGCCTCTGCTGCCCAACCTGGACCTGAAGAACGACCCGGTACACACTCCCACAGACACAGCTTTTCTTCCATGATAATGTTACCTTTCTACTTTATTTATATGAATCCATTTGAGGTTTTAACCTTTTCATACTTGAGGCTCCTAAACCTGAGTGTTTTCTGAAAAACTTTTTTGTCTCAGCATCTGAAGCTGAAATAAAAAAAACACCTGAGACCTTAAAACTTTGACATGTATCTGTTGTGTTCCTGTCATTTTCAGGTTCAAAGATGAGGACAATGATTTACATTCAAAGTCAGAGGTTTCAGGTCTCAGGTTGTTTTCATGTCATGTCCCTTTCTGCACCAGAGACATAAAGGTCTAGTGACATAGTTCAGCAGGTGAATCTTTAGCTCCTTTCCCCTTGGTCAAAAACATGCTAAGAAAAAGCTCCAACCAGCATTCAGACTGGTTTCACATGACTCTGCAGTAGACACCAACTGTCCCCTCCAGAAAAAAATCATATGTGGAGGAGAAGGTGGAGCTGAGGAGGAGTGAGGGGTGGAGCTGACCTGCTCTGTCCTCTATCCTGATTGGGTGGTACAGTCTGTCAATCACACAGTAGCCACGCCCCCTAATTCATCCCCTGCTTTATGGTCTATTTTCCTCTAAATGGACCATCATTTAAAAAATGAACATCATGTTGTATTGAAGACTTGAAACTAGAGACTGAGACCATAAACTCATTAGGAAAATGTTTACTGAGCTAATAAATCAAGGGAGAAGTAGGGACATTTTCCCATAGACTTCAATACAATCTGACTTCTTTAACAACCAGTGGAGTCGCCCCCTGATGGTCATTAGAGAGGATGAAGGTTTACAGATCAGGGTCCAGGTCCAGGTTTACAGAAGGTCTGTGCTAAAAACAATCACTGATCAAAGTGTCTCATGCTCTTTTACCGGAGCAACAACCTGGAGATGAGGTCAGACAGATCAGTTTTTATCAGTTAGCACAGCAGCTAACAGTTCACTCTCCCTCCTCTGAGTCCTTGTGTGTGTTTCTGATTAGAGTTTAAAAAACCTTGGTATAGCTGCTAATTTTGGTGGGAAATTGGGACTTATCTCTGGTTACCAGTAATAATGGCTCCTCCTCAATTTCATCTTCCTCCTCCTCTGACCCCTTACCCTCTCTAGGTTAGTAGCTAGTTCAGTGAATCACAACGCATCATGTTGGTCACGTCTTAAAGACGATGAGGTCATATCCTGTGTGAATGTCTTAAAGGGTTAAAGGTGAAAAAACCTGATGTAAAATCAGAACCATAACATTCTCTGCTCCCTCCTCTTCCTCCTTATCCTTCTTAGGCGGAGCTGACCGAGCTGGTCCAGACTTACAAACAGGAAGTGACAGAGGCGGCGTGCGAGCTGATCTGCGATTGGGCCCAGAAGATCCTGAAGCGCTCGTTCGACACGGTGGTCGAGATCGCTCGGTACCTGATCCAGGAGCACATCGTCAACCCTCGCTGCAGCCAGGCTGAGCTGGTCACGTCCGCCGCGCTTGCAGGTTTGTCACACTCAGTCCAGGCGTAAAGATGGCCCTCATGCTGGAGGTCAGAGGTCAGACACTCGGACACAAAGTCAAATGACATTCAAGGAGCCAGTTTGTGCTGTGTTCACAGCTGGTACAGAGTCGTATTTATGATGTTAAATACATCAGCTACGTGGTCACTAGCTCAGAATCTGACAACCAGTCAGACGTGGGTCATGTGACTTTCAGCTCTCAAATGTCTAACGTCCCATTCTGTCCCTCCCAAGAAGGACTGACGTCCAGACTGTCCCTGCCACAGGTATTACTCTGACAGATCATGTGACCTGCTGCTGTCTGTGTCTGCAGGAGGTCCAGCCAAACCCCACAAGGTCATCAAGAAGACCCCGGTCCTGTCGAAGGCGGAGGGGGACCCCGCAGACCAGAAGGTGCTCAGTCCTGTTTCAGGTCAGTCACTGACCACGTTCAGTCCGTGTCTGCTGCTCACAGCTACCTGTCTGTCTGCAGAGGGAGTCCGGAGACTCGTCCTCCTCAACTTCACTGAGGCCGCCGTCCGGAGACAAATCAGCAGCTGCCAAACCTTCCCCCCTGGACGCTCCTCCCTCCTCCTCCTCCTCCTCCTCCTCTTCCTCTTCCTCTTTGTGTCCCGCGGTAGGTTGACACCATTCACTTTGTCTGTTTTCCACATTGGTTGATAAACTAATCAATGCTTGATCAATAACTGATTGCTGGTGCAGGTGGAGGCCTTCATGAAGCAGTTACCCAGAATCCTCCCTCGGAGCTCCATACCTGATAAGACCCAGCTCTCGGTCCGCTCCTCTCCACCCTCGCTGGCGCCCAAAGACACCTCAGGTGTCGGGGGGGCATCTGGGTCCGGTGGTCCAGCTGCTGCTGCTGCCGCTAGTGGGGGTGGGGTGAAGGTCATTGCCATGGCAACGCTGCCCCAGCAGCAGGGCGGGCCTGTCCCAGTGATGATCCTGCCTCAGAGCTGCCTGTCCTACGAGAGGGAAAAGGTTGCCCCGCCCCCACCCCCACCCCCTCCTCAGCAGCAGCATGCCCCAGCAGCCCCCACCTCTGTGGTCCAGAAGGTACGAGGGAACACCAACAAGCGCCCCCTGGAGGTGGTGATGTCAGGCAGCGCAGCAGGTGGGTCTGGGGGCTCTGCTGCCAACGCCCCCCCAGTGAAACGGAAACGTGGACGACCGAGGAAACCTCGGCCAGAGGACACGCTGCCCACCGCCCCACCTCCTACTTCCACTCCCACTGCTCTTCCTCCTCCACCCCCACCTCCTGTCCCCCCCCCCCACCCACCCATCATCACCTCACTGACCGGTGGCGTCATCCAGAAGGCCTCTTCGTCCTCGTCCTCGTCCTCGCAGCCAGTATTGGAGCTGGTGATCCAGGACCAGTCTGGGCTGGTTCTAAGTCAGCTGCCAACGGTGTCGGATCACCGGGGGGTGGTGGTGCAGTGTCAGCCAGGAGGGGGGGTCGAACCGGACCGTCATAACCGGCCGCCGCTGCTTCTTCTCCAGAGCCCAGGGAACCCCAGCTGGGAGCTGGCGGCATCAGGACGGACCCCGATGGTGGAGGTGATCCAGAAAGCTCCAAGGCCGAGTAATAACAACAGCAGCACCGCCCCCCCCCCTGCAGCACACCTCCCTCCTCCTCCCCTGCCCACGGTGCACGAGGAGCAGTCAGAGGTAGAGATCACACTTACGCCAATGGAGCTGCACCCGCTACTTCCTGCTTCCACCTCTTCGTCTTCTGCTGCTGCCCCGTCCTCTTCCTCCTCCTCTTCCACAGTGGTGAAGAGTGAGGAGGAAGAGAGAGAGATCAGCAGCACCTCCTCAAAGAGAGAGGGACACTAGCCCACATCACTCTTCTTCCTCATTAGTCTTTTTTTATCAGCCCACTCCCCTGACTCAGCTTTTACCTCACCTGCGACACAGCCCCATCTCCTTACCTCTCCTCTTCCTTATTGGTGGAAATCCCAGATTGGCGGCAGCAGAGAGCCAATCATGGAGGATAAATGAAGCCAAAACGCCAACATGCTGTCAATCCATCAACTCCCACTGCACTTGTAAACAGACTGGACGCTGTTGACTGACTCCCTGTCTGTCTGACTCCCTGTCTGTCTGACTGGCTGAAACCAGGACAATCACTCCTCAGGTGAAGGGGCCTGAGGAGTCCACTTTTACCTGGCTTCCTTCCCTCCTTGCCCTCTCACACTCTGACCTTCTACCAGACCTTCTCTGGTTGTCTACTGCAGCACCTCCTCTGCTTCAGATCAGCTGATTTGCAGAAAAACAAATGACAAAGGAAGGATGAGGTAACAGGAGAGGAAGTGGGGAAGGAGACATATGTTCAGTGTTGGATCAGGCCCCAGATCTCAGTCTAAGTTGGACGGACACTACGGGTCAGAGCCTGCTGAAGGCTCTAAGTGTTGAAGAAAGAAAGAAAGAAACCTCTGACAGAGCTAAGCCTTGGGTCCACCTCAGTCCACTTCAGTCAGGTTCAGGGGAACTCTGGAGGACCAGAGCTGAGGATGTGGATCAGGTTCGTTCTTTGAGGGCGATGGAGGCAGGAAAAAATTTAGAGTTGACTGAAGTAGAACCGAAGCTCGGCTCTGCCTCCTTTTGAAACAGCTGGGTTAGTGTGTTATCAGTGTTGGGTTAGTGCGTACTCCTGTTTGAGTGTGTGTGTGTGTGTGTGTGTGTGTGTGTGTGTGTGTGTGTGTGTGTGTGTGTGTGTGTGTGTGTGTGTGTGTGTGTTAAGCCATCACCCAAAAATCTGCAGTGAAAAGATCCATTACTGATGAAATGAGAGATATTTTAAAATAATTTATTATTCCAGGTTATTTAACACCTGCAGATAAAAACAATTTAGCCTGGTCTCAGATTAAATTACATTTACATTTGAATGACTTTGAAAAAATAATTTCATTTAAATAAATTAAACAGAGACACTTCCTGTCAGGTGATCAGGGCTGGGTTTTATTTAAATGAGATGGTTCAGGTTCTCAGACCTTTAATGACCTTCACTGATTTAAGTAACTGATGATAGTTAGCTTAGCAAGCCTAGCATGGTAACAAAATCCTCCTCTACAGTTAGCTGAACCTGCTGTGTTTGTTCCTTTTGAGATCATTGCGTTATCAATTCTTCTCCTGAGTCTCATCAAATAATCGTGTAAAGGTCACATGACCTAAACAACTAAGTCAGCTGAGTAAATGAGATAATGAACCTGACAGGAAGTTAGTTTAGTTGGTGCTGAGCTCTGATGATCACAGCCAGGCTCAGTGTTTCCTCTCTGAGAGTGAGCCTTTAATGCCTGCTCTGACATCATCAGCCCGCTCATCTGGCACGTGCCCTTTGCACTTATTTCCTGATCACCATCAGGTCACGATGTGAAATGGCCAATCAGAGGACTAAGACGTTCCCTCCTCCTCCGGTCAGAGTGAAGAGCAGCCAACAAATCTCTCAACACAAGCTCTTATTTTGAAAAGATCCTTCAGTGATAAAAGAATGGAAAAGACCTGATGAAAGCTACTTTTCTTCAGATTATCAAGATTAACAGAGTTCATGTTTCTGTACCCGACATTCGAGCTGAAACTGTTGGTTACTGATGTTAATCAAAGACCCAGAACCTAAAGAAAAAGATGTTTTATAAAACTGAATCATCCACAAATTCATCATTTTTTCTTCAGAATGAACTAAAAGTTGATTATCAAAATAATTATAGCTAATCTTCAATTGTTTCAGCTTTGAACAAATGAAACTATCAGTTTAAGTATGAAAACAAACCTGTCAAACATTTTATTCTTGCTCTTGTTCACTGGTGTCTGGGGGAGGAGTCTGGTGATGTCACATTGCTGATGTTTGTTTTTCGCACTTCATCGTTGGTGCTAAAGGCGGCAGGGCTCAGTCCTCGCTGTCAATCGTGACAGGTGTGTGTGTGTGTGTGTGTCTTCGTCTTCTCTCCGTCCTGTGACAACGAGCGCTTCAGGTCAGTTAAAGGGACGCCAAAATCCTCTGACTGTTAAAACTTAGGAAAGTGACTTTAAGCACTTGTCCTTTTTACCAATAATTTCTAACGGAGCACTAACGAGGCCAACGTCATTTTCTGTCATTGAAGTGAAGTGTGTATAGTTTTTCCACCTAGTGGGAAAATGCCTCGACTAAAAAGTCTTGGTCTCCCTTTAACGGCCGAGCCTCCGCCCTTTTCAGGCAGAACTGAAACAAATGAAAAGTTGCACTGTTAAAAAGGTAAAATAAGAAAGTCCTTATGTTATAAGTTTATTGTTATACGCATTGAGAGAATACATCAAGTATTTATGAGTGATGTAATGTTCTGCTTTATGCTTGCACTCAGCCAGAGACCGACCACCGAGCGTCGGCTTTATTTTTTATCGCAAGAATTTGGTCAAAATGCTCCTTTTTTTTAAAACTTCAGCAGAGTTTGGTATAAATAAAGAGGGAAACTCCTTCTGTTAAGTCCCAGAACCTAGAAAGACAAAGACACTTTAAAGCAACATTTGACTTGATGGGTGATGAGGTGAACTCCTGACTTGACTTGACTTGGACTTGACTTTGACTCTGAGTCAGAGCTTAATGGTCTTTACTCAGGATTAGACTAAAGACTACTTCATGTTGACTTTGGACAATCTTGATGTTGACTTGTGACTTGTCCTGGATACTGTTGGTCTTTATTTGGGACTTGTTAGTCAGGACTTGGGACTTTTAGAGAGATTTGTTTTTACTTGGAACTTGTGAATTCTGACATTTCAGGTGTTTTCAGATGATTTGAGAGCTGTTTCAACTTGACTTGGGACTTGTCACAAGGCACCATGTCTTGTTGGCCCAGACTTGTTGATATGTGATTGTCAGTTTCATGTAGGAGATTCAATTCTAATTTTCTTGAAAACTTATTACCTTATTACCTTGACTCCTCATCAGTCCTGGAGCAGAGTTGCTTGTCAGGTTGTCCAACAAGTCAACATCAACTGAGGGTCTAACTTTATTGTCCTCAGTTAAGGGCTGAGTGTATAGCATCGGTCAGACTTTGCCTCAGACATCCACAGTTGTGTTGAACTGAAGTGAAATGTTGCTTTTAGTGTCTAGTTGGGAATCTGTCGTCAGTGTAAAAGGCTCCGACTGAAGCCTGAGCTGGTCAACCAGCTGTGTTCCCTCTGCAGGACCCACTGGGCTAAACTGGGCAAACTGGACACATGAAGTAAGTTTGGTCTGAAGCTCAAATAATGTTTAGTGCAAGTGAGTAATGGAGGATGTCTCAGGTTGGACCAGTTTGGACCACGAACTAGGCCAAACTGGACACGCAGTGTTTCCTGAGGACACTGGTTGGATGTTTGGACATAATGTCCAACAGCTTCAAGTTCAAGTTCTTCCTTAAGTAACTACAGATGTTTGGGGGGGCTGTGGAAGTTAAGGCTCCCTGGACTAACTGGATGTATGAAGTTCCCTATAAAACCTATGTGAAAGTTTGGGAAACACCTAGTTTCAGTTCAGCTGCAGCGTAAAAGTCGAGTCCTAAAGGAGTTCGGCTCTGTTCAAACATTTGGCATCACTCTGCAAGTCAAGTTCCCATATGACACCTTGAAATGGTTCATGGCACTTCACTGATGGGCCTGTGGCCAACTGACTGGAAGAAGAAGCCTCAGTTGGAACAATCGGGCCTGGTAGTTTCTGGAAGAAGCCTAAAGACCGGCAGCTCTCTGAGAGTCAAGATCCAGAAGGAAACGGACGATGGGAGGACAGACAGGACGTGAAGCCTCAGGTCGGCTGTTGGTGTCTGGAAGGTGATTCACAATGAGTCAGTGATGCCAAGAAAACTCATTTTGGCCCAGTTTGGCCCTGCCCTGGGAACTCTGGTTTAAAGGTGTTGGTGGTTGGAATCTTTCACTGTGGAGCCACGATGCTCAAAATATTAAACAAGCAGAAACGGGTCAGATAATCAAAGATAAAAGGATCGGGATTCGGGTAGCAGCGCGTTGACCTGGAAGGATCCCACTCAACGACACGACGTCCTCTGACGTCACTTCCTTCCTGTGAGGCATCATTTTTAACTTCACATTTTTTCCCCATGAATTTTGTTGCACCTTTATCAAATCTCATGTCATTGTGGTTTTTTACAAATGTTCCAACATTAGCATGATTTTATCGACACGTCTTTATTCCCTAAAAACTGGTTCCTCTTAGCTCGAGAACCTCAAGCAGGTTCACAGGAAGAAGACAGTTCTCAATCATTGAGCTCAAGTGATGTCTACAGATACAAAGTCAAAGGAGTTGTTCCCTGTGACTTGTCCCAAGTCCACAGTCCCCTGAACTCACTTTGGAGTCTCAGCTGTTTGAGAGTGTAGCTGCACTGTTTTTTCAGCCGGTCTGAAGACAGTCGTTCCCTTCAAACACTGAGGCTGCTGTTTCCTGCTGTTTCCTGCTGCGACCGCCTTCGCTACTGCTCTGAGGGTTGTTTGCTTGGTTGAGGACAGTTTCCAAAGGTTCAGCCTCTTCAGTACAAAGTTCTCTTTTTGTGTTGATAGACTCACTTGACTAATTAGCTAAAGTCAAGCGCCTCAGATTGGCCCCTGACGAAGATTTAAATTCAGGAGGACTGACTCGCTTCACTGGGATTCTTTAAGATCCATCAGAGCAACGAGACCACTTTAAATGTTTTACATCTGATGTCGTTGGCGTCAATCAGTTTGTGCCATGAAACAAATGGATTCATTGACAAACAGCCCCATGGGGTGACGGTCAGTCAGAGTGGAGCGAAGGGTCGACGCCTCGGTGACGACATGACGAGACGTTGGTCGACCAGCTGATCCTGGTCGAGCGCTGCGGTGCTTGTGTTGGCGGAGTCCCAGCCGCGGCTGGAGGCGGTGCTGTTGGTCTGTCGGGGGGTGGTGGTCCAGGTTTCCTGGACTGAACTCTGACCTCCAGCAGCAGCACCTGCAGCCTCATGCTGTGATTCTCTGTTCACTCAGTGTTTTTCTGACCGGATCCTGTAGATTTTTCTGTGTTGGTTTGTTTTGTGTCCCGTTGCCGTGTGTTGTTGCTCATACGGTTGTGCAGCTTGTTGATGTGCAGGTTTTCTTCTTGCTGTTCAGATCTTTTAATCTTTTCTTTGTGGAGGACCCGGCGGCTTCCTGCATGTTTTCTCCCTGTGACTGTCTGTTTTTCTGTGTTAACAGTTTGGAGAAATGTTCCCCCCGGTTTGGAAACCAAATCAGTGAAATGCACCTTTACTTTTCCTGTGTGAGTCTGTTTTGTGTGTTTCTGCTCTTGGTTGTGACAGAGGACAGACTCAGAACATTAATGTGAATCTATTTTCCTACGCTGACCGACTGGAATAAAGGATGTGACATCACCGTCAGGAAACTGATCCGACTCCTCCTCCTTTCCTCTTTCCTTCCTCACTTCCTTTCCTTCTGTAGTTCCTGTTCTTCCTTTCACATCTTTCTTTTCCTCTTTTCCTTTCACATCATGTTGCGTCCTCTCCTCTCTTTCCCGCTCTTTGTCACCAGGAGGCGCTGGAACTTTAACTTTCTGAGCTTTTTCTTCTCTGTCTCAATTTACTCCTTTAAGTTGGAAGAAAACCACAAGCAACAGTTTTAATAGAGTTCAATACACGTGACAGGGAACAGCCGTTTAAGGTCATGTGCACGCACCACACACCGGAAGTAGTAAGTTTCACAAGGCTAAAACACGAACAACCACAAACAAGAAGTACTTCCGCTTCCGGACAGGCTCCAGATCAGGATCAGGTTTAAGCTGGTTTGTCAGAGTCGTGTCAATTTTTTTTTAACATCAAACAAATATTTCACCAAGTGGTCCGAGATCACAACATGACGTCATAGAGACACTATGACGCAGATGAGGTGATGACATCAAATCCAATAATATAATATCCTGAGATGTGTCACCGGCAATAACAACAACCATTTGTTAATAAATGTATAGTTGTTGTCGCTGTGTACATAAACATCTCATACGTGTTGTGATTATCATGAATAATCTGTCGGCGTCGATGTGACGAACCAGCCACTGAAAACTGTTTATTTCAGGAAACCTGGAGGCTGCAGAGAAAGTGGGGGGGTTATTATGTTCCCAACGGAAACAGGACCAAAACCAGCGGGGCCGTGAAGATAACCGGAACTAGTGCAATCCTGGCTTCAAAGTAAAGGTTCAAATATACAGGTTACCTACAAAGACTGACACTTAACCTAGACTCTGACTCAACTCCACTGGTTGTTAAAGAAGTCAGATTGTATTGAAGTCTATGGGAAAATGTCCCTTATTCTCCTTGAATTATTAGCTCAGTAAACGTTGACTTAAACCAGTACTTAAACAGTAAACCATAAACGAGTTTATGGTCTCAGTCTCTAGTTTCAAGTCTTCAATACAACATGATGTTCATTTTTTTAAAGATTGGCCATTTTGAGGAAAATAGACCAGAAAGTAGTGGGCGTGGCTACAGTGTGATTGACAGACTGTACCACCCAATCAGGATAGAGGACAGAGCAGGTCAGCTCCACCCCTCACTCCTCCTCAGCTCCACCTTCTCCAAACATGGTTTCTACTGGTTTAAAAAACCAAGATGGCCGACAGACAAATGACAAACTGGAGGCTTCAAACAGCAGCTCACAGACGATGGTGACATCATGGGGGGGGGGGGGGGCATCTGGATACTGATCACTTAGATCTTTCTTAGTCTGTAAAGGTCATAAGTTCACTGTGTGCATACTGTAACACATTTAAAAGGTTATACAACATCGGTATTTATGTGGCTGTTGTAATCAACAGATGTGCGACTCAAACTTGTGAATGTTTCATTATTGATAAATCATTATTGATATCTGCAGGTTGTTATAATATGTCTTGTATTTCATAATAAATTATATAATAGGGAATCAATGACGTAATCAGATCATTTGTTTATTTAACAGAATGTCACATAAAGTGAAGCAGATTAATCTTCTATCTGAGAAGCTGCAGCCAGTGAAGTTACCTGCTGCTTAACTTTCTGTAAATCAATAATTAATCAATGATTCATTGTGTCAGCTCAAAACCTACAAAGTGAAGCCAGTGACGTGTTTCTATCTGATTTCAGTGGTTTTATTGGTGAAGAAACATTTCAATGAGAAAGCACCAGTGTAGCTTCAGACCCCGGACTCCCTCTGTGCTTTTATTGTATAAACCTCACCGGAAGTGTGGACGGCCCTGACGGCGGCCTCTTGACGGATGTTGCGTCACCGCTGCTTTAAAGCAGAGCCGAGCCGAGCCGAGCCGTGAAACGCGGAGCAGATGGACCAGTTCAGACCCTGAAAACCGGGACTGATACCGGAATAGAACCTGGATCGAAGACCTGGACTCAAACCGGAAACTACCGGGACGAGAGCCGGACTAAACCCGGAGCCTCGGACCTTTAAACCGGAGCGAGGCCGCTTCAGTCGCCGGGTAGGTGAGCTCTCCTCCGGCTGCTTTTCCTCCTTTCACTTCTCCTTTTCTCGCTGTTCCGGTTTGTCGTGGCCCGGTTCAGCGGCGGGTTGTCGTCGTCGGGGCCCGGGGCCCGGGGCCTGCTGCTGCCCGGCTCTCCTCCTCCTTCCCCCGGTTTGTTTTCATCGGGAGGGAGCGGCTCTGCTCCCCCCGCCGCTGCCCCGTGACCCCCGAACATCGGCAACGTCGCTGTTACTTAGTGACGTCACTGTGAGCCCCCTGCTCTCACCCTCACGTCAGTTTATCATCATCTTTAGCTCTTTTACCCTCCTCTTGTGGCCCTTCATGGGCGGATCGTGGGGGGGTGTTGCCACGGGCACACAGAGGCAACAGCCCCCCGGCCCCCTCTACTGTGGGGCCCCGGACTGTAAACACACCGCCATCTTTATGTCTCTGTGGGCATTTTGGTCCCTGCTGGTTGTCCTGAGGCTCTTTTAGTCCTGGGTGAAGTTGAATTCAGGGAGTCTCTGGGGTCAGAGGTGAATCCACAACCAAGTCCAGCTGCCCAGGATTCAAACAGGACCTGGACGACTGGGACTCGTTTCTTCGCCTCTTCATCTCACGATCACTACGAAAGTCCTTTTCTCTCCATTGACTAAATGTTGTGGCCCTGAAGGTTTGTTGACAATAATAATGAAAAGGTTCAATAGAGAAATTAAACGATTTAATGACAGAACAAAGTTTAACACACACTGAAGTGATGCTGCATTCACTGTCACTCTGTTCATATCAGCGTAGATCAGTCGGATTGATGATCAAAAAATGTTTGGTCAAAGCTGCTGATCAATCAGGATCTGATCGATTAACTGAAGGTTAATTAATGAATCTTCCTCCACTGTCACTACATTACCCACAATCCACTGCAGGGGCAGAAGCCACAGAGTCCTCCACCAGGTCTGATCTGGACCATAGTCTCTGGTTTATGGAGACTTTCTGTTGGACCTGGACCTGAGACTGTCAGTAACAAAACTAGTGTGTGTGTGTGTGTGTGTGTGTGTGTGTGTGTGTGTGTGTGTGTGTGTGTGTGTGTGTCCGTCCTCCACCCACAGCCTGATGTTCCAGAAACTCAACATCTGGAAACCATCACACACACTCTGCTGTGATGACATCATGCTCAGCTGTGTGTGATCAGTGTGTCCTCGTGATGATGTCAGCAGGGGGATTTTTGCCCCAGGACCAGGACCAGGACTCAGGACCAGGACTAATCAATCAGTCTAATGACAACATCAATCACTGAAAACACACACTGAAACAGTTCAGGTCCTAAATCCAGATCCAGAACCTGTGAGACCAGACCAGGACCCTGAGGTGGAGACTAGGATCCTGTGTCTGGGTCCAGGACGTGGTCTAACTCCGCACCAAGACCAGGAGGAGACAACAGTCAGTGTGGAGCCATCGTCATGGAAACATGACGGTCCCAGAGACGGGAGTCAGAAGGTCTGACAGGAACTGGATCAGGGATTAGAAACTGATGATGATGATGATGATGATGCACATCATATGCATCAGACTGACAACACACACACACACACACACACACACACTGAGGAGTGGGTGAGACATTAAGTCACATGAACATGTAAACACAACACACTGAGTCTGTTTGTGTGTGATCAGCTGCGCCAACAGGAAACAGCTGATCACACACGTGCGTCTTTGAAACGAAGGTGGCGTTAAAATGTGGCGGTTCTTGATAAGGGCAGCACATCAGTGTTGGTGTCCTCGGGTCCTGTCAGGACTGAGACCAGCAGCGAAGCCTCAGATCTACCTGTCGGTCCAGGTTCACCTGAGGTCATGAGGTCATGAACGAATCTGAACAAATGACATGACAAATACGAGAAATGAGGCATTCTGGGAGGTTTTCGGAGGCCTCGAGGTCAAACATCTCATCTGGCCTGTGAACGCCTCAGGATTCTCCCAGAGGATCTGGGAGCCGTTGCCGTGGTGACGTCTGTTGCTGCCACGGTGACATGACAGCAGCAGGAAACCGCTGGTTCAAAGTCTCTCTCTCTCTCCTGTCTTTAGGCTTGCCCGACCAACATGGCCGATGCCGAGGTCTCCTTGTCCCCGGCTCTTTGGCCGCTGCACCTTAGTCCCTCCCACTCTGCCCC
>CM076663.1:279316-355101 GCA_038496675.1 Rachycentron canadum | reverse complement strand
ACACACTCTCACACTGACACACTGACACACACACTCTCGGGGTGTTCTGGTCTTGACCCTGATCTGAGTCCAGGTCCAGGACCTGACCTCTGTCTGGTTCTGGTTCTGGTTCAGACGCCGCCTGTCAGAGAACCTCGCTCACACCCCGACCTCGTTCAGGAGGGACCCCGAGGACCCGTCGGCGGTCGCCCTCAAGGAACCCTGGGAGGAGAAAGTCAGGTGAGGTCACGGTCGCCATCACAGTAACGTTTGTCCGTTGCCGTGCCGACACTCACGGTCAGGGTGTGTGTCCACAGGCGGATCAGGGAGGCCTCGCCGTACGGTCACCTGCCGAGCTGGAGGTTACTGTCGGTCATCGTCAAGTGTGGAGACGACCTGCGGCAGGAGCTGCTGGCCTATCAGGTCCTCCGACAGCTGCAGGTACGGACCTCACCTGCACACTCGACTCACCTGTGACCTGTGACCTCACTGACCTGTGTGTGTGTGTGTGCGTGTGTGTCCAGTCCATCTGGCAGCAGGAGCGAGTTCCCCTGTGGATCAAACCTTATAAAATCCTGGTGATGTCATCAGACAGCGGGATGATCGAACCCGTCCTCAACGCTGTCTCTCTGCACCAGGTAGGCGTGGGATTGTGGGAAACTGATGCTCTGGTTACCATAGCAACCCCAGGATTTACCGCAGGCGCGTTTCTCGTCCCGCAGGTGCGTAAACAGAGTCAGCTGTCTCTGCTCGACTACTTCCTGCAGGAACACGGCAGCTACACCACAGAGGCCTTCCTCACGGCGCAGAGGAACTTCGTCCAGAGCTGCGCCGGGTACAGCCTCATCTGTTACCTGCTGCAGGTCAAAGACAGGTGAGACACGCCCACACACTAACTGGACACAGTTCTTTTAGCTGTCGCATCAGAATGAACGGGGAGTCGCCACAGCTTCCCCCATGTCCGGTGTTTGTGCTAAGCTAGGCTAAAGTGTCTGTGTGCTCTCTGCGCAGACACAATGGGAACATCCTGCTGGACTCTGAAGGCCACATCATCCACATCGACTTCGGCTTCATCCTGTCCAGTTCTCCTCGGAACCTGGGCTTCGAGACGTCCGCCTTCAAACTCACCTCAGAGTTCGTGGACGTGAGTAAACAGCTCTTCCTGTTTCTATCCAGGTGTGTGAGGGCGGGGCAGGAGGAGGCGTTCAGGGACCAGGGTTACAGCCGTGTGTGTTTCAGGTGATGGGGGGTCTGAACGGAGACATGTTCATCTACTATAAGATGCTGATGCTTCAGGGTCTGATCGCAGCCAGGAAACACATGGAGAAGGTGCTGCAGATAGTGGAGATCATGCAGCAAGGTAACACACACACACACACACACACACACACACTTGACTGGTTGTGGCTCATAGGTTCTGGTCTCAGACTGCAGGTCCTGGTCTGACCCGGTCTGACCCGCTCTCTCCCGCTCTGACTCGCTCCGTCTCTCCCTGTCTCTCCCGCTCTGACCCAGTCTCTCCCGGTCTCTCCCGCTCTGACCCGGTCTGACCCGCTCTCTCCCGCTCTGACCCGCTCTGACCCGCTCTCTCCCGCTCTGACCCGGTCTCTCCCGCTCTGACCCGGTCTGACCCGGTCTCTCCCGCTCTCTCCCGCTCTGACCCGGTCTGACCCGGTCTCTCCCGCTCTCTCCCGCTCTGACCCGGTCTGACCCGGTCTCTCCCGCTCTCTCCCGCTCTGACCCGGTCTGACCCGGTCTCTCCCGCTCTCTCCCGCTCTGACCCGGTCTGACCCGGTCTCTCCCGCTCTCTCCCGCTCTGACCCGGTCTGACCCGGTCTCTCCCGCTCTCTCCCGCTCTGACCCGGTCTGACCCGCTCTCTCCCGCTCTGACCCGGTCTGACCCGCTTTCTCCCGCTCTGACCTGGTCTCTCCCGCTCTGACCCAGTCTCTCCCGCTCTGACCCAGTCTGACCTGGTCTCTCCCGGTCTCTCCCGCTCTGACCCGCTCTGACCCGGTCTCTCCCACTCTGACCCGGTCTGACTCGCTCTGACCCGGTCTGACCCGCTCTCTCCCGCTCTGACTCGGTCTCTCCCTGTCTCTCCCGCTCTGACCCGGTCTGACCCGGTCTCTCCCGCTCTGACCCGGTCTGACCCGCTCTCTCCCGCTCTGACCCGGTCTCTCCCGCTGTGACCCGGTCTGACCCGGTCTCTCCCACTCTGACCCGGTCTGACTCGCTCTGACCCGGTCTGACCCGCTCTCTCCCGCTCTGACTCGGTCTCTCCCTGTCTCTCCCGCTCTGACCCGGTCTCTCCCGCTCTGACTCGGTCTCTCCCTGTCTCTCCCGCTCTGACCCGGTCTCTCCCGCTCTGACCCGGTCTCTCCCGCTCTGACCCGGTCCTCCTGTGCCCCCAGGCTCCCACCTGCCCTGTTTCCATGGCTCCAGCACCATCCGTGGCCTGAAGGAGCGTTTCCACATGAGTCTGACTGAGGAGCAGCTGCAGCTGCTGGTGGAGCAGCTGGTCGACGGCTCCATGCGCTCCATCACCACCAAGCTCTACGACTCCTTCCAGTATGTCACCAACGGCATCATGTGACCACGCACCTGGGTCCTCCTGGGACCTGATCCTCATCGTGGACCTGGACCTGGATGTGATTTTCTGTTTCTGGAGTTTCTTTTCCTAAATACAAGATTTCATGTGACGTTCATGTGCAGCTGGGAAAGTACGGCGTCTGGGACAAGCACTGAACAGCCTGGATCAGGTTGTTGGATTTTACTCTGAACCAGCATCAGACCAGGTTCAGGTTTTACACCAACAAGCTTCAGATGAAAAGGTTTTAGTCTAGTTTAGACCAGATCTTCACTAGATCTGAACTTTGATCTAGTTGGAGAAAATGAAGCTGGTTTCATCATCAAATTTATAATCCTGATCCTCATGGGTCCAGATCACAGACTCTGACTGTAGTGAGGTTTACTGCTCATCATAAACCAGACCAGACCAGGTCATCAGGACTCGTCCAGGTTCAGGTCTCTTTCAAGACTCACTACACCACATGCTAACGATGCTAATGGAAACAAAACTCTACTGTGTTGAATTAAAAAGCTGTAGCGAAATGGAACACAAGGATCAGGACCTGGGCCTGGAACAGGACCTGGATCAGGACCTGGATGGTTTCTCCAACATCATGATCCCTGTTCCATAAACTCTGTGTACAACTGAACTAACGAGTTAACAAGTTTAACGAAGGCAGAAACATTCCTGTGAACGAGGAGTTCAATGATGATCAGTTTCCTGGATTTGTGAATGTTTTTTTTTTTTTTTTTTAAACCGTCCACTAAAACAAGAACAGACGTGTCCTCAGTGTTGAGGAACGAGCACTTCCTGTCTGTACGTTAACACTTCCTGTTGTTGCTGATGTGATGACATCAGAGGCTTTATTCCAGTTTCACTCCCGAGTCGATTCTTCTTTTTACGTTTCAACACTTCAGTCGATTTTAGTGGATTATTTTAAACTAACCTGAACTTACTCTCACTCATTAGTTCACTAACAGTTTTATTTTCAGGTCTGTTGCTACCTGTGTGAGGTAGATGAGCTGATGCTAGTTAGCAAACTAGCAGGCTGTTAGCTAGGTGCTGCTCTTATCGCCACATTCAAAACTAAGGTGTGTTTGGAGGTTAGTGGAGAAACCACACTTGACTCACAAGGTTAACAGGTAACAACCAAATGAAATATAATTTAAAATAAATTGAAGCAAAATTATTTTCACTTTCTATTAATCTGACAATTATTTTCTCAATGAATTACTTTGTCTATAAAAAATAACAATGGGCTACTTTCATTAACATGTTAAACTCAAATTAATTCAGTTTTTAATCACACGACAACGAAGCTACATTGATTCGCAAAACAATATCAATATCTGCTTATTGTTCTTCTGATCAACTAATAAAATAATCAACCAATCAATGGTTCTGGATCAAAGATTAAAGCGACTTCTCACTGTTAATGTTTTGAAATTTTACTATCCTAGCTAAATGTCTAGCTAAGTGAAGGCTAGCTAGTCTGACTCAATCGTTAACTAGCTCACTAGCCTGTGAAAATAAAAAGTGTTTTCATTTTAAAACTTTCCTGTGGTTTTAAATTCCCAGAATGCTGCTGTTTGCTAGCTGGTAATGTTAATGCTAAATCAGATTCTGGTCTGTCAGATGTTTTAGTTTTTATTCTTATGGTTAGAAATGTACGAACTTTAACTGTTGCCAGAGGAACAAAACATTGTAAAGACTGAATATCCTCGTGTTAGCTCGTCTGTAGCCAGCGCAACAGGCATTTAAAGTAACAACCATCATTTTAGCTTTACTTTTTTTCTCTGTTCAGTCTTACATTTTATTTTTTATTCTTGTTTGGGTGTCGTTAACAGTAACAAGAAACATGAGTTAGCATTAGCATAATAAGCTGCTTTAGCTTCACTCTTCAGACACTGGAATAAAGCTGATGTTGTGTCACTGGTGTATTATTAACATCTGTACAGCTGTTGTTTGTGTTTTGACCACTATGGAAGGAGAAGCACAGATGTGTTATTGTCATTTTATCCTCTGCTAACTGTTAGCTTAGCCACTTTATACGCAACCACGCTACGCAGCGATGCAGCTGTGACTGAAGTTTACCTGAAACGCAACTTAAATAGCAAATATGTGGTCTTGGTTCTTCTTCTCTTGTGAATATGTTTGTGTGAATGAACTGATGCCTTGAGACGAACAGAAGCTACAAACTTATCAATGCAACAGGAGGACGAAGGCGTTTAGGTCTCAGACCTGAGAAGTGCTTTTATCAGATGTTAGACCACTTCAGACCAGAGACCTGGTTCAGCACTGAGCGTCGTCCTTTCCTTCAGTCAGACCGAAACGTTTTCTAATTATTCTCATTTGACACCTGACGTTTAAAGGGTAAAGATGTGATGAAGTGAAAGCTGTTTTTCTGGTCTGAGTCTGAAGAGGACCATGTTTATTCAGCTGAAACTCGTCTCAGACTAAAAACCTTTCATTGCCTTGTTTCCTCATCAGCTCAGTCAAGAATCTTTAAGTGCTTTTATTGTGAAAGAAACATTTGTCTTTTGTTTTCATTTTAACACTAAATCCATTAAAACATGTTGAATTTGAAGCAGAGCGACATCATCCTGTTTCCAATGGTAAATGCTAACGATGCTAATGTCCTGATGAACTAATAACTCTATCATCTCTAAATGAGGCAGAGACGGGGGGGCGGGACTTATGCTAATTAACCACTTATAATTATAATTGTTAGCAAACGGTTATATATTAAACCGCTTATATTATTATTTCATGTTTTAAAATAAATGTTTTACAACATATCAAACAATTATCTGATCAGAATTATGAGATAAATCAGATTTGTTTAATTATTCTGACATTTCCTCATAATATCAAGTTTAAATAAACTCAGTTTTCTATTTCTGTGAATTTTACCAAACTGATGATTAACCCACAAACAAATTGAAGCAAAAGACTGGGACTGACTCTGAACCCTGAGGTCTCTGGTCCAGGTCCAGGTCCAGGTTTTCTTTCAAAGCTGAAGCTCAGAAGTTTAAATTTCTTCTTCAGCTCCACCCTCCTCTTCCTCCACCCTCAGAGTACAAACCTGTCAGCGTCCTCTCAGTTTCATCAGAGGTATCGATCGGATCAATCACTTTGTCCCGTGTCACTAAGTTTGAACTAGGTCCTTGTGGTGCGTTTAAGGACACGTCGACATCTTAGAATATTAATGATTTAAGGCAACACTTTACTGATTGATAACAGATTTATCACTTCAGTTATTTTTCAACGTGAAATCTTTTCTCATCTTTTCTCAGACGACAACTGAAAATTAATGAGCTTTATGTTTATAACACGTAACATCTGACTTTGAATTAGAATTTATTGTTTTAATACTTTAGTCCTTATTCTATTTTTATTTTTGAAATTGTCTGGATCTGAGTAGAAATGACACCAAAGACAAATCTATTGATGATGAAAATAAATTAAACCAGTGAAGTTCATTTGACAGAAATGATGATTTATCTCTGATCTGTTTTTTCGTTTCTTTTTAGAAATGAAGATTAAATAATGAAATCAAATGAAATCAACATGTTTATTCTACAGTGTGAAGCTGATCATGTTTTATCATTAATATCAGTTTGAAATTTTTACATGAAGAACAAATAAGTAAATAATTTCCACAACCGCAACCAGTAGATACAAGTCGACGCCTCAGTCTGACTCTGTTTTTATTGACAAATTAAACCTGACGCCTGAACAAGACAGGAAGTGACCAGAGCGCCCGGGGCATGATGGTAAAGTCCTCACTGAAACCAAGACGTTAAGTGTCATTGATCCTCCTCAGAGACCAGACCTGGTCCTGGTCCTGGTGTGAATTCTGAATTGAAAACGTTTGGAGAACCGAAGGTGCCACGAAAAAACAAATACATGAAACACGTGGAGGAAAATTATGATTCATTTCAAACTGTTCAACTGTTTGATTTTAAAAATGAGTGAAAATTATCTGATGCACATGAAACATTTGATTTGACACAAAAATATTCAGATATAAAATCTTTAACAGATGAAAATTTATTTCAACATTTTAAGTTTAGTTGTGATATTTTAAGTTAAAACTCTTAACAAAATGTTAACTTATTTAAATCCATCACAAATATGTAAAGTTCAATTTAACATCAGACTCACTGATCCAAAGTTATGATCAGATTTTAGTCATAAATACAACAGATCAATATTTTGACTTATTGAGACAAAATTACACTAAATCCAAAACTAAATAAATGTTGAATTAAATCTAAGATCATGTCCTTTTTCCTCTGACAGAACAGAAACCGTCTTAAATATGAGGGAAAAAAAACTAAATGATCTGAAATTAAATCGTAACTAGAAAAGTCTAAATGTTTATTCATTGTTTGTTCAGATTTATGAGAAATTAACTCACAATTACAGCTAAATAGAGAAATATTAAATAAATATATTTAGAAATAAAATATTTAGTTCATTAATATCCTATTGCTTTTGTTCTTGTCATGTTTTTGGCAGCTCTGAGCCTCCGTACAAAATAGACCTCTGTTGAATTTAGGACAAATAAAAATAAAAATAAGCTCTGCAGTCGACAAAGATGGCCGACACAGTGACCAGGAATCAAACCTGTAACTGAGGTGACAGTGAACACATCACTAATTTGTCTTTTTATCTTTTTTTAAATATCAATTCATAAAGACAAACATGCTTGAGACATGTAGCAGGTCGAAAAATGTTTTTATAGAAAAAGTGCCGGAAAGAAAAAAATAAAGGAAACGTCAAATGAAAGTAAAAAGGAAACGTCCCACAGCTTTTATTTTATTATTTTCCATGGAACTTTATTGAACAGGCCAATTATGTTCAATTTAGTTAGATTTGGTTTAATTGTGGGGAAAATTTTGTGTCAACTTCAAAACTCCAGGAGGAGAAAATAATTAAAAAGTTGTTGAAATGGCAGATGAAGGTAATGCTATTTGCTGTTTGTTACCATGGTTACAACAGGACCAGACAACAATCTTCAGCAGAGATGTCAAAAGTCATACAAAAAGAAAAACTTTATTAGGCTCCAGAGCTTATTTTCTTCACAAGTGGAAACAAAATTGTTGGAAAAGTGGAGGGAGTTCTGTACTGAGGCTGCTGTCAGTCTCTGATGTCCTGGTTCAGAGGATCACATGACAAAAACAGGGACATGTCCACAGAGGATGAACCACAGAGAGGAAGCCTGATGTTTGTGACCTGAAGTTGGTCCAAGTGATGGAACTAACGAGACGGAGACCTGACGTCTGTTCAGTCAGCAGCTGTAACGAGCGTCTTTATTAACGGGTTAATAAATAACTCACACAGATCAGTTATAAACCAACAGGCAGGTAAAAACATCCAGGTGAATCATTTAACCTTTGACCTCTGGACCTGAACCACGGAGCAATATTTAAACCTCACACCTTTAATCAGCGACTGAACATTTAGAGCTGGAATTAACTAATCAATGAGCAGAGCTGGTTAATAACTGATCCTCTTCATTTAGAACGAGGAGCTCGACTGAACCAGACTCTTCTTCATTTGAACAAACTTTATCAAACCGACTCCTGTTGGACAAAGCACTGGGGTTTGGCATCAAGCTGAGTTTGTGTGTGTGTGTGTGTGTAGTGTTACAGATGATGAAGATGATGAAGAGTCTATAGGAGGACACAGTCTGAGTCCTTGTCTCTCCTCCTGGTTTGCTGTGACCCCTGACCTCTGACCTGCAAACAGGAAGACGACCATGTGATTAAAGGAAAAGATTGTTATCTCCATGGCAACCAAAGGTTAATTCAACAGGAAGGAAAACCATTAGATCCCCGATTTAAAAAGGTCCTGAATGAAACCTAACACCAGGAGAATTCTGGGTAAAGTTCTGCAGGAGTCTCCTCAGGGCTCCAGCTGGTTTCACAACCTCAGATCTGGACCAGAAGGTTCTGGAGTCTCCTCTAAGACTCATGTTGATCTGTGGCTCTGAACTGAGCCCAGCTGTCACATGATCTCTGACCTCTGACCTCTGACACTGTAGTTACAGTGAATCACCTGAACAGCTGGTCTCATCTTCTCCCACTGCTCTGGGGGGACACGCCGACAGGGGGGACACGCCGACAGGAGGGACACGCCGACAGGGGGGACACGCCGACAGGGGGGACACGCCGACAGGAGTGAAACGCTAACAGGGGGGACACGCCGACAGGGGGGACACGCCGACAGGGGGGACACGCTGACAGGGGGGACACGCTAACAGCTGCCTTACCTGTTGTGCTGCCTGCATTGATCCCTGTTGCTGTTGCTGCTGTTGCTGTTGCTGCTGTTGCTGGTATTCCTCCTGTTGCAGCTGTCGGGCCAACTCCAGGTCACTGAGGGGCCCCGGGGCCCCGCCCTGCTGCTGCTGTAGGGACACCGCCACCAGGTAGTCCTGACACCAACAACAAGACCAGTCAGTCACTGCTTCAAGATCCTTTACGTACCACCTGGTCTCTGTCTGTGTCTCACCTGGTCTGCCTCTGTCTCACCTGGTCTGTCTGTCTCACCTGGTCTGTCTGTGTCTCACCTGGTCTGTCTGTGTCTCACCTGGTCTCTGTCTCTGTCTCACCTGGTCTGCCTCTGTCTCACCTGGTCTGTCTGTCTCACCTGGTCTGTCTGTGTCTCACCTGGTCTGTCTGTGTCTCACCTGGTCGATCTGTCTCTGCTGGTCCTGGACGGAGGGGGGTATGGTGGAGGTGGGCGGAGCTCTTTGAGGACACAGTCTGAAGTCAGAGTCACAGAAGTTTCCATCGCCCTCGACATTATGGAGAGACTCCCAGACCAGACCCTCCTCCTGCAGGAAACCCTGGTCTGTGACCAGCAGGTACAGGTGACCCTGAGAGAGAAAACTTTATTAACAACAGCTACAGGTGACCCTGAGAGAGAAGTCTCAGTGTGTGTGTACCTTGTGTTTGATCATGGTGCTGAAGTGGTTGTTCCTGAAGAACACAGAGATCTCTCCCTCTTTAGCTGTTGTGTTGAGTTCACACAGTCCGTGATACGACAACTGAGTCGCTGTCGACTCCAGAAACTGCTCCGCTACCAGACCTGGACCACACACACACACACACACACACACACACACACACAAAGCCATTGGTTCACATACAACATGATTGATCAGTGTAGAGTCTGCGTCTGCAGAGTGTGTGTGTTACCTTCACTGACTCGGCTGCTGTCAGTAGAGTGTTTGTAGTCGATTATTTTCTCCACCAGCTGATTGTAGCTCAGTTTCCCCACAGCAGCCACCATCTCTGGACTCTACACAAACACACAAGTTTGTACCTGTGTCTTTGTGAGGACACCCACTGACATGATGCATTCCCTAACCTTCACCCTCACCCTAACCTGAAGCCAAGTTTTCACCCTCAAACTGGATTTAAAGCTGTGACGGGAAGTCAGGACTGGACAAAATGTCCTCATTCTGTCAAGAAAAGACAGGTCCTCATTATGTGGTATAAACAAGTAGGCAGTCAGGTGTAGTTACCTGAGGGTCGACCAGCCAGCCGTGGTACAGAGGGATGTCCAGCAGGTCGAACACGATGCACTCAGGAGTGTATTCAAAGTCCGACACGCCGGTGAAACGCACATTAACATCCAGACCTGTGGAGAGCTTCGGGAGGACGGCCATGGCATCACTCATGTTCTACACACACACACACACACACACACACGTGAACCAATAGCTCTGTGTGTGTGTGTGTGTGTGTGTGTGTGTGTGTACCTGTTGGAAGTTGAGCTCCATCCCATCAGTTTTCTCTCTGGGTGTGACAGACAGCACACACTCTCCTGTACAGCAAACACACACACAAACATCAGATGACAGCTCCATTTCCATAGCAACGTCTGAGCAGGTAAACAGCGTCTTACCCAGGTGAGCCATCAAGTCCTCGGTGGTGACCACTTCAGTCTGAGCGGGAAGCTTCGCCTGGACACACACACACACAGGGTCATCAGTCATGTGTGTTTGGAGGTCATGGTCTACGAATGGTCTGGTCTAGACCAGCACTGTTGTCATGGTAACAAGTCTTTAAACCCAAAGACGCAGGGTTTTACAGTCGCGATAGACTATTGAGCTACACAACAACACAATCCAGATTCACACAGACACTGACTGAACAGGCTCAGAGCTGGAGGTCAACAACAGACAAATATTATATGCTGAAGAAGAAATTTCTGTCCGTGTGTGTTTGACTCTGAGTCTGTGTTTCTCTCTCAGTGTGTGTGTGTGTGTGTGTGTGTGTGTGTGTGTGTGTGTGTCACCTTCCAGCGCAGGAAGAGTGTGTTCATGATGGCCAGCAGGGGACAGGGCCCGTTCTCGCTCTGGGTGATGATGGGTGTCTTCTTGTCCTTCCAGGTGATCCACTTCACCAGGTAATACACCGGCACGGTCGACCTGGGCTCGGCACCCGGAGCTGAGGAGGAGGAGGTGGCAGGAGGAAGAGGAGCTGCTGCAGCGATGGCACTCCCTGTGGACAGGAGGACGACAACAGTCACAGAGAGGTCTGGACCCTCCTGGTCCTGGTCTGATGGAGCCTTAAATGTCAACCCTCATTAACGCAGCTATAACATGTCAGGAATCTTCATCATCTTCATTATTATTAGCCTCATCATCATAATATTCATTATCTACTATTGGCATAATCTTCATCGTCATCATCATTCTTTGCGTTACAGGATCATGTCTGATCCATCAGACCCTCAGGGGTGGACTCACCTGCAGGTCCTGGTGTGTCCTGGTCCTTCAGACCGGGGTCCTCTGTGGACCGGGAGCAGCCCGGAGCAGAGCAGGACGAGGACAGACCGTCCTCCACATCCAGGGAGCTTCCTGTGGCAACGACCCCATCTGACAGCTCCAGGCTGGGGATGGAGAAGGACGCCGAGTCTGTGGACTCCCGCTGGTCCTCTGAACCTCCCCCCGTCGCTAGAGACGAACTATCCTCCAGGTCCAGATCCAGACCTGAAGACACAGGAGCAAGGACAGATTAGAAAACAGAGAGACCAGACTTTCTGACATCTCTCACTCTCTGGCCAACAGCCAATCACACCCCAGAAAAACAAAGGCGTGTCCTGTTTCCCTCCACTTCCTGAATGTGAACCAGCTTTGTGACAAACCAGGGACAAAGAAGTTCCTCAGACTCAGAATCTTCAAAAGGACTTTAGACCACATCACCCCATCAGGCCCAGACCTCTGGTCCTGCCCCCTGCCCCCATGTCAGCAGGACCTTTAACGAAGTTCCTCCTGCTAGAGGAGCTGTGTCAGACACAGCTAATATCATATAAAATATCATCATCATGTAAGAACTGGATTTCTTTAACATCACTTCCTGTTGTGTTCTTCTTCTACAATCACCTGATCATCATCTTAACCTGGACAAGTCAACAGGAAGTGGATGAATTTAACAGTAAGAGAAGAAACATCTGGAACAATAGTTGTGTTTCTTCCAGCTGTGAGCTGTGAGGTACGGTGGCCTAGAGGGATAAGCATAGAAACACATGAAGACAGACACTAAACCGTGAGGATGTCATCAAACTGATGAAGATGTTTCTGAATCTGTTTTCTGTGTTTGAGCCCTCTGAGCCACCATACTGAAACATGAAATCAACAGTTATAAATGTTACTCTAGTGCTATGAATTCTGGTTTACTCTGGACCTGGTCTGAGCCTCACCTGGGTCTCTGTTCTGTCCTACTTCAGTCTCAATGTGTCTGAGCAGAGCTGACACATGTTCTTCTTCTGTGGTGACCGTGGTTATCGTCCCATTATCAGCCAATAGCAGCGAGGACTGCAGTGGTGTGGGTGTGGCCTCCTCCTTCTGGTCTTTACTGTCAGCATTCCCATTGCTGCTCGGGACCTTGGCACTCGTGTCTGTTGCCAGCGTCTGGCCTGGGCCCTCTGTCACCGTGGTAATTATCAGTTCTTCGGAGACGGTTTCTGTATTGAGAGTGGGTTCAATCAGCAGGTCTGCCGCTGGCGGCTCCGAGCTGGAATCGGCCATCACCAGCTGATGAACTGGTTGATGCTGGAGAAACGAGGTCTGCTGCGTCACAGGACGAAGACCAGCTCCTCATGTACACCAACGCAGCGTGTGGGAGCTGAGGCCGTCATCAGAGACGCAGCCTCAGCGTCAAGACGTCAACTTCAGACAAAGAAGCGATGGAGCAGCTTCAACATGGCCTCCAGGAGACCCCAATGTGCCCGCCACCCACTGAGGGTCATGTAACAAGTGCCAGGGGCTGCAGACGTGATGTCAGGTAAAGCTTAAGGACGAGTTCAGTCAGACTTCCAGTAACACCTGAGGAGGAGTAAACAGTGTTAAAGACACCTCATCGCCAGCTGACATCACACAGGAGGCGGGGCTTCATAAAATGACTGAAATGATTAGTCGGTTATTAAAATGAGGCGTGTGTGTAACAGAAGGTAAAAACACCTCCAGTTATTGATAAGTGTCTACAGCTGGTCGAGTGAGTACACCAAGGCTTAGGTCCAAGTCAGACCTCAGGCCCTGAGTTGCCCCCTCCCTGACTTCCTGTCTCTGTGACCATCACAATAAAAACACAAACAGATCACAAACACCAAATCACCACATTCTGACGTTGTCCATTCTGTGGTGTCTTTCAGTCTGGAGGGGGGGCTTTTCCCTCAAGACCTGGACTCAGATCAACGTACAGAGACCGGGAACATGAATGTAGTGAGACCTTCACTGCGTCTCACAGTCGATCCAGATTCACCTGATCAGCACCTGAGCTGAAGCGCTGTAAAACCAGAACCAGTTCCTGATCTGATTCAGGACCTTAAGCTTCAGTTCAGGCTCGAACTGATGATCACTATTGGTTTCTAAGTTTTAATTCAAATTCATATAATTCATATATATCATATAACTCCTGCACATCCAGGTGTTGTTTCACACCTGTTTATTTTATTGGAACAGGATCCCCAGACTGGTCGACCTAAAATGACCTTAAACCAAATGCCTGTGTCTTTACGTGGTGGTGTTTGATCTTCTTATTTGTGTCTTTCCTGTGTAGTTTGATGCAGACTCTGGTCCAGGGACCCTGATACCTGGGGCCCCGTAGGCCTGTTCAGTAATCCATGTCTGCCTCATCGCTGACGCCACAGCTGGAGAACAGGTCGGGCCTGTGTCTGTTATTGTGGACTACAGCCACAATAACAGACACAGGAGGAGAGGTGTGGACCCGGGGCTGTAAGGAAGGGGGGGGGCAGTCAGTACTCAGTCAAACAAGTGCTTACGTTTCCGGTCACGCTGCTCAGTCACAAACCACCGCTTGAACCGTAGGTCTGTACTCACTGGACGGTGGCCTCCGGCCTGTCGCACCAGCTCAGCAGAAACTGGACTGAAACCCTGAAACCTGCGGCTGACAGATCCGCGTTAAGCTGCTTTGTGCCCCCGGAGCTAACCACCCCGACGCTAGCTCTTCGAGCTAACTCAGCTAACTTCCTTGTTGTTCCGCAGGAACACCAAATCAAGTCCGCCCGGGACTCGGTGCTGACCCCGGCGGCCACGTCACCACAGTCGGCTGGATAAGATGCCAGTTACTGGCACCGTTTGCGGTCGTTGACCCGTGCTAACGGTGGCGGGTAAACGGGCGTGCTAGCTGTTTACATTCCTCTCCGCTCATAAGCCCCGCCCCTCTCCGCACAGCGTGACGTCACATCCGCTCAACTTTAAATACGTTAGCTGTTAGCACCGTTTAGTTTTTAAGACTCCACCGGTGAAACAGACGACACACAGCGTAGACACATTAAAAACGAACAAATTCAAACTCGACTCGATACTGCGGCCATTATACGTTTCCTTTAGGAAAGTTTGCTAACAGCCGATAATGACACGGTTCAGAACTCCCTTTACAAATGTCATTTTAAGTTTAATTTACTACAGTTACACACAACCCACGACCAATTTCAGATGTATCCCCACTCCGTTAGGAGATACTCAACTCGGCCGACAAATAATATCCGAACACAGTATATTTACAGTACAGATCTACTTTTTACAGCGTTTAGTCGGCTCGGCTCGGCTCGGCTCGGCGTTGTCCGACAACAGGAGTTAAAAAGACACGACAGGTTGTTTGATTAATGACCCGAAATCAAATAACAACAGATTTAAGAAAGTTAAATCTTTTCATTCGCGTGGCCAGAAAAAGCGAGAGGCGATGATCATTGTCGTGTTTGGCATCAGCTTTATTTGAACACGTTGTTTTATTTACCCGTCTCTCCCGCCTTCTGTCTGGGTCATCCTTTAATCTCACGTGAAAACAGCCACGTCACAAACACGGTTTACACAGGTTGGTCAAAACTTTTACCTTTGCACTCGGTCCGTCTGACACCGACGGGGGTGTTGGATTTGTTGGCCCGAGTAGCTTTGAGGGGCGGTGCGGTCAGTTCTGCCGTTAGCACCTAACTCCATTCGGCGGGTGACACGGTTAATAGACGTGACTCCATGATGTTCAGACTCCGGACGTTATGAACCGACGGGGCGGAGCGTGTCACTGAGGGGAGGATGCCTAGGGTGCCCGCTCACCCGGGACAAGCGGTATTAAAAACACCGCACCGAGCCCTAAGGAGGGGCAGTGAGTCAGTAACCCGAACATCAGAGAGATCAGCAGCGTGAACTTTGAACCACAGGTCATCGCGTATTAACATTGTCTCCTATGTATTGACCTCAGAGTTATCCTGAGACAGGTGAATAACAGGTCTCTGGACCCCCGCGGTCTCTGGACCCGAAGGTCTCTGGACCCCCGAGGTCTCTGGACCCAAAGGTCTCTGGACCCGAAGGTCTCTGGACCCCCGAGGTCTCTGGACCCAAAGGTCTCTGCACCCTGAAGGTGTGTCTGTGTGTGTCTGAGCAGGATCAGGTGCTGGATCAGGATATGGTGCAGGAGCAGGATCAGGTGCAGGATCAGGTTCAGGAGCAGGTGCAGGATCAGGTTCAGGAGCAGGATCAGGTGCAGGATCAGGTTCAGGATCAGGATCAGTAGCAGGTCTACTTTTGTCTAGAATTAAAAATGTTTAGATTATGAACCTGGATTATATTTGACATTAGGGTTGAAGATTGGGACTAAGATCAGGATCAGGATTATGTGGTGGTCTAAGGGTTGTGTTTTCTCCACCCACCAGATGAACCACGCCCTCTTGAACACTTGTAGTCCCGCCCTCTGCCTGTCTCCTGCCAGCAGCCCATATAAGGACATCCTGATCTATCACCAGGTCAATTCTCTGGCCTCACACAGAAAACTCCTTCCTGTCCTCACACACTTCCTGTCTGAGTTGTGGCAGAGAGAGGTGCATTGTGGGGCAGGTGGCGAAGAGCTGGAGAAACTCGACCAATCAGACATGATGATCTATGACACATCAGCTGGAGGAGCAGGAGGAAGAGGAAGAGAGAGAAAGAACAACTGTGTTTACATACGATCAAACTGATCAATTGATCACTTATTAGTGCTGATTCTGATCAGACACCAAACGTGGAGCAGGGTCAGACAGGAAGTCGACGCTCTCATTACGAACCACATGTCAGTCACTGAAGTGGTTTTGTTCTCAGAAAGTCTCTGACATGGTTCAGGTCTGATGGTCTGGGTTTGGTTTTGGTTTTAGTTCTCTGTTGCCCTCTGGTGGCTCAAAGCTTCATTTTGATGTGATTCAGGACATCAGGACAGATTTCTGACCCTGTTCCACAGTGGAGACGATCCAGGTCGTCCTGAGTGTGGATTTATAGTCCATGGGGTTTTTCTGGGTCCTGGACTCTCCAGGTCTGGACAATAAAGGTTTAATCATCACTGATTTTCATGAGTTCAGTTGGTTGTTTTCTTTCCTCATCAGTTCAAGTTATTTACACTATTTTCTAATTTGTGTACACTTCCCAGCATGCATTGCACTCAGGTTAAACTTTCCCAGAAATGCTTGTTTTTGTCTGAAATGAAAAACTGACATGATGAAAGCTGTTATGTGTTTTTTTGACATGATGGAGTTACATGGTTTGGAGTCTGGATGAAGACTTCCTGTTCCTGTTGAGTCTGGATTCATTAATACTCGTTAAACAAAATAAAAGCTTAATGAACATGTGCTTGTTAGTTCACGTAAAGGTCAGAGGTCATCATGACTTCAGAGAAACTATAAAACATAGAGTCTATCGTGTACTGTAATAATAATAATAATAATAATAATAATAATAATAATAATAATAATAGTTCTTATATGATCAATGCCATGAAAAATTCATGTAACAATACCCCCCCACCCCCCATTAAGTGATGAAAGGCTGTAAACTGTCCTCGAACACAAACATCAGTCTGTGCAGGTGAGAACTTGTACGGAGCCGTTCCTCTGCTCCTACACTCATGGTTGCCATGGTAACAGGGCGGGTCCTCGTCAGCAACATGCCACACCTCTGCTGTCAAGTTGGCTGAAAGTACAGAGAGAGAAAGACGGGTGAGAGAAACAGACGGGTGAGAGAAACAGACAGGTGAGGTGTCAGAGTCCACTCATAAACTGATAAAAGCTGCGGTGATGTCATCAGGTGCGTCTCCAGGTGTGTGGCAGCAGGTCGCTCAGTGATCTGGGCTGTTTGTCCCGAAGCCATCTCACCTGTCTCACCTGTCTCACCTGTCTCACCTCCCCCGGCTGTTGCAGAGTGACTGCCTCTCCTGTTCAGTGTCGACCTGTGAAGCCGCTGTAAGTTTTTCTTTTCTCTTCATGTCGTAGTCTTTTATTAATCGTTTGACCGTCTCCTTCCTGTCTGTGTCCCTGAGATAAGAGCTGTGTAAATAAAGTTTTCTTCAACAGGTTGATATGACTCTGACAAAGTCAGACTGGTTCAGTATGTGGTCAGAAGTTTGTGGACAGTCTGTCCTCTAGTTAAAGACGTCTTGACTCTGATCCTTTCAGTTTGTATGGAAGTCCAGTGGTGACTTAATTAAAAACATTTTATTTGTTCAGCTTCATTACAGGTTGAACCTAAACAGAAATCAGCTGAACATAAGATACATGTTTAAAATGATTCTTCATCTGTGTGTGACCACGTTCATCTAAAGATTAAGCTAAATCATTAAGCTTTTAAAGTTTCATAGTCACCCTGTTGTCAACAGAGATTTCTGTCTGATTGACTGGAGTCGATGATCTGTGTTATACACTGATCAGCCATAACATTATGACCCTTGACATGTAAAGTCAGTAACACTGATTACCTGGTTACCAAGGTTACCTGTCAGTGGTGGATATACCTGGTTACCATGGTTACCTGTCAGTGGTGGATTTAACAGGCAGCAGCTGAACATTTAGTCCTGAAGTTGATGTGTTGAAGCAGATAAATGGTCAAATGTGAGGATGAGAGGGACTTTGAGTTCATGCTGGTTCTGATAGAAAGGTGTCAGATTGTCCTGCTGGGAAACCTTGGGTCCATTCATGTGGATGTTGCTTTGACTCGTCCCACCTCCCTAAACATGGTTCAGACCAAGTCCCCCCCTTCATGGAAACAGTCTTCCCTAATGGCAGTGGCCTCTTTCAGCAGGATAATGCTCCCTGTCACTGCAACAATGGTTCAGGAGCTTTGAGGAACAACAACCAGTTCAAGGTGTTGACTTGGCTCCAAATCCCCCAGATCTCAGTCCAGTCCAGCATCTGTGGGATGAGCTGGACCAACAAGTCTGATCCATGGAGGCTCCACCTCACAGCTTCAGGACTTAAAGGATCTGCTGCTAAGGTCTGGGTCCAGATACCACAGCTCAGCTTCAGAGGTCTAGAGGAGTCCAGGCCTCCAGGACCAGGACCTACACAGTATTAGGTGGTCATAATGTTATGGCTGATTGTGGTATAATATATACTGTGTGTGTGTGTATATATGTATATAAATATATATATATATTTATATATATATATTGGTCGTCAAACATGACAAGTATATATATATATATATATATACATATATACACACACACATTAGTTTGTCTTGGTTTTTATATCAGAGAAACAGATTCTTCAAATTAGGTTATTAGAGTCTGAGGACTGGTAAGTTGTGGTGTGTTTACTGTCTGCACATTGGAACCTGAAATTTGAAACTTGGTCAATAATCAATCAATGTTCTTATGATTCTCCTCTGACAGCAACAGGAAGAACATGGAGTCCAGAGAGGAAGAACAAGCAGACGAAACCCCCAGGTCAAAGTTCTCTCTCTATTTTAACACTAGAGGTCACTGTGTTCCTGAAACCACCACCGGGTAAAACGTATCTGCCATTAATTAATTTATATTTACTGATGTTTTATATCAAGGTCTTCTTATAAGAAAGAGAAACCACTTCAGGCAACACAGAGTCTGATGGGAAGTTTCAGGACTCAGCAGTCTGAGCCTTTGACTGGAGCATTGCTGCTTTACTTCTGTGTGTTTATCCATCCATTCTCATCCTCCATCTTTGATAGAGACGTCTAGAGTCACGTCTCTACAGGGGACGCTCCTATTGGCTCCAGTGGGTGATGTCACAGCCAATCAGAGTGTCTCCTTCAGAGGCCTAGCTGTCAGCTGCTTGTAGCCAAAGTCAATGGGATCAATCCTGTATTTTTCTGATCTCAGAGTGAGGAGAAGTTGCTCTGAGTTTATTGTAGTGACAGAATAAAGACAGAGAGACATGGACAATAAGATATTTAGAGCATTAGAGGCTTTGGAGCTGATTTTTCATCATTACTGCTCCAAAGAATGAGCAGAACCTAGATCAGATAAAGAGAGAAACTTCAAATCAGCTCTAGAACAACACAAACACATGTGTGGAACTTCCTGTGTTGAAGTTTTCTTTGGTTATTCTGGTTCACAGTGTTTTTATCTAGAAAATAAGGAGAAATTCACTGTGTTTTTAGTTTCCTCTTGTTCTCTGAGCTACTATCCCCTATTACAGTGAACAGAGTCTTTACTGAGTCTCAGATATAATGAGCTGAGGTTGAGCTGAGTTTGAAGATGAGGAGACTTGGAGACATTTTTAAAAAAAATGACTTTAGAAGGAAAAACACAAAGAGATGAAAAGACTGAATGTGGCTCTGAAAGGTGTTTCTGTGAACAGGTCATTTCTGGGAGCTGAAGACACTGAGAGCATCAACACCACCAAAAGTATGACAGACATTACACGTCCTCCTCTTTGTGTCCTCCTCGTGTCCTCATCATGTCCTCCCCATTGTGTCCTCATCATGTCCTTGTGTCCCCATCATGTCTTCCTGATGCCCTCATCATGTCCTCATCATGTCTTCCTCATGTCTTCTCCATGTCCTCACTGAAGTGTTTTCTAAGGACATGGAAAATCAACTATTTATCATTTATTTAATATTTGAATCCAATGCTTTTTACTTTGTTAAACTGTAACTTTGATCTCTCAGCTTCCTGGAGCTTTGAACCTTCAAAACCATTTAAAGCTAAAAGACATTGAGCACAGTTTGTGATAGTTTTTGATCCTTTGATCCTTGATTCATAACTCAGTCAGATCTGAACTCACAGCCATTAACCACACATTGATCTGATTCAGAGAGACGCCACTTCATGATGATGCTATTACCTCTGGTGTCTCTCCACAATAAAGCTCCAGAAAGCCATTGAGAATCCAGAGAAACGCAGGTTGCAGAACTCCATAGAGAATCCTTCTGTTTTCAAGTTTCCTTCAGTGTCACAGTGACATCATGATGACGTCACTGAGACAGGAGCTGATCAGCTGATCAATTACAGCTGATCATCTGATCACAGCTGCTGTTAGAATGTAGAATAAAAGGCCACAGCTAAAGCTAAGTCTGTCAAACTGTAAAGCTCCTGCTCTGACCTTGACTTTTGTTTAACTTTCATATCAGAATATTTCTTATCTTTGTCCTCAGACGAAACAGGTGAGCTGGTGAAAGAAAACAGTGTCGCCATGACAATGACAGGTGAGTCAGCAGGTGAGAGGAAAAGAAACGTGTCTCAGTGTCAGGGACTTTCTGTCGTTTCACCTTGAACCTCTTTGTTTTTAAGACGATGACGAGCTGGAGGGAGAAAACTCTGCTGGAGATGAGGAAGGTGAGAACGCAGCATCATTCCCCCCAGACTGAAGCCTGTCTGTCCTCATGACCTCATGACCTCATCGTGTCCTCTCTTTGTGTCTCAGCAGGTGGTGGTGAGCATGAGTTTGATATCCTTCAAGGTAACCTCATCTCTATCTTCCTCTTCTTCTTCTTGTCTGACCTCGTCTCTTCCTGTCATCAGGTGCAGCTGAGGTCGAGTCATCGACTCTGACCAGAGACAGACCAGGTAGGAGCAGTGGGTCAAATAATAAAGAATTTATTGATTATAACAATTATATTATTATACACAAATCCTACTTAAATATTAAATATGGGAGTAATATAAATATTCATGAATGGATAATAATAATATATATTTAATGAATAATAAGAAAACAAAAGACCCATTAAAATATGATGCTAAATATAAAATCTACAAATGAAAATGATAGATACAATATATTAGCACATAATAAAGCATCAAATCACATAATAACATCAAAATAAAATTTAAGTAATACATTCAAATAATGTAGATAATAATAAAAGCCTAACAGCAGTAAAATAGAAATTGAACTTGAAATTTTTCACTATGAAATGTGAATAATTTTATAATAATTCATGTTTATGAGGTGTGTTATTTATTGTCTCCAGAGGCCTGAAATATTTTCTTCTAATAATCAATAGAAAATAATCATATTTATGATAAAATGAAATATTTGACTGTCTGCTCCTGACTCTCTCAGATCCTCCCAGCAGTTTGGTCTTGTCAGGGTCACGACCAACGAAGAAGAAAGTGCTGGTGGCTCCGGCTCTGAGTCTGTCTTTAGGTAATAAAGTTCATAAAGGTCAATGAACTGAGGTTCAGTAACATTAATAACTACAATATATTTTGGAGGATATATTAAGGAGCTGCTGAGTCTCCTGACAGAGAAGGTTGAACCTCTGTGACGTCACCATCGTCTGAGCTGCTGCTCTGAAGCCTCCAGTTGGTCATTTGTCCGTCGGCCATCTTGGTTTTTTGAAACCAGAAGAAACCATAGTTGGAGGAGAAGGTGGAGCTGACCTGCTCTGTCCTCTATCCTGATTGGGTGGTACAGTCTGTCAATCACACAGTAACCACGCCCCCTAATTCATCCACTGCTTTAATTTATTTTTATTTTCAACAGGAAACTAAAAACCATCATTTCACTGTGACACTATGTGTCTTTGTTGGTTACAAGATTCTTGTAAGATTCTAACATATTCCTTCGAGTGAAGCTCCGCCCCCTGACGTTACACCTGAGGACTGTTCTGCTGTTCACTCAGACTCAGCTCGTGATTGTTTGTCAGACTCAGCTTGTGTTGCTGATCCTCAGGTCGCAGTGAGTCCACCGTCTCTGACGACTTCCCCTCTGCCTTCCTCTCGCCCTCACCTGAGGATGATGACACGGGACTTGACTTTGACCTGGACGCAATGGAAACACCCTCTGACAGTGAATCACTACCCTTCCCCATCTACGATCTGGACCTGGAAGGTAAGAGGTCAGAGGTCAAACGGGTGGGGGGGTAGTTCATATGTAAACTTTGTCTTTGACTTGTTTTCCAGATGACCTGCGGCGTCTTGGTGTGGCGTCCCTCCGTCGCAGATCCCCTGGTCCCAGTGCCAGTTCTGACTCTCAGACTGGACTCGGACTGGGAGCTCTGGAGCGTGAGGATGTGGTGGACAGTCAGGGCACTAGGTGGCGCTGTTTCTCCACAGGTGACCCCCCCCAGGAGACCCAGGTCAACATGAGTGTCCTGGAGCCATTTCTCCAGGTGCTGTCCCACGGAGGTAGGACCACACTGCAGGTGGACAATTTACTTGTGTGATGCGTCACCTGGTCATATCCTCATCTGTGGCCCCTCCCTCTCTGTCACCTGTCAGGTTACTATGGAGACGGTATGAATGACATCATAGTGTTTTCCTCCTGTTACCTGCCACAGAACAGTCTTGACAATTACCAGTATGTGATGGACAACCTGTTCAGGTAAAACACACACATTAGTCTTTGTGTACATGTGAGGGCCCTGACTGACAAAATGTCCACTCTATACTTGTCTGTCTGTCTGCAGGTATGTCGTGGGAACCCTGGACCTGATGGTCTCAGAAAACTATGTGATCCTGTATCTTTGTGCTGGAGGTCAGAAAGAAAAAGTCCCAGGAATCAGCTGGATCCGAGAGTGTTACACCACCATCCACAGGAGGTAAGATCACCTCAGTCTATTAGAGATCAGTCAGAGATCAGTCAGAGATTATTCAGAGATCAGTCAGAGATCAGTCAGAGATTAATCAGAGATCAGAGATCAATTAGAGATCAGAGATTAATCAGAGATCAGTCAGAGATCAGTCAGAGATCAGTCAGAGATCAGTCAGAGATCAGTCAGAGATTAATCAGAGATCAGTCAGAGATCAATTAGAGATTAATCAGAGATCAGAGATCAGTCAGAGATTAGAGATTAATCAGAGATCAGTCAGTGATTTATCATAGATGTTTCAGTCTCAGTGATAACTATCTGTCAGTAACTGATGATATATTAAAGACTTTATGAGCAGACGTGATGTCATCTTTGTTTACATCCTGTGTTGATGTTGTTTGTGTAAACAGTGGTGATGGGTGATGGTGGTGTCAGGTGGCGTCAGACCTTCGTTGTTCTAACATTCTCACATCACAATAAATGATTTGCTAATTATTTTATTTGTTATAAATCATCTGTGATTTACTTTCTGTCAGGCACAGACAGACAGGTACAGACAGACAGATACAAACAGACAGACTGGTATACACAGGTGTAGTCAGGTAGAGGTGTAGATAGGTAGAGGAATCTGGCCCTGGTGGACTTTGCACTGAAACAGATCCAGTACATTTTAGTGCCTCCTCCTGGGCTGAACCAGACTGAGGAGGAGGATGATGTTCCTGTCTGTGTTTGTGCAGACTGAGGAAGAACCTGAAGGGTTTCTACGTGGTTCATCCCACCTGGTACATCAAAGCCCTCATCACCATCATCAAACCCTTCATCAGGTCTGTTCTGCACTCGCTCAGTCTGCTGCTGTGAAATAGGACTAACTAAAGCAGTTAACTAAACTGAACTAAACCAGTTAACTAAACTAAACTAAACCAGTTAACTAAACTAAACTGAACTAAACCAGTTAACTAAACTATACCAGTTAACTAAACTAAACTGAACTGAACTAAACCTATTAACTAAACTAAACCAATTAACTAAACTGAATTAAACCAGTTAACTAAACTAAACTAAACTAAACCAGTTAACTAAACTAAACTGAACTGAACTAAACCTGTTAACTAAACTAAACTAAACCAGTTAACTAAACTGAACTAAACCAGTTAACTAAACTAAACTGAACTGAACTAAACCAGTTAACTAAACTGAACTAAACCAGTTAACTAAACTAAACCAGTTAACTAAATTAAACTGAACTAAACTAAACCAATTAACTAAACTGAATTAAACCAGTTAACTAAACTAAACCAGTTAACTAAACTGAACTAAACCAGTTAACTAAACTAAACCAATTAACTAAACTGAATTAAACCAGTTAACTAAACTAAACTGAACTGAACTAAACCAGTTAACTAAACTGAACTAAACCAGTTAACTAAACTAAACTGAACTGAACTAAACCAGCTAACTGAACCAATTAAACCTTCAAATTAACAAATTAACTAATCAAACCAACTAAACCAAGACTTCTTTTTGTTGTTTTTACTCCTCTTCCTCCTCTTCCTCAGCGCTAAGTTCAGCAGGAAGCTTCAGTTTATCGACAGCCTTGAGGATCTGTCTCATTCCATCCCTACTGAGCATGTGCAGATCCCAGACTGCGTCAGACAGTGAGTGTTTGTTTTATTCACCTGTGTTTAACCATGTCTGCTGTTTTCTGGCATCTGCCTCTAAGACTTCTGGGTAAAAGCAGGACTGTAAAGGAGCCACAGATGATTTGAGCTTTAGGTCTCAACATGAACATGAAGGCGAGGTCTTTATTTTCCTGATGACGTCATTTGTGTCGTTGACAGGTACGACCAGGACCTGACCAGGTGAAACAGCTGTTTATCAGCTGGAGGCTCAGCTGCACATCTGATGCTGCAGCAGCAGAGAGGGGATCGAACAGAGCAACGACGGCAATGATGGCAACAGCTCCACAACAGTCACAGTGTTCTCTTCCTCCTTCAAACAGAATTTTCAAAATAAACATCTCGCCTGTCGTTATTCAAACATTTCAGTTCTACTGTCATATCATTTCTCCAGGTGAGTTCAGGTGAGTTCAGGAATCAGCTGTAGTTTCCATGGAGACATGAGTTTGTTGTTGTTAGGTAAACAGACCTGTCTGGTGAACAGCTGATAGACTGAATCATGATGACGGTGCCTTCAGGCTCAGGTGAGTCACTCAGGTGTGATTGAGATACACCAATAATTACATCACAGAGGAGTCTGTGATGTAACAAACCGCACCCACCAGGTAAAGTGTGTGTGTGTGTTTATGTTTGTTTATGTGTCTGTGTGTGTGTGTGTGTATGTGTATATGCGTGCGTGTGTGTTTTTATATGTTTGTGCGTGTGTGTATGTGTGTGTGTTTGTGTTTATACATCTGTGTGTTTATGTGTGCGTGTGTTTGTGCGCGTGCCTCTGTGTGTGTGTGTTCATGTGTGTTTATATATCTGTGTGTGTGTATGTGTGCGTGTGTCTGTGTGTGTGTGTCTGTCTGTGTGTGTCTAATCCAGTTGTGGCTCAGGAAATGGAGCCTGACAGGAAGGAAGTGATGTCACTGGTGAGGAAGCTCAACAAACAGGAACAGTCTAGAGTGAGTGTGTGTGTCATGTTGTGTACATGTGTCTGGTCCTGGTGGATTTGTGTCTCTGATGTTCTGGTTTAACTGTTAGCATGTTAGCTGTGATGTTAGCATGTATTGATGTGAGGAAACCAAAACTTAAGGGGACGTGACCTTAACATTTACATTATGTCCCCACAACGTGAGTAATACAAACACACTCAAGCAGCCACGTCTTTAATTTTTCCACTCAGAGCTGGACTGAGGTTTCCATGGCAACAGACACACACACACAGACAGACACACACAGACACACACACACAGACAGACACACACACACACACACACAGACAGACACGCATACACACACAGGCACACACACACAGACAGACACACACAGACACACACACACAGACACACACACACAGACAGACACGCATACACACACAGACACACACAGACACATACACACACAGACACACACACAGACAGACACACAGACACACACAGACAGACACACACATAGACACACACACACAGACAGACACACACACAAAGACACACACAGACACATACACACACACACAGACACACACACAGACACACACTCGTCACATGACGTTTCTTCTCGCCTCATTAATAAACGTTGGAGCAGTTCACTGACTGTGGGACATTCTCCACTTTATTATTGAAAACTACGACTTCATTATTCAAAGTTTGAGTCTTTATTTGTTTTTAAAGCCACTCACTTGTCTCTGCTCACACACTGAGTGCATGTGGAGATGAACTGGTCCTGAACAAACACATTCAGGGAGAAAACAGCAGATTTATTGAGCCACCATGAGACACGTGTTACATAAGAAGAGGAAGAAAGTCTGTATTTGTGTCTCTGCAGAGGAGGAGGTTACATAACAAAACCAAACACAAGACAAACACCGAGAAACACAACAAGGCCAAGAAATCACACTTTCATGTCACTAACTCAGTTTATCATGGAGGAGTGTGAAGACTCCTGGAATCTAACGACCAAGTGATTTTAATCAGGCGAAACTGTTGGAATTATGAGATTCATTTATTATGAAACATCCAAAAATGACTCTGGACGTTATCAGGAGGAACCTGAAGCTTTATTCTGACAGAAAACAGAAAACCTGAAAGATTTCTCTGTCACAAATCAAAACCTTATTATATCTTGTTGTTGACACAACTTCTTGTTGATAAACTTATTATAAGTTGTGTGAATAAGATCAGGATGGAAGGATCATCCTCCTGAACATCTTAAAGCTCGTCCTCAAAATGTTTCTCTCATTAGCCTCCGTTAATGCTAAAAAAAACTTAGCATTAGCATTAGTCATCTACAGAGAAACTAAAACAGGATCAGGATCTTGGTGTTTCTCAAACCGGGCCTGTTGGCAGATCGTCATTGAAACATCTGGATGTTTAAAATTGTGACTCCACATCTGTCTCCACCTCCAACACTGAGTGATAGGCCGAGACAGCTGTCAATCACCCAGTCATCGTCTTCTTCATGACACATTTATGTTGCAGCCTCCGGTGAACGGAGGAGGAGTAAAGTCCATCAAAATATTCAGATTTGACTTTTACCTGTTTCTGCTGAACAACAAGAGCCTGGAAGGCTCAAAATACCTGAAGTCACAGAAACACTGTGATCTAGACTCTTAATAGATGCATCAAACAAAACCACCTACACAACATATTCAGAAGAAAGAGTTCAGTGAAATCAACAACATCTTTGATAAACAACAAAATAAATGGATAATGAGAAAGCTGTTTTCATCAGGACAGAAACACACAGACCTGTTTTTCAGCCTGAAAGCGAGACTGAGGGGAAAGTGCTCTCCAGTGTTGTTGAACTGTAAGGTGGGAGGAGGGGATGAAGAGGAAGAGGAAGAGAGGAAGTGTGGTTAAGAATAAACAAACAGAGCCAGACTGATCCTGAGAACTGGTCTGAGTTTCTGAGACTCAGGTCATCAGGAGACTCAGTGAGACTCTGAACTGGACTGAGGTCTGGACCTGACTGAACTGAAGTCCTGATCAACATTCAGGTCTCAGTCTGGCCCGAAGGTCACAGAGTTCATGATGGACGATGTAAATGTTGTTTAAATCCTCAGATGGTTCATGTTGAGTCTGTTATACACTGATAAAAAGTGTAGATAACCCTGTAGATGACCCCTGGTGACCCCTATGGTCACTGGAGGTAACTGCAAACACATCTGTACTGATACAGTGCAGCCAAACAACCTGATTCCAGACACTGCCTCAGTTTGTCTTTCAGCTGTTGTTGTTGTTTACAGCTGATCTGACACATGGTGTAACATCAGCCTTTCTCCTCCGAGTCTTTGACTGACCTCAGCTTTCGACTGTGGCAGAGCAGCAGAGAAAATCTTTTAGACTGAGGAAGTTGGAAAGGAAATGTGAATCCTCCCACACTCTGAGGAGTCCAGTGAACACACCACACTGCCCTGAGGAAACCGGGCAGCAGCTCAGATTTTCCTTAAATAGATGTTTTGGCCTCTTCAGTCTTGACCGCAGGGAGGAAGTAGCTGGTCACCGCGGAGAGGGGAACACTTTGAATCAGTGGTTTCCATGGCAACCCCCCCCCCCCCCCATGTTCACATCACATTTCTATACTTTCTGTTTGTTATGGTGATGATTACGCACTGATAACAATCAATCAATCAATACTTTTCAATACTTCCTTGAATTGTGAAGTCAGTTTTCTTGAAGATATTTCTTATTTTTCTGTTACAAAAGAATGTGATGGTTTCAATTTTAATGAAATGTAGAAACTCTAGTTTGTGTAAAAAACATTGTTATGTGAATAGGAGTCTGGTGAAGGTCCACAGCCGTGACTTAGATCATGTTCAGGGACAATGTCTGCTAAGTTTAATCCTAACTCCTGATAGTTAGTTAGTTAGTTAATGAGTTAGTTAGTTGGTTAGTGAGAGTAAAGAAGGCTTTGAAACATGTAGACCATCACTTTGGGAGAGATCAATTTTGGAAAATACATTTACATGAATAAATAAGGTGTGAATATTAGTGACTCGTTTTAAAACACTTGGAATTTTTATGGAGTTTGGTTGGTGGGGTAATTTGTAATTAAGACCTCAGTAATGTTTAAAAAATGGGCTGAAGTTCCTCTTAGTTTTTTAGAAAGCACTGGAATTTAAATGTTTTGGTCGAGCACAAGGTTTAGCAGAGAGTTCCTGAACGTTTCCATAAATGTTTCACTCTCATCAGGAATAAACATCTTCTCTACGAGTCCTTCCACACATCAACCAAAATGTCAACCTGAACATCAACCCTATCTCACGTTGTCACCATTTTGATTCCCTGCTCCAGTTAGTGGGGGCATTTAAGCAGCAGGAATGCAAAATAGGAAACAGTGAAATCAGGAGAAATCAAACAGCAAATCACCAAAAACAGCAGAAAATTCAAAACAATGTAAAAAACTGAAAAGACAAAGCAGTTAAAAACAACCAGAGATGTTTTCAACAAAAAGTTTAAAATGTCGTTGTGGAGCCCACAATGAAAACACTTCTGTTAGGGGCCCCCACCGGGCCCCCACCAGGCCCCCCCCTGCAGTCTGAGTAGTCTGACATATAAATCAGAACTTTAATTAAAATGTGAAATTTTCTAATGGAAGTTTTGAACTGTGTGTTCAGGCCCCTCTGAGAGCTCAGAGAACATTTATGTTTAAACTGGTGGATTATTAGGACCACATGACGTCTCTCACACACACACAGTCCAGTGTAGCAGGAATTTGTGGGACTTTCCTGTCTCCTAAAACAAGAGCCTTAAACCACTCAGTGGAGCTGGGCAGAGTAAAGCATCCTGGGAAATGAAGTTCACTGAAGAAAAAACAGAGCAGTTCTACTTGGGGCACTTTGCACCAGCTCAGGGTTAGAATGGGGGAATATGGGGGATGTAGTCATCCTCAGTAGTTCCAGGATGAGTGAGTTCTGAGCTTCCCTATGAATTCTGGGAAATGAGCCAATTTTCTTCTTAAAATACAGACATTCTGTCATTTCGCAGAGATCTGAACTGAAAGGGATTATGGGGGATGTAGTCCTTGGTGGTGGCCTGGACCTGAGACAGAGCTGGTTTTTGGATGAGTTTAAATCTTCACGTCCTTTCTCTGTGGGGGGGGGGCACCCCCCCAGGCAGGGGGATACTTCAGCAGGGCAGTGGAGGCCTCGAGCCGGGGGCAGGTACTGGACTGAGGGTCAGAGGGTCTGGACTGAAAAAGCAGAAACACACAGTCAGACCTCAGTCCATATCACAGTGTGTGTGTGTGTGTGTGTGTGTGTTTACCAGCTACAACAGGTTCCTGTTTGGCCCTTTAGACCTCATCTGCTCCTGAACTGACCCCGACTGTAAACAACAACAACAACAACAACAAACACCCGGGTTATAATGTTGCACGTGATCATTCACGTTTATAGTCTTTGTATTGATCTGTTTAATTGATTGATCTATTGATTATCAATCATCTACAATGATCTACAGTCATCTACAGTAAAACAGGTAGGCAGACAGACAGGTGGACAGGTAGACAGACAGGTAGACAGACAGGTGGACAGTCAGGTAGACAGGTAGACAGACAGGTAGACAGACAGGTGGACAGTCAGGTGGACAGACAGGTAGACAGTCAGGTGGACAGACAGGTGGACAGTCAGGTGGACAGACAGGTAGACAGACAGGTAGACAGACAGGTGGACAGACAGGTAGACAGACAGGTGGACAGACAGGTGGACAGACAGGTGGACAGTCAGGTGTGGCGTCTCACCGGCTGCAGACCGTCTGCCATCTCTCCGGAGCCGATGTGCGTGAGGTGGATGAAGTTTGTGGGCTCTCCGATCATACTGCGATCAATCTTCCTCCTCTTCTTCTTCTACAAAACAAACAATGAAGGAGCTGAATTTCCTGTCTGTGAACCTCCCAACACACCTGAAAGCTTTATTACCTGGTGTATGAAATGACATCATCAGAGCTGATGATGTCACAACATGTTACATGTTACTGTGTTGTTATCTTAGTGACCTCTGGAGGTCTGGGTTCATAGCAGCGTGTGTTCTTGTCCTCATCCTCTGACAGTGACATCGTCCACTAAGAACCAGTTGTACCATTAGTTCCTTTAACATTAATGTTTACTTGCAGCTGTAACAGTAGCAGTAATACTTTAAATTTTCAGAATAAAAGCCTTAGACAGTGACGTTCTTTGCTGACGAGGCATTCAGGGCTCAACATGTCTAAACCGTGACCTTATGAGTCAGCTGCAGAGAGAAATGCTGAATCTCTGCATCATCTTGTGTCATCTGATCATACAGATGGCTGTGCTGCATTCAGGGACACTGCATGCTGTGTTCAGGGAATCTCTGTCAAAGAGGCAGCGGACGGCTCATTAAAACCCGCTCTGCCCCAGAGTTAATCTTGATGTGTAGAAACAAGCTGATCCAGAACACATCGGAGCCACAATCACAACCACTTGATCTGGTTTAAGAGGATTAGTTCCTCTGGATTATTCAGGGCTCTGGTGTAACAGCAGGATTGAAGGGGACAGGAAATCCTCTCGGACTCACAGCTGGAACCACATGGATCCACATCAGGACCTGTTCTGCTGTTGTCAGCGTGTCATTGTCATCATTAAAGATGGTCAGTGTCTTGTTGTTGTGACACTCGAGCTGTTACACACTAATCTGTTCAGTTCAAAAGATACTTGAAGTTTAACTAAAACAACAATCACAAATTGATTATATATTATGTGTGAATCAATCACATGACGTCATGGTGACTTGATCATTTATTAATGGTCAGTAACAGGAATTTGTGGAACAGCCTGTATTTCAATAGAGAAACATGTTGGACATCATCATACTGAAGAGAGTTTCACATTAAAGGTTTAAAGGTCCATACAGTCTAAAGGCAGATGTTAAAGGTCCATACAGTCTAAAGTTAGATGTTAAAGGTCCATACAGTCTAAAGGTAGATGTTAAAGGTCCATACAGTCTAAAGGTAGATGTTAAAGGTCCATAGGGTCTAGAGGTAGATGTTAAAGGTCCATACGGTCTAAAGGTAGATGTTAAAGGTCCATACAGTCTAAAGGTAGATGTTAAAGGTCCATACAGTCTAAAGGTAGATGTTAAAGGTCCATACAGTCTAAAGGTAGACCTCCATGTGGTCTCTGATTATAAAGCAGGTCTAGGTTCTATATTAATACAGTGAAAGTATCAAAGGTCTCAGTCACAGAGAAAAGCTCACAGAAGAGAGGATCAGGTCAGACCTGAGGGGAGATGTAAAACTACACTGAGATGTTTTTTGGTTCTTAAAACCACAGATATATCTTCTGATGGAGATCAACACTTGAAAAATATGTAGTAAAAATATGGACCTTTAATATTAACCAGAGCCAGAACATACCAGTAAAACCAGTGACCAGTTTTATCTGGTGCTTCCACGTCATCAGACCTCAGACTGGTCCACTCACGCCAACATGTTGGCATTGAACAGCTGCTGCTGAATCATAACTACAGGTCTGTTGTCATGGCAACAAAAGGAAGTGGCAATATTCAGACAGTGGGCCAGAGATCAAAGGTCATGAACTCAAGTTAGAGGAAGTGGATCAGTTTGACAACAATTAAAGAATCATCCTTCTTAGTCTGCTGACCCCCCTCACTTCAATGAGTTATTGATTATTGATTGATCTGCTGCTTTCATTGATTTTATATTGAGATGATCATCATCTGCCCTCCTGGGACCAGGTGAACCAGTCCTGCCTGATCAGCTGTACCAGGTGAGTTTCCCTCTAGACTAATGATGGCTCTGCTTCCTGGTCCTGGTCTACGCTGGTTCCTGTGGTCTGAAGGTCTGGTCCAGAGAACTTATCAGACTCCCTGACCTCTCTGTCTGAAAACTCCCTAATATTCCAGGACTTCCAGGCCTGGAGTGAAGGTCCTGGGGGGAGAGGGGGGTGGGCTGTGACATCACGTTCATGGCATGAACACTTATATGTGTGGAAAGTTTCTTATTTTCCTCAGTGTGAACCTGCTGAGCTCCACAAAGGAAGCTCAGTCTGACTTCCCTCAGAGTGAGGTCACTGCTGGCTTCAGTGTGTGTGTGTGTGTGTGTGTGTTCATTAGAAGTGAATTGTTGCAGTGCCACAATAGAACAAACAGAAAACTAAAAATACAGATTGGGGGGGACACACACAACAGCAGAACTTCCCCTCATTCCTCCCACCCCCCACCCAATGTCCACCCAGAGAAACATCTACCTGTAAGTTCACTTTGTTAGCTGTTTCCTTTCATACGTTCACACGTCCTCTAAGCTGCTCCTTCCTCAGGACGCTACAGTGACCAGGTGGGCTGTGGGTAGCTAGTTAGCATGCTAACTCCTGGAAACAGCCATTGGTGAGCAATGGTATTATGTTTAATGCTGGACTCACAACGTTCATGCTAACATTAGCTACATAGCAATAGCAAAACCTACAAATAGCTACTTTAATCAACTAATCACTGTGGCTCTCATTAAGTTACTGATTCACTTCACACTGTTTTCATTAAAAGTCATCAAGACATTAAAAGTATTGCATAAACGACATGGAGGCTTTTATTTTGAAACAACTGCAGTCAATGTATTGTATTTTATCAGCACAGTGAGTAAAACATATTAATCCTCAATGATCAGTTTACGTAAAATAAATGTTTGTTTTCTAACACAGTATAATGATGTTCATAAGGAGACATTTATCAGAACATATCAATGTTTTATGATTATTATTATTATTGTTGAAACTAAATCCTGTATCAATTCTAATGTAAAACACAGATTCAAAAGAGATTCAAAATCTGCCCATTCAAAGAAACTAATATTATTATGGTTAATTTATTGTTATTATTTATTTTGAAATTAACTTATTTGTGAAATGAAGTGTAAAAAAAGGAACTGAGATTGACACCAGAAAAGGAAGAAGGCGTTGGGCTGCAGGAGGTCAGGGTTCACAGAGAAACAGGAAGTTCTGCCACCTGCTCTTGAGTAAAGTTAAAATGTGTGTGTGAACTTTGTTTTACTCTATTGTGGGGACATAAATCTATGTTCTGTATTATGTGAACTTCCTATTTGGGAAAAAGCAGGTACCCATAACGTCAATCATTAAATTTAGTTCATGGTAGGTTTCTAATGACCCCAGTAGTCAGTTAAATGGCACTAGTCCCCTACAGATGGCTGTTTCTGAAGTATGAGGTGATCTGTTGATGTTGGTATCTTCCTTCTAAACTTCTCAAACAGCGTGTCCCCAAAGGGGCGTGGTTTTTAAGACGTCCTCAAAATACCCCTAATAAAGTTAGTGTGTGCGAGAGTGAGGGTGTGTTTCTCACCGGCGGTGGTTTAGCCACGACACAGCAGCCCATCTTGTGCCAGAAGTCACTCATGCCAGCACTTCGTCTGTCCAGCTGCCAGCCGCTACTCTCTGCTGCTGCCCTGCAGGCCGGATGAGGAACTGCAGCCTGAGGGTAATCCTGGGGCATTCAGACAAAAAACTGCACCAACAGCGTCACTCAGAGGACCAAAACCTGAAACTTCCCCACCTCAGACCAAACACTGGACTCCAGGAGAGTTCAGGTCGAAGAAAAAAATAAAACCAGAATATCCACAAGTTCTGACACCAAAGGATCAAAAAATAAGTTCACTGGATCTTCGGGAAAAAAAACAGTATCCCAAACTGTTGAAGTCCACTGGGCTTTTTTTCTGCAAAAACCAAAAATCCTAAATCTGTGTTCTTATGTCCAGACTGAGCCTCAGGTTTAATCTGTAGAGGCAGAAAAAAAAAACTCATCAATTAAACACATTTTATGTTTTTCTACCAACATTTTATTTTAGTCCATATTTCTTTTTATTTGATTCAGCTTAATGTTGTAGGTTTTTTTCTGTGTTTAGATTCCACTGATGGATTCACATTATTTATCTACACTAATTTAACTTCCTGTTTTCATCAAAATAAGAGCCTCAGATGATTACTTCAGTGCCCAAGGTGCTTTATCCGCTGCTGCATGTGTAAATTAATCTTTTACAATCAGGTTGTTTTTGATTCATGAAGGTTTTCTCACAAATGAACATTTAATCTGTTAAAGGCTGAAATAGAAATTTACAGCAACATCTTCACCGAAAATAAAAAAAAAAAAAATAAAAGTGTCTCTTCCTCCTAAACTGAAGTTTTTTCCTAAAACTGTTCACTTTCTAAACATCTGCTGAACTGTTTCTGTCCTCGCTCTTTAAAACATCCTCACTGTCCAAAAAAAGGTTTTAAAACATCCTGGGTTTGTAAAAATGGACAAATGCCCTCATTTAACACTTATTTTAACACGTTAATATTTACAAAAATTCACCTTTTTTTAAGGTGGACAATCTTTAATAAGTGTCCCGTGTTCCAAAAGGTCACTTTGTAAACATTTAACTCTTATTCTCAGGACATAGAAGTTGTTAAAAGCCAAACTCGGTCCTCACAAAGGCAGAAGAACAGGAACACTGAGAACTACAGCTCTGAGACGTCAACACAGTGAACACATTAAGTATGACTAAACACTGGGTGTGGTCCAAACACAGCACAGGAAGTACCCCACACACACACACACACACACACACACACACACACACAGGCTTGTAAAGCTGAAATTAAAGAGTTTGTGGATGTTTTGTTCTTGTTGTTTCCAGATGAAACAAACTGATCCTGAGGCGTCAGAAACAACAAGAAGCAAATGGTCAGTCTGACTGAAAAACACACGATGTAACAACACACTGTAAACCTGTGACACACACACACACAGCTGACCTTTGACCCCTCAGGTGAGACAGATTCATGTCATGAAACACAGAAACAGAAACAGCTGTTTCCTCCATTGATTGTAAACAAAGATGGACGTCTCCACTGTGACATCACCATAGGATTCTGAAGTTCAGAGTGAGCTGCTCCACCATTGCCATCTTGGCAGAGCCTGACTCCATCCCCTAACTCTCAACTAATCCAAATATGGTCACAGAGGTGGAGCTGGTTCAGGTTAAGGACTGGGGTCTGGACCACGGTCTGGACCGGAAGCCGGCAGCATCCTCCTGGTGCCATGAGGGGCTGAAGTGTTTCCAGGCCGGGGGGTCGAGGGGAGGAACGGTCCAATGATAATGGAGGAATGTGAGGCAGACGTGTAGCTTCATGCTCCACATCAACACTTATCAGCACAGAGGAATTCAGCCCCAGGCCCTGTCAGCTGAGCCAGGACGGAGCAGCACTTCCTGTCTGAGCAGGTCCGTCTGCACGAGGCTCTGTGGTCCTGAGGAGTCCACGTTCAAAGGTTTGATCCCCACCCAGCCACTGAGAAGCTTTCACTTCTGGTCTGAGACTCAACAAACCTTCATTTACAGCACAAGGGTCCTGCTATGAACATGTGTGTGTGTGTGTGTGTGTGTGTGTGTGTGTGTGTGTGTGTGTGTGTGTGTGTGTGTGTGTGTGTAGAAGAATATTTGTCCCATGAAGTCAGGACGAACCACACACATGTTGGTCTTTCTGTAGGTGTGAGGACACTCCCCAACATAATGAATTCCTCAAACATCCTCTGGTTTGACAGTTTGCATTTTGGAACTAAAAGTGAGTCACAGTCTGTAAATCAGAGGAAGTTACAGAAACAGACTGAGCTTTACTGTGAAGCCTGGTGGGCGGTTATTGTGAGTCTCTCAGCTCCACAGTTGTTGTGAATCAGCCCCAAACGTCAGACTGATCATAAAACATTCAGATGAGTCAGTGTGTTCAAATTGTGTTTTCACCTCAGAGCTGTTTTCAACATTTAATCAACTCATGTAAATTCAAACATGAAGACTTGAGTTGGTTGTTTTGCAGTGTTGTAGGAGTTCACTGGATCTCACTGTTATTCGCTGTCCTCTCACTTTAACTCCCTGGACCTGAATAGTGTTGAACCCCAGTCAGACTCTGACAGTCAAAGCCTTTATCCAGGTCAGAGACACATCAGCAGCAGAGAGAACAGAGAGGCAACGTGTTGCCGCTGCAGTGTGATGATCATCGTCCTCCTGATCTGAGATCAGCTGAGACTTTATCAGACCTGCAAACAACAACACGGCTGTCTCTGTCAGTGAACGCAGCACACAGACAGATGAGTGGACGGCGGCCTGGAGGTTCAGACAGGGAGGGTCACATGATGACAGCTTAATCAGCTGAGAGAGGAAGAAGAGAAACCTTTATTTAAACACACCTGATGAACAAACTGACCTCTGGACAGATAAGATAAAACATAGACTCAGTCTGGATCTGACAAACCAACCAACCAGCTGCAAACATCAAGTCACATGACTGACAGGTAACTCATGGTCAGAGCTAAATCCCAACTTCTCTGGACCCAGAGACCTGGACACGCCAGGACACCAACAACCGCTCAGTCAAACTTTACACAGTTCAAGGTCACTTCGTCGCCATAGAAACACAAGAAGTGGTCAGGTCCCGACTGACAGAGAACGACGACGTCATTAACGAGCTCACCGCGTCACATCTGTTTCCACCTGGGGTCAGTTCAGCTGAAACTCTTCCTCCTATTGGCTGCTCCTCACCTGTCACTGTTTGATTGACAGGCGTCACACCCGACTGGTCTGGTTCATTTTAATAAAATACTCTTCTGCTCCATGACTGAGGGGGGAGAGTAAGAGAGTAGGTCATAGAGATAGAGAGCCCTTCAGCCACAGTAGGCCAGAGAGAGAGAGCAGCTCCACAATGAGCCTCATTCATTCAGACACTAAAAGGAAAAACTTTCCATCCGGTTTAACGGTCGACTTCACAGCCTCGACTCCGCTACACGTCCCTGCCCTCATGGAACATCTAGACCAGAACACCTTAAACTGGACTGGTTTTACTTTTCTGAGACCTGAGACCAGATCAGAACTGGATCTGATTGATCCAGACTCAGGACACAGACCTCAGGTCTAAAGTCGACAGCAAACAGGGATGAATGAATGAACTGAGTGTGTTACGACTCATCAGCTGATCTCAGTCCACTTTAAACCATAGTTAGCTTAGCTTAGTTTAGTTTAGCACAGTCTTTATGCTTTTGTGTCTTTTATTTTATTTTGTAGTTTTAGTTTTGTTCATATTATTCTTATTGAAGAAGTGATGTGCTGGAACTATTTCTTGACAAACAACTGTGTATTCATCCGCCCGCTGCTTCTGTACAGAGGCTGGTTTTGGTCTCTGATAGTTGACTCAGATTATTGTATAACCAGGTAATAATCAGCTGTTTAATCCTCATTCATTCACTGACCTCACAACAGAAACATGGATCAAACTGTTTGATGACATCATCGTATCATCTTGTATTAAAAGTGTGTTTGTGTGTTTGTGTCTGCGTTTGGCAGCTGAACATGTTTCCCTGTTTGTGTTCCCAGAGGCTGAAGGTTAAATCCACTCTGAGGTCAGAGTCCAGCCTCCACACAGAGCCACGAGTGCAACGCTGCTCTGAATCACTTCCTCTTCTTCTGCAGGAAAAATCAGGACCTCAGAGTCCACAACGTCTGAACTGGAAACATTCATATGGAAGTACAGACCAGAGTCCAGACCAGAAACTTCACCTACCTGCTCTGAGACAGAAACCAGAGGCAGCTGAGTGAGAACTTCAGCTGCAGCTCAGCACTGATCAGAAATGATCCAGAGATGAACCAGACTGGACCGAACTGGACCCAGAAAAGCTTTATCTTAATCTTAACAAGAAGCTAAAGAGGCTGAAAAGTCCCCTTACTGTTGACACCTGAATATTGATTATTGACACTTTATAGGATGAAGTTTTGTCAACAAAAAACAATGAAAAATCCTGACTTCAGATCCAGATGTGGTCTTACAACAGATCAGACTTTTTATCAGTTTATGAGTGACTTCCCCTTAGCTGTGTAACGGTCAAATGCGTCCTCTGACAACACTCAGAGAACAGATGCTGTAGTGTTTCCTGACTGTTCCTTTCAACTAGCTAACACTAACTCTATAGATAGATAGCAAGATAGTTTATCTATCTAACAGGTAGAATATATATTTTGTTCTGTATAAATGCATGGAAATTCAAATTAGCTTGTTAGCTAATGTTAGCATGATTAACCTTTGTTGTATAATATCATGGATGGAAAGAAATCTTGGTTCATCAGCTACCACAGTCAGTTTCACCCAAAAGAATTTTATTTTAGCTTTATATTCATATTAGCTTTTTTGCTACTGTTAGCGTAGCTTGCTTGGCAACCCAGTTAACACCTGAAGGTAATCTGTTATTAAGCTTGGTAGCAGATGTTCTTGCTTTATCCACTTTTGGTGGAGTTATGCTAACCTCACTTTCAGGATTTGTGCTAAAGTAATCACACCCCACTCCTTAAAAAGATCTAAAACAGATAAATATGAAACATCAGACTAATAGAAAAAAGCTAAAAAAAAATATGATTTACAAATAATATTGTGCAGTTTCTGTCATATTTTCCTTGGTTTGTTGTTAGCTAAAGGAACATAACATGTCGAGGTCATATCATTTACTATTATTTGCTTGTTACTGTAACGTTAACAACAGTCTGTCTGAGAAACATTAATTGTCTAAATTAAGGGTTTTTTGTTAATGCTAATAGTAATGATCATATTTAATAGGTTTTTATAATTGAAGCTGTAAATTATTGATTCTGCAGCAGATTCATTTGACTTTTTTCATATTTGACGAACCTAACTGTGATCCCAGTGTTTGTGCTAAGCTATGCTAACTGTTTCCTGGACCTAGAGGAAACAGTTTGTGTTGAACCATCTAAAGACAAAATCTGAATCATCACTGAAGAGCTGAAGTCCAATCTGGACACAGACCCTGTGGAGACACAGACCTTCTGGGGACACAGACCTTGTGGGAACACAGACCCAGAGGGGACACAGACCTTGTGGGGACACAGACCCAGAGGGGACACAGACCCTGAGCAGACACAGACCTTGTGGGGACACAGACCCAGAGGGGACACAGACCCTGAGGGGACACAGACCTTGTGGGAACACAGACCCTGAGCGGACACAGACCTTGTGGGGACACAGACCCAGAGGGGACACAGACCTTGTGGGGACACAGACCCAGAGGGGACACAGACCCTGAGCGGACACAGACCTTGTGGGAACACAGACCCTGAGGGGACACAGACCTTGTGGGAACACAGACCCTGAGGGGACACAGACCTTGTGGGGACACTGGTCAAACAGAGCAGTTTTTCAGATCCAAACCTGTTGTTGATTTAGCTTAGTTCAGGTTGACTCTATTTCATTTGTTGTGTTGTTGCTGCTTCATCATAATAATTAACAAAATTATCAAAAATATTCATCATTTAAAAAATATTAATTAAATAATTCTGAGAATAATCTTTAGTTTCAGCTGCAACGATGTGGCCAAAAGTCTGTGGACACTCTCCAGTTTCAGACTCATATAAAGTCAGATTCTGAATCCACCATGTTTGTTTCTGATCATGTTCAGTTAAAGAAAACCCTTAAGTCAGACCCAGACCCAGACCCAGACAGCCTCAGCTGACCATCAGGAAACCTTCCAGAGGTTTTGAGGTGGCCTGGGTGGAGCTGGGTCTCTGTACTGAGGCGTGGATCTGGTCTGTGAGCAGGTTTTAGAGGAAAAGAAGCAGCAGACTCACCGGAGACGACCAGGCAGCAGCGAAGGCAGCGACTCAGAGGCTGAAAACTGCAGACTGAGATCATTAACCAGCTCCCACTGTCTGCCAAGGTCTCTCTCTCTCTCTCTCTCTCTCTGAGGTGTGGCTCCAACCAGGAAACCCATCCTCCCCCCTCCCTCCTCCCTGAAGGAGCTCACTTGCTGTCTTCCCTCTTCCTCTGGTTCCTCAGTCTGACGGCGCCCCCTGTTGACTCAGACCAGCATCACACCCTCAGTCGGGGACCAGGACTCTGTGACAGGCAGAGTCCTGCATCCAAAACCGGTTCTGGCTCCATGTGGTCTCGGCTCAGGAGGCGAGTCTAGCCTACTTGGGGACCTGCTCAGGGTCACCAGGTAAATCTGAGGGGTTGTCACATGGTCACACAGTCTGGACTCAGTGATCCGGTTCAGGGTTCAGACCTTAATCTGGTCTTTGATCCCTGATTGATCATTTGTAGTAGTAGTGATCATTTGAACTACACAACAGACACAACTACACACTGATGTGTAATAATAATGTGAGTAACTGTGGTAAATGTAATGGAGTAAATTTACTCACTTACTTTAAAACACCGTCAGTGACGTCACACACAAGCTCATTTATTGAAGTGTTTTGATTATTGATAAGTTTCTGATTAAGAAAGCACTGATCGCATTAACATCCATATTTGATACAGCGTGTGTGTGTGTGTGATGTCAGTCGGAACCATCTGGTTTCCAGAGTGAGCAGGAGGGATACCGGAAATCACAATTTCAAAATAAAATGTAAATGTTGGTTGTGTAAAACACTTCATGTGGGTCAGACAGAACAGGGAGTTCATATTTGTTTTACAGGAGACAGAGACGAGCCTGGACCTCGAGAAATGACGCATTAATATTGCTGCTAATTTTCAGAAACATCCTACAATATTACTGGACTTATTTGTGGTTTCTCATATTGTACTGATGCTCATAAATTATTTCAGTAATTGTTTTATTTAAATGTGGCTTTATTTTTCCAGGTGCACATGACGAATCTGTCCAGGAGCCAAGAGACAAATACAGTTTATTAACGTGTACTGATTAATAAGCAAAATATAAAGTGTGTCTAATAAACTCATCATCTGAGGAGAAAACACAACACAACCCGAGCTCCGGCTTTTATTTTAAATGCGCAACAGGAAGTGTTGTGCGTGTGTTCAGGTGACTTGACGCAGCCGCAGAGTTCATTTAACCTGCAGCAGCAGCAGAGGCGGCACCTGAACCGTCTGAGACCAGAACCCGCAGAACAAAGACCGAACCACCGCGGACACGCGACCAGGTAAAAACCCGCCTCGAGCACACCTGAGCTGGTTTCCGGTTAACGGTAAGAACGGAGGTGTTGTGTCGGTGCCGGTCGGTGATGGAGGATCCGCTTCTCTTTAAAAACCTTAAAAATGACGTTCAACCGAAACAGGTGAAAAACAACCAAGGTTCGCGGGGAAATGATGAGAAAAAACGTCTCAGATTCATCGGTCAATGTGGTTTTTCCGGTGAAATCACCGGTGATTCGGAGCCTGACACCGGGACAACGCCTCAAACGCACCCTGATCAATGAGCGCGAGCATCCTTTAATGACACCGCCCATCGATAACAGGCCGCGCGTGCAGACACAGCTAAGTGACGGGTTTTAAACCGATATTTCAGGGCCGCGTGCCGCCGTCCCCAGACCTGAGCCCCGAGCCAACGCCTCAGGACCAACGGCCCTGGGGACAGCAGCCGAACACAAGATGAGTGAAAATGTGAAGGGAGTTTGGTGCAGGTGAAGTCCTCAGTGTGAGAGGCCGCTGAGTCAGGGGAGTGTCCGGTTTATTTCAGTCTGTGGGGACGCGATGACCCAGATTCTGTTTTAGACTCACAGCAAAAATCTGCATCTGACACAATACATAGTCCAGGACCAGGACCAGGACCTGCTCTGGTCCAGCATCAGGGTCTGAGCTCTGGTTTTAATGTTTACAGGCTCTTCAGTTACAGTTAGAAATACAGATGAATACATAATATTAAGATTATTCAGTGATGACATCACAGCAGGAGTCACATATGGTCTCTGTCCTTTGTCATAAAACCAATTAACAAACAGAAAAAAATCAATAATAATCAATACAAAGGCAACAAAGACACCTCTTGTTCTGCCTCACTCTGGAGCTCAGGCTTTCTTCTGGAACTTTGTGATGTCACAACAAAGCAATCACCATCCTCAGACCACGCCCTGAGCCCCGCCCACCAGGCCCCACCAGTCAGCCAAGCAGGATTTGGTGGACTGACCAGTTGTTACTAGAGCCAGAGAGAAAAGATGTAAAACTACACTGATGGTTTTTGGTTCTTAAAACCACAGATATATCTTGGACAAATGGGTGGATATCAACCCTTCAAAATAAAACACTGGGGAAGTTAAAATGGGGACCTTTTTAATATAAAACATTTCAAATCTTTCTCAGTTCATGTGAGGCTGATCTACAGACCTGGTCTCAGTGGTCACCAGGGTTCAGGCTCAGTCTGATGGATTCACCACTGCAAACTGCTGAGAGGCTTTCAGGGCCTGTTGGAGCCCACAACACTATAAAAGGCTGAGTCAGAAGTAGAAAAGCACAGCTGTGAATAGATTTCTCTACATGGACATGAATCAGTCAGACTGATGGCAGCTTTTAATTTAACTCTGAGATCAGGTCAGTGCAAACCAATGACTGTAAACAGCCTGTAAACAACCTGTTAACAGCCTGTTGAAGCAGCAGAGGATAAAAATAAAACCAAAACAAGCTTTAAAATAACCTGAAGCTGCCTCAGTCTGTGTGACTCAGGTCACTGATGTAAAAGGAACCAGACTCTATAGAAAAATACCCAGATTTAGACTCACACCGTGGTTCTAGATTCCAGGTGTCACCTTTGATTTCTATTCTTTCATTTCATGTAAAGTTAATGAAATGAAAGGTCCATTAAAACTACCTGAGGAACCTGGGCCCTTAATCTACAGAGAAAATTCACTTTGTTATTGAAGAAGTCACAAAATCAATGGTTCAGTTTCACTAATAACAATATTTTCTAGGTTCTGAGCTTTGACGTTAAATCCACTGATCAATCAACTGATTATTATAGGAAATACCTGTCAGATAGATTGATAATGGTGTTGTTGGCTGATCCAGGAACTTTCTGTTTTGATTTCAGAGACCAAGATGATAGAGAAGTCAAACAGCCAATACGACTCCTTCCTCTTCTGGAGGCAGCCAATCCCAGCACTCGACCTGTCTGAGCTGGAGGACCTGGGTTTGATTGACAGCCAGACAGATAATGGCAGCAAAGGAAAAGACAAGCTGTCCAAACTGAGGAGTGAGGATGAGGAGGTGAGGAGGTTCAAGGGTCTGGACTGGAGCATTGCTGCTTTACTTCTGTGTGTTTATCCATCCATTCTCATCCTCCATCTTTGATAGAGACGTCTAGAGTCACGTCTCTACACGGGACACTCCTATTGGCTCCAGTGGGTGATGTCACAGCCAATCAGAGTGTCTCCTTCAGAGGCCTAGCTGTCAGCTGCTTGTAGCCAAAGTCAATGGGATCAATCCTGTATTTTTCTGATCTCAGAGTGAGGAGAAGTTGCTCTGAGTTTATTGTAGTGACAGAATAAAGACAGAGAGACATGGACAATAAGAGATTTAGAGCATTAGAGGCTTTGGAGCTGATTTTTCATCATTACTGCTCCAAAGAATGAGCAGAACTCAGATCAGATAAAGAGAGAAACTTCAAATCAGCTCTAGAACAACACAAACACATGTGTGGAACTTCCTGTGTTGAAGTTTTCTTTGGTTATTCTGGTTTACAGTGTTTTTATCTAGAAAATAAGGAGAAATTCACTGTGTTTTTAGTTTCCTCTTGTTCTCTGAGCTACTATCCCCTATTACAGTGAACAGAGTCTTTACTGAGTCTCAGATATAATGAGCTGAGGTTGAGCTGAGTCTGAATCTGAGGAGACTTGGAGACATTTTTAAAAACTTTATACTCAACTGCTTTCAGGTGATGAAATGATGAAGCAGCAGTTTTACAGACTAACTTTTAATCCAGGTGATCACCTGACTGAGCTCACACCTGTCCTCAGGTCAGTTTGAGTAAGTGTAAAATAAAAATGAATTGAACCAGGTTTGGTTCATAACCACAGCCTCAGCCTCAGATGCTCTGTTCTCCTGCCAGCAGGTGGAGCTGTGGCTCACCTGTCTCCTGTTGTCCTGCTGATGTGAATCAGGTGGTGGAGGTGTGATAGTCTGATGTGAACTGTCTCTCTGCAGGTGGAGCTGTCTAAGTTCTCCTCCTTTAATTACTGGAGAGCTCCCATCGCTGACGTGGATGCTCTGCTGGCTGACCTCAACCTGCTGCTCTGAGACCAGCCTCACCCACCTCCTGACCCCAGACCAGCCTCTGCAACCATCACCCCCTCTGATCCTGCCTGATGCTTTCCCTAGGAACATATTTCTTTACAGGAAAGTCACCAAAATAAGAGTCTGGTTTTCACATGAACAGTCCCACTGGAACAAGGTGTGCAGAGACTGGTCCTGGTTCAGCTTAAACCCCCTTTGTGTTCACTCTCCTGACCCAGTTATCCTAAAATCACAAAGACCGACTGATCTGCGTGGACCTTGTAAATGAGAAGCTGCAGATCAGCTTTTAAACCAGGTCTGTGTGTCAGCTGATCTCAGTCCCACCTAAACCTGAGTCAGTGTTTACACTGGAATCAAACCAGATTCTGATCCTGGTGAGTTTGACCCTGTTTGTGAACCAGGTGGACAGGATTCATTGTGTTGTACAGAGGTGTGTTTACTTCACCAGAGAGAATCTGGAGACTGATCATGTGATGATGATGTCATCATGAACCTGACGGGTTGTCATGGTGATTGGAGGCTTCACTGCTGACAGCAGCTGATCCTCAGACTCCAGGCTGAAGAACCTGCTTCATGTCAAAGGTCACATCTGTTCACACGTTTGACCTTCAACAGGAATTAGACACATGACAGTAAACACCAGGATGACAAACATCATGTCGAGTCAGTACATTATTTACAGAACTTAAGAAGGTTCTAGAGGTTCCTGAGGAGGTTCTGAGGATAGTTTTGGGTGGTTTAGTGGTTGATGAGAAAGTTCAAGAGATTCTTTAGGTTGCTATAAAGGTTGAAATGGTCTTTGAAGAGGTTCTACAGATTCAGGTTCTAAGGTCCTTCAGGTTTCTTGTGGGCCTACAGAAAGTGTAATGAAAAAACATCCTGTCACTGATGGATGACCCCCAGGAACCCCCTCAAAGATCCTGGGTGTCCCCAGACCCCACTTTGGTAAACTGGTGGTTAAACACGTTGGTGCTCCCACCTCATCAGCAGAACTGAAGACAAGAACCAGTGGAGACGTTCTGCTGGAACATTACATGACTAAGACACTGGGTCCTGCTCCTTCAATCTGCCCCCAGCTGGTGTTGTAAGAAACAAACACACCCTCTCACATTAACGTCTCCGGGTTCTCTTGGTGAAGTTAAAGCTCCTGGTTGTTTCCTCCAGGTCATTTAAACAGACATCTGTTGATTTATGTATTAGTTGATCACTGAAACTTTATGTGGCTTTTTTTCTTTGATTGTGCTGCTGTTGAGTAATATGTGTTTTATTGATGTATTTATTTCTCATGTTGCTGTTTGATTGTGTTACTGAGAGCTGGCCTCAGTCAGAGCCACACACTAAGTTCTGTCCACACAGTTGACAATAAAACATTTCATCAGATTAAAATACTTTCAGTTTCAACTGGGGGGGAGGCAGACTTTGACCTGGAAATGGTTCTGAAGTTTAAAAAAGATATGATCAACATCTGGACAAGGTCATAGATGAAATAATTCATCTGTCATTTCAACAGAACATGAAGAGATCAGAAGAAGAAGAAGAATCATTCAAAACAGATTTTCCTTTGCTAATTAAATTACATCTTAACTACAGATCTCTCTCCAGAAACTGGAGATTATTATAGTTTTATAGAGTAGAGACAGGTCACAGGAAGGACAGGTGATTTTTATTTTCTTCTAAGGAATCTTTATTAGTATTCAAATAATAAACATACAAAATGCCGAACAAATCTACATTTTAAATGCAATTTCAGATTTTACAACATTATCACAGACTGAAATAAAAACCTCTTTACAGTTTAACCATGTTTGTATGGTTAAACTGTAAAGAGCCAAAAATATAACATTAAAAAATCCAATCAATTAACAGTAATTGATTTGTTTTTAATGGGAAATATTCTGCTCAGATTTGAACAGAATATCACTTTTATCCTCCACAATGTTCGACACTCAAGATTTTTAAAAATTCAAAGAAACTTGTAATCATGTTTTGACTCAGGCAGCATTTAGTTTACTGTGCTGTACCTCATTGTCACATTAATGAAGAAATAATGGCTTAATGAACCAAAGATTACATGTGTTTTGGTCAGTCCAGTATACATGGGTAATGACATGTTCCATATAAATCCAGCATCAGTCTGAAACACTGGAATCAATAGAGACATAATATTTTAGATTCAGAGATGATCAATTCAAAAAAAAATCCAGGATTCTGCTGATGTTTACATTCATACGATAAATTTTAGTAGTAAATGTTTTTTTTTTTTGTTGTTGTTCTTGTTTTTTTTTATTTAATCCAAAGATTTAACTCATCTTTCCATCTGTGTTTCATTAATAATCAGACGGTGGCTTCGCCGTGTTTTGACGGACCTGAGGTCTGAGCTCTGCGGGAAGGAATGCGCTGACCCCCGGCTGGTCTGAGGTCAGCCCCATGGCCCGCGGTCCCTCCGTCTCACCGGGGACCGGCCGTTAGGACTGACCTGAGGTCAGGCTCTGGGCGCTGTCACAGAGCCCGCCCACGGGGAGGTTAACGCTCACTCTGGCTTCCACCTCCGGTGTCGCGGAGCCGCCATATTTGTACCAGATAAAACACAAAAATAGCGCTTTTTAAACCCCTCACCGACCACTAAACACCTATTAGAGTCTGATTCACGCCAGGAGACGTAAAGTCGCGGGAAACTAAGAGATAAGAAGGTAAAACTCGCTTCAGTTTGACTTGCTAACAGTCTGCATGTACTCAGGCTAACGGCTAACACGACTAGCTGCTAAACACGAGCATCAACGACATATCATGTCGACCACACTTCCTGTCGGGACTTTTAACATAAAATACTAACTGACAATATCCCTGGGCGATGTACTAATTTTCACTATTTGATAGAGGGAATCAACAAAATCTTCAAAAATAATTTACGAAATGAACAGAGTAACGATACAACATGGTTATTCCACTGGATTGCGAGGTGAATCCAAGCAATTAGAATGATAAACCTCAGGAAAAGTAAACGCTTGGCGCTCTTATTTTGAAGGGCACACTCGTGACATCCGGGCGGGTACCGGCCGCCTCTTGGTAACTTGCCGCAGTAAACAAGCCCGGAGGGACCCGACAAGCTGCAGCGGTGTCTAATGCCCACGATTTGCGCCTTGTGAATGAAAGTGTGCACATTAGTGAGCTGTTGCTACTCACCGCAGGGATTCTAGCGCACAAATCTCCTCGCCCCGGGCGGCTTGTTTGGCTAGCCGGCTAGCGTGCTAACACTAGCAGAGAGGAGCGCTGGCTGCTCCTCACAAACATCGACACGGTAAGTATCTGACCCGCCGTCCAGTCGGGGAATAAAACTACATTTTTTTAAGCCTTGACGCGTTAAACACCGGCAGCGATAACCAGAAGTAACGGGGGATCGTGAGCACACAGGTCTCCGGTAAGCCATTTGACGGTGCGCACTGAAGAAAGCTAGTTAACCGGATGTGGAAGTAGTTTTTTCTCCGTGTGTAAAATAGGAAATTTCTCTCTGACTTCCCCCGGAAAACCAACAACTTAATATCAAACGGTTTCCTGTCGGTGTTACTGTAAATGTTTAGGCCGATGAGGTGACGGTGTTGAACGGTGGTGGTGGTAAATAACAGCCCAGAGAGGGGACGCGGGGGTACGTGGCACATGGCGGACTCTTTTCTGTCTATGAAGGCGCGTAAAATGGCTCCTCGGCCACGGGGAGAAAATCCTCGTCCGTCTCCGCTGTTTCGCAATCACAAACGCTGTTTAACAACAGGGTTCTATTATCGGACACAGAGTCGGGCTAACTTAGCTAGCTTTGCCCACTCCCGGTGAAAATAACATTGTTCCAAGTATAAACACCGACACCCCGTTCAAACCAGTGATACGCGCTTAAAGCCAGCCACAGTGTGATTGTTTATACGGTTGTTGTTTGTTGAGTTTGGAGGGGTTTTTTTATGCTAATGATATTAGCGCCCAAAACAGTCCGCCTGTTTGCATCCATTATCGGACGCACCATTGTTTTGGCACTTTGAGGCTGTGAGTCAGTCACTGCTGCAGCTTTAAAACACAACACTAGACTGTTAGAAAAATAAAACTGCACGAACGATTATTTTCACTATTGATTAATTGTTCATTAGAAAGTTGCAGAGAACAGGAAAACATTCACACCGACCAACATGGAGCCTTCAGAGATTTTGTCGACAGAGAGGAGCAGAAAATAGGCACCAGAAATATAAACAACAGTACAAACAAACCATGTTTAATGGAAACCTTTACTATGGTCTCCAGATGTTTTTATTTATTGATTTAGCAATAATTTTCGTACGGTTTGATCCATTGATCCCGACGTGATAAACTCGTGTAGAATAAAGTTAAACCTGCACAGAGGTCAAATTATCAACACAGGAGTTGTTCATTATAAAAACTAAATGATTTTGTTTTAAATGCTTTTACCTGGTCCAGAGAAAGGATGTGATGACACGTTTCTGATACAGGTAATAGATTAATATTGATGACGTATTGTAAACAGGATCCATTTGTAGAATGAACATGGACAGATCACCTAAGACCTGTGAATCAGCTGCAGGAGACAGTGAATGTTCACGAGCCTTCTCTGTTACTCTGCACCAGATGTCTTTGGTGGACCTGGGGAAGCGTCTACTGGAGGCAGCTCGTAAAGGTCAGGACGACGAGGTCAGAAACCTGATGGCCAATGGAGCTCCGTTTACCACGGATTGGGTGAGAGCCTGGCTCTGCTCTTATCGTGATCTTCATTTGATCTTAAACAATTACTTTAAGTCTGAAGTTTATAACCAGGAAATGTGTTTACACTTTAGTCATGTGACTTCACACAACATCAAAGCTGCTGACTCGTCAGCTCTCTACGCAGAGTAGATTTTTCTATGATGAGGATTGGGGACGTCCAGATCTGTTGTGTTCTACTACACATCAGCACAGTCACAGCATGTGTCTCCTGATTACAGTAAAGATGGTATCTGTGTGTTCTGCAGCTGGGGACATCCCCCCTCCACCTGGCTGCTCAACACGGTCATTACTCCACCGCTGACGTCCTGCTGAGGGCCGGCGTCAGCAGAGACGCCCGCACCAAAGTGGACAGAACCCCACTGCATATGGCTGCCGCTGAGGGACACACTGTCATCGTGGAGCTGCTGGTCCGGGTGAGAAGAGCACAGGGATTGACTGATTTCCTGGTGCTGTGACAGAAGGATCTGACCTTTGACATCAGGTCCAAACGCATGTTAGTGTGAAGGGAGCAGTGAGAGCATCAGTCCATCCTGAGGGCCAGCCTCCAATCAGCTGTTTGTTAAGACATGGAATAAAAAGGGGAAGTCACAGCTTCCTAAGTCTTCACGTTGATTTAGGTCAAAACCTGGAGTCAGTTTCCCACAGACACAGACCAGGACCAGCTGATGCTCTCACCTGGGAAGCTACAACCATCAATTTTGACGCATTTAACTTGTAATAGCTGTGTTTTAAAAACCATGTGTGCTTCCAGAGTGGCGCCGACATCAATGCCAAAGACATGCTGAAGATGACAGCTCTGCACTGGGCAGCTCAGCATGGACACCATGGTGTGGCCGAGACCCTCATCAAACACGGAGCCGATGTGCACGCGCTCAGTAAGTTCGACAAGACGCCATTTGACATCGCAGTCGACATCCAGAACACGGAGCTGATGCTGCTGCTGCAGGTGAGACATAATGTGGAGACAGCTGTGGTCTGACCTGGAACATCTGGACTCTGTGTCCTGAACATAGAGTCAGGATTTAAAGTCAGATATTAGCTCTGACCTGTTGGCTGTTTTCAAAAGGTTGAAACTTGTCACTTCCGAGCCTCGTTCTCCTGATGCTCTGAGCTGTTCGTTTCTCCTTCAACTAGAGAATCAGCTCTTTCTAACAAGCCCTGATTTGTCCTGTGTGACACTGACTTCAGTGATAAACTCAGGAAGGAAGTTAGTTCAGATCTGGATCAGTCTGAGCCTCTGACTGGAGCATTGCTGCTTTACTTTACTGCTTTACTGCGTTTATCCATCCATTCTCATCCTCCATCTTTGATAGTGACGTCTAGAGTCACCTCTCTACATGGGACACTCCTATTGGCTCCAGTGGGTGATGTCACAGCCAATCAGAGTGTCTCCTTCAGAGGCCTAGCTGTCAGCTGCTTGTAGCCAAAGTCAATGGGATCAATCCTGTATTTTTCTGATCTCAGAGTGAGGAGAAGTTGCTCTGAGTTTATTGTAGTGACAGAATAAAGACAGAGAGACATGGACAATAAGATATTTAGAGCATTAGAGGCTTTGGAGCTGATTTTTCATCATTACTGCTCCAAAGAATGAGCAGAACTCAGATCAGATAAAGAGAGAAACTTCAAATCAGCTCTAGAACAACACAAACACATGTGTGGAACTTTCTGTGTTGAAGTTTTCTTTGGTTATTCTGGTTTACAGTGTTTTTATCTAGAAAATAAGGAGAAATTCACTGTGTTTTTAGTTTCCTCTTGTTCTCTGAGCTACTATCCCCTATTACAGTGAACAGAGTCTTTACTGAGTCTCAGATATAATGAGCTGAGGTTGAGCTGAGTCTGAAGATGAGGAGACTTGGAGAGACTGAATATGAGGATGAAAAAATAGAAAAGGGTTAAGTGAGAAAGAAGAAGAAACTCATTTTGATTCTTGTTGTCACAGAGTGACATGATAGAATATTTAGTTCATGCACATGTGTGTCTGTGTCTGCAGGAGGGGATGCAGAATCAGGTGAACATGAACCAGGTGAACATGAACCAGGTGAGCATGAATGTGGAGACAAGCACCACCACTAACCAGCCTCAGTTCATCATCCAGGGCATACCTGCCATCCAGGGGGGCGTGGTCAACCTGGCTGAGCTACTCAACAAGGCCAATGCAGGTACAAACACAAAACGCACAGAGTGACACATGCAGTGACACACTCAGATTTGATCTCAGTGTCTAATGTTTGCGTCTCAGGAGACTCAGAGGAGGCAATGGCAGCCAGCGCCCTAGATTCCAACATCCAGCATGCTGCTGTTGTCAATGAGGGTGGGCAGAGGGTCATCACCATAGTAACGGACCAACACGGCAACCTGCAGACCACTGGAGGGATGGCACAGCCGTTCTTTGTTACTATGCAGCACGGACAGCAGAGTACGACAAGCAGCCCTCAGTCAGTCCACTGTGTCCTGAGTCACAGCTGTGTTTAGATGCTGACTTTGTTTGTTTGTTTTCAGTGCTTGCGGTGCCGGCTAACACAGTGACAGAGGAGGTGGTGACAGAGGAGCCTCAGCCTCCACCCTCCAGGAAGAGGAAGCTGGAGGTGACCAACAACCACAACGATGCAGGAGAGACGGTGAGTCTCAGTGTTGTTCATGTTAGTTTGTGTTGGTGTTGGTTAATGTTAGTTAGTCAGGGTCAGTGTTGTTAATGGAGTTAGTGTTAGTTAATGTCAGTATTAGTATTGTTAATGTAGTTAGTTAGCATTAGTCAGTGTCAGTTAATGCTCTGTCAAAGTACTGAAACAGCTGGTTCATTTACTCTCGTACATTAATGCCTGGTTGTTGCAGCCCTTGTGTAGAAGGCTGTGTAACGAACCTGTTGGACTTCAAAGCTGCTTTGACTGTGACATAACCCCCTCCCTTGCCCTCCACCCCCCTGCAGGAGCTGTTGCAGAGGCAGCTGCAGGAGGCCAACAGGAAGGCGCAGGAGTACCGTCAGCAGCTGCTGCGTAAGGAGCAGGAGGCCGAGGAGTACCGCATGAAGCTGGAGGCCATGGCCCAGAGTCAGGCCAACAGCGCCAACACCAACACCACCACCATGGCTGCAGGCAACACCAATGCCAATGCTGCAGCAAGCCCTGAGGAAGTGGTGGGAGGAGAGGAGGACGAGGAGGAGGGGGCCGCCAGTGTGGTGGAGGAGGAAGGAGAGATGGTGGTGCTGCAGGAGGGAGGCATCATCATGGAGGGGGAGGAGGGTCAGGTCACACTGGTGGAGACAGGGGGAGAGACAACAGAGGTCAGCTCCTAACAGAGAGGGAGGGGGGAGGAGGAGGGGTGACACCAACAAAAAGACACGTCATCACAGGAGAGGGTTGGTTTGACTCACAAGTTTGTATCCCATTTAACAATGTGGTGGAGGGGAAGGAGCCACGTCATGTACACCACCATTTTGAATCCCAGAAAGAATTTGATGCAACAGAGGAGAGACAAGATGGCTTCCCCCAAAAATACATAGAACATGAAAGACAGGCTGACAACAGACTAAAGAAACATGATGGTGGATTTCAGTCATGCACCATTTTGAATCCCTGAACAATTTGTTACCAACACTTCAGTGAGACAGGCAAAATGGCTTCCCCAAAAAGGACAGTTGGAGGATAAATACGGACTGATGGAGGTGTGAACATGTGAGTTGGATCTCCATCATGCACCATTTTGAATCCCTGAAAGATTGGATACCAACATGTTCCAAAAAGACAAAGTAGTTTATAGAGAAAGGCAGGCTGATTGAGGACTGACCAAAACACGACAGCAACATTTAGTTGTGTGCCATTTTGAATCCTTGAATGATTTGACACCTACACTTAACAGGGAGAGACAAAGTGGCATCCCCAAAACACCAGCACAGGAAGAGAAAGAAAAATTGATGATATAACAAGCAAACATGAATGAGTAGTTATAGCACCATTTTGAATCCATGAAAGTGTTGATGACATGTCACAGAGGAGAAGAAAATGAGTGGAAACAGATGGCATAAACACGATGGTAGAGTTTAGGTTCCCACTAGTTCTCTGAACTGAATGTTTGTTTAAACGGGATGCAGAATGGCTGCTCCAGAGGCAGGTGAACCAGGATGAATGGGTCAAAGAGAGAACTCAGGAGTTGGTGGGTTTGATTGAAATCAGTTATCCCAGATCAGACATAATGACCCAGGGCAGAGGAACTCAGTACTCCCAGGACCCAGCCCTGTTTCCGCTATATTGCACCATTTGGCTTCCCTATTGGTCTCAGCGCAAATGCAGGGTGAAGACAACTGAAGGCAGCTGGTTTGTGTAAAATAAGTGATTCTCATTCAGGTGGGTCTTAAGTTTGTTTCATTACACATAGTTATCCCCACTAGAGCCATTGGTATCCCTTTATACCTTCTGACCATGTTGCCCTGTTTGAAACCCAGGTCCTCAAACTTTAGTGTAGCCTGCACCATTTTTCTTCCCCAGAAGACTGAGCTGTGACAGGACACTACAATCGTTCTGAACCGTTTCCTGGTTTATATACTTCTTGTTTTTGGACATTAGTTTTCAGATGTGACATCATCATGTGACAAGCTCCACTGACCAGGTTCTCCCGATCCCTGAAGGCAACAGAGGGAAGCTGAATGTGACAGTGGATCAGGTTTCAAAGGGAATCCTTCTGTTTCCAGTCACTCCTCAACCATAAACTGAAGTCTTGGACTTGGACTGAACCAGATCTCATATCATGACTATTCTCCAAAACCAGCTCGTTGGGTAGCCTGATAATCATTTTTTAAGTTGATTAGTTCATTTATAGATCTTTAGAAAACATCACTGTCATCACAACAACAATAATAAAATCATAGTAAGTAAAAATGCACAAAAATTCATGTCAGAAGGAAACAAACAATTGTTGTTTGTGGACACAACAATTTGACTTCCTGTTAAAGTTTCAGTGGATGGTTGTAAATTATAATCAGCTGAGTCTCTGCCTTTTAAACTCTGAGCTGGTTTTAACTTTCAGGACCTGGTCTGGTTTTTAAAGTGGACTCTGAACATTTTTAACTGTTTTTATTTTGACAAGTCACTTCCTGTGGTTTCAGATAGAGCAGTGAACTGGTTTTGACAAAGACTGAACTGAACCTGGTGCTGCGTTCAAGGACACTCAGATATCTGAAGTGTAAGAGCTGGGAAAAAATTACACAAAGCGATTATTATAATTATTGATTATCAGTTAATTACCTTATTGATTTGTCTCGTCCACAAAATCCTAGAATAGTTAAAGTTGAGATGACACAAATAAATCTAGCTCAGTATCGTTTTTATTTTTCATAATTATCCCAATAAAAACAGTAATGTTGACGTTGGAGGAGTTGGCGCCAGGTCTGATCTTTGACAATCGATCATTGAATATGTCTCTGACATGGACTCACTGCAGCAGCTTTGACGTGGAGATTAATGTGAAACAGGAACAAGGGACCGTTTGTTTATCTGCTTCAAAGTCACAGAAACAAAATGTAGAATTAAAAAGTCTTATGGTTTCTGTGAACTAAACACCTCAGCTGTAAAAAAAAAAAAAAAAAAGAGGTCTGGGGTTAAGAGAACTCTGGGTCCAGGTCTCAGGTCTGTGGATTTTAGAAATCAGCTGAGATCAGTCTGTAGTTAGAGATAAAATAACATCTATTGCTATTCAAAGAGTCCTGGTTCAGTCCTGGTCCAGTCCCATGGTGATAAACCAGTGATTGCTTATTGATTGATTCCTGTCAGTGATTGATGACTGCCTGCTAGCTGATGGTCTTGTTGGTCTCTTCAGACTCTGTCCTCTGATCTGTCGGTTCAGTTGAGTGTGATAGTTATTTTTATAAGCTCAGCTAAGCCAACCTTTTTCTATGTACATATAAAGTTGTATTTTTTTAACTGTACCTGAATGCTTCAACATGATGATGATGATGGCTGCCTGTATTGGTAATCTGAAATATAAACACTTGCTTTTTTGGAATAAGATCCTCTCTTTTGTGGTGTTGAGACTTTCACACAGTGACAGGTTGTTTGTGTCACCTGAATGCCTCATGCTGCATTCAGGTAACACAAATGACTGGTCATTTTATTGATGAGCTCTAAGTCAACAGTCCACACTCTGACATCACAACATCACTCTAAAGGTAGATGTTAAAGGTCCATACAGTGACACTTGTGGAGCTTTGATGTCACAACAAAGCAGCCAAGCCCCGCCCACCTGAACCAACGTCCCTGCAGAATTTGGTTTCTCTGAGTCTTCACCTGAAATCTGCTGTATTTTTATTGGGTGACACAGACAACAGTCATTGGCTGACTGACCTGTTCCTAGAGCTCAGAGCTCAGCCCGAGAGGAGATGTAAAACTACACTGAGACGGTTTTTGGTTCAAATAAACTTATGGATATTAACGCTTCAGAATAAAAGACTGGGGAAATTGCAACATGGACTTTTAATATAAAATGTAGACAATTAATATAAATGATGGACCTTTCATATAAAATCACGTACATAAATGCAAATGAATAAAGATATCCACTCGTAATTCTAATGAACATAAAAACAATAATAGAAGAAAACGTTAGTTGGTCTAAAGGAGTGAGTGATGATCGTGATGCCTGATCCTCAGCCTGATGTTGACCCAGATTCACAGTGAGTCAGTGGAGCTGCTCCCTCTCCGCTGGATCAGCTCTGTCATGGAGACAAATGACCTCAAACCTGGTCTGACATGTTCTAACATTCACTGCCGTTGATGAGCGTCACACTTCACTCATATCTGAATGATCAGGCAGGAAGTGGCGAGGAGGCGGGGCAAACATGGTGGAGCGCAATAGGATGAGACACCTGTCAATCACGAGGAAAATGCCCTGAACTCGTGATTCTTAGATTTAAACGGGCCGTTAATGAGGCGGCTGTAGAGATTATGTCGCTGGTACTAAACAACTACAGCTCCCGTGAGGCTTTGTCAAGCCGCCAGTGACTTTTGGGATATTCCCGCCCAATTCGTGGATTATGGCCGATCAGCCGTGATTGACGTGTCTATCGTCTAATCAGCGGCAGCGCAGAGACACGCGGCCAACCCTGTGCGGCGGGGGGCGGGGCTGCGGCGGAGGGGGCAGGGCGGGAGGTATCATGGAGGATCAGTAGGCAAACTGTGGCCGTCAGAGGAGAGCAGCCCCCGCTCTGATCCCCGGGACTTTCTCAAGTGTTTACCGACGCTTTTTAATCACCTCGAACCAAAACTTCAACATGGACATGAAGAAGAGGATCACCCTGGAGCTGCGGAGCAGGAACCCGGCGGAGGTGAGCCTCTTTGGGTTTAATAACATTTAAATGTTGCCTGAAATAGCCCGGGAGGTGATGTGCGACCGGAGCCTGGTTGGCTGCTCCGCCTTGCTCATCACATGGAGTCCGCCACCGAAAACAGTCTGAACGGAAACTTTACTGAGGGAAACCTCTTATTGATCCGGTTACAGACTGGTCGACTCTCGCTCGCACCCCGGGAGAGAGCAGCGATCCCGGATGGATGTGGAAGCATCTTGCGGCTCGGTCCGTCCGCCCCCTCCTCTTCCTCCCCGGTGAAATCCCTTCTCTCCGGGAGCCTCGCATTATACCGCCAGAATGACTTCTGCAACGTTAAATTCACGGTTCTTACCCAGCGGGACGTGAAGGCGCCCGCTCGGTTTGGCTGTGTCCGGTGCAGTGTGCCCGGTTCACCCGAAGCACTTCATCGATAACGACGTGCAACTTAAACTTAAAGTCGAAGTCAGCCGCGGAGCTCGGAGCCGCTCGGACGGTTAAATGGAGAACACGACGCGCGGATGAACAACAACTAAAACTAAACATGCGGGTTTTAGTTGTAACCGTAGCGGGATTTCCGGAGCCTGGTCCGGGCTCTGGTCCCGGACTAACACTGCGTATCGACCTCAACAACAACGACGTCGGCGGGTACTCGGTTCTGTGCGAGCGGACATTTTAAGTCGCCAGCGGCTTAAACTTCGACGGAAACACCGTCTGAACCGACATTTTCTCGAAGCGCGCGTCGTGAAGTAGAGTTGAGGATCTGGTTTAAAGTCTTTTATGAGGCTTTGGTGGATGTTTTGTGCGACCCTGCCCGGTGGTGGACCCGGGGCACCGAGGTCGGTCACAGACATTTTGAGTGGAGAGCTGCAGCTCGGGAGTAACGCGTTACCGACTTACCGTTACCGAAAGCGGATTAGCTGCCGCGTCGACGCGGACTTAGACAGTTATCGACGGTCATCCGTTGGGTGACCGTCAAAACGACTCACAACCACCGCGTTACTCCGCGGCTAACGTGGAGGCCGGTGCTCGAAGGGCAGCGGCGTAACGACTCACAATGGCGTTACCGACCCCGGCAGATTACCGGGGTGAGACCGGATGACTGTGTGTGGATGTTCATGGAAATGAACACAATTTATTTACACACCGACTCCACATGACGGAGCCCGCTCCGCGTTACACCGTCCACACTCGGTCAAAGACGGTGTTAACGCAACATGTCGGCTTTGATCGGCGTTATTCGGATTCTGTCGTCGCCCCACCGTGTGTGTGTGTGTGTGTTATATAACCACCAACCAACCGACTTCCGTTAAATAACACTCACGGTTCAGACTTCATTCACCTCGACAAAGACTCACAAACTCACCCCAGACAACTTACTGGTGTCATGTTTTATAAAGGGGGGGGGGGCGGCAGATGGTGTGTGTAGAGGACCACCCCACCCCCTCCAACACACACACAGAGCATGTAGATTATAGTAGGTTAAACCCCCAGCACAGTGTAGTGATGGTGGAGCTGCAGCTCAGATGCTCTCTTATATAAGAACAGGACCAGAGGAACTGTGGGAAAACCAGTCTGAACAGGGGCCACCACGGACCCAGTCCTCACCACGGACCCAGTCCTCACCACAGACCCAGATCTTGCTCTCCATCAGTTCATCACCGGGACATTAACTATGACGTTCAGGCTTTTTAAACAATCGGTTGATCCAGGAAAAGATCTGTAGATGATGAAACAGGTTATTTCCTGGATTAACAAAGTCTTTGGTTCATTAAACCTTGTTTTATTTGCTTTACTATGTGACATCACAGCTCTGATGATTTGTCTGTAGGTTACATAACAAAACATGGACGACAAACTACAACAACACGAACACAGATGGAGGAGCTGGTCCAGGTCTGCAGGTGGACCTGGACTGTTACATCAGTACACAACATCCACAATCTTAACAAAAAGTGTAACGAAGCCTCCTGCTGCCTGATTTCCCATCATGCCACTCTTTCTGTCAGATCGTGGAGCTGGTGGTTGACAACAGTCGCTCAGCAGACGGAGAGGTGGAGGGTCTGACAGACGAGTTCACTGAGCTCGAGTTCCTCAGCATGGTGAACGTGGGTCTGAGCTCGCTGGCCAAGCTGCCCTCACTGCCTAAACTACGCAAGGTAACACACACACACACACACACCTGAGCGTACAGAGTTCACCTCTGTCAACTGACAGGAGGGAAACCTTAAAAACCTGATCCAGGCTGCGTTCAAGAATGGCCACCATTAGAAACTGATGGTGTTGGTCTTGTTTGGAGCTATGACTGGTCCTGGTTTCTCTGAGTCCTGTGTAATGTAGAGTTTTGGTTGATGGTGGATCATGTGACATCTGCTGGAGATGTTAACAGTGTCTCCTCCTCTTCCTCAGTTGGAGCTGAGTGATAACAACCTGTCTGGGTCTCTGGAGACTCTGTCAGAGAAGTGTCCCAACCTGACCTACCTCAACCTGAGTGGGAACAAGATCAAGGAGCTGAGCAACGTGGAGGCACTGGTTAGAGACACAGAGACACACAGAGAATCAGAGAGAGAGAGAGAAAGAATCAAACACAGAGACAGACAGACAGAGACACACAGACAGACGTGTAGCTGCTAATGTCTGCTAATGTCTCCTGCTGCAGCAAAACCTGAAGAGCCTGCAGAGTCTGGACCTGTTCAACTGTGAGATCACGTCCCTGGAGGACTACAGGGAGAGCGTCTTCGAGCTGCTGCCCCAGGTCACCTACCTGGACGGCTTCGACCAGGAGGACAACGAGGCCCCCGACTCTGAGGCCGAGGACGAAGGTGGGGCCTGGGGCTTAGTCAGGGACTCAAGCTGAGCCTCTCACTGTTAGCTTATTGTAGCCCTCAAGGAACGCTAAGCTAACTGCTGCATTTGCTTACAGGAAGCTATGTAGCTGCTGCTCCATTTAAAATGTCAGTGTTCTGATTGGGCGGACAGTCTTAACCAATTATAGATTAGCAGGAAATAAGAACATTATATTGATCTGAGACCCTGCCCCCTCTTCACAGACTGGCCCCTCCCCTTTCACCTGTCTTTCAGGTGTTTGAACAGTGATAGTGTTATATGTTGAACCAGCTGCTGTCACGTCCTGATCTTGCTCTGAACTGTTCACAGATGAGGACGGTGAGGATGGGGCGGGGCCGACTGGCGACTATGACGATGAGGACGATGAAGAGGAGGACGAGGACGGCTCAGAGGGAGGAGAGGTGGGGCTGGGCTTTCAGGTGAACCGGGGAAATCAGGTGGGCAACTCAGGCTTCAGCCTGCAGGTCGACCCACAGCCGGCTCAGACACAGTCCCTCCCCATAATGCACCTGTCCTCAGCAGGCACTGAGCGGTGGTGAGACAGAACCACTGATGGTCTGGACTGAGCTTGGCTGATGGGCTGACCTCAGGAGTAGTGTTCTTGACCAGGTTTGGCACCAAAATGGCCGCCTCTGACACGTGACCCTAATCAGAGGGAGCACAAAGCAGTTTCCCTCCTTCTGGATCAAAGCTGGTAATTAGTTTTAATTTGACAACCACAACCAGGCAGCGTCCTGGGGAAGCTGAAGTGTTTTTCAAGATTTCATACATCAGTAATTCATTGACACCAGGTCAGAGTTGGTCTGATGGAGGTCGGCCTGGTCACTGACATACATGTGATCAATAGTCCTAGAACCTCGTTAGTGTCGTCCAATCAGAAACAAGCTTCCAGTCTTTTATTTTGAAAGTGTCAGCCTTCAGCTGTCTGTTCTCTTTTCACCTCAGGATGACGATGAGGATGAGGAAGACTATGGGGAGGAGGAGGAGGAAGGTGAGTGAAGCATCATGGGCGTTTTACTGGACTCAGACATCACTGTGTGGTTTTATATCCAGGGTTAGGGTTCATGAGGCCTGGGCATTTGACTAAAGATAGTCCTGGTAGACCCTGTAGTCTCTGTGGTCCCTCTAGACCTGTGCCCTTTAGACCCTCTTGGTCCTTAGGCCCCCTCAGACCTTGTAGATCCTGTTGATCCTGCAGACCCCATAGACCTTTAGGTCTCTTTACATCACAGGACCACTTCTTACTTCCTGTTAGTGGAATCACACATGTGGAGGTTTTAAGTGAAGAGCTGTGATTGGTCGCCCTCTGATTGGTTGCCTTCTCTCTGGGTGCAGACGACCAGGCCGGCGTTCAGGGACAGAAGAGGAAGAGAGACGTGGATGACGAAGGTGAAGATGACGACGACGACGAAGACGACTAGTCCTCCGTCCAGCCACTGTCCGTGTGTCGTCCTGTCCTGTTTCTGTCCGTCTCAGTCCACCTCCGGACCCGACCTCCACCAGACAACCACCTCTGCAACAGCAGCAACAGGAACAGTGGTGTCAGTTAGCTCCCGCAGTAGAACGTCTCTTTCTTTAGATGATACACAAGAAGATTTTACCAGACCTGAACCTGCCGGACTCCGTCTCCCTTTAAAACCTGGTTCAGGATCAAAGCTTCTCTCCTCTTCACATCCTGAACCCTGATCCTCATCTGAACGGTCTTGGAATGGCTGACCCTGAAGGTGAAGTCCTGCTGTGGATCCTCGTTAGTTGAGGTTCTGGTTTGAAACCTCAACCTCAGATCACACTGGACCAGATTCCGGCTCTTCTAGTCCAGCACGGTCCAAATCCAGGTTTATATGTACACAAACTCGAGGGACTGGATCCTCAGAACTTTTTATAAAAACCGTCTCAGCTGGGTCCTGAGGAGCCTCCAGTCCAGACCATAAGACCCCAGCCATCCCAGTCCCAGTACCACCACCTCAGGAAGATTTTAATTGATGTTCTGATAAAACCACCAAAGTCCACTGTGACCCTCCTGATCTGAGTTTGACAGGTTTTACCCCAGACCAAACAGGTGAAAACCACATCTGCAGCCGAGACCTGAATCCTGGTCCACAGACACGTCTCATCTGGACTGGGACCGGGACTGGGACTGGGAGGTCTGAAGGTCTTGTAGTCTGGACAGGACTGAACCTGTCATCCCAAACCTTCACAGCTTCCTGAAAGAGCCTGAACAGAGACTTTCAGAAGCACCAGTCAAACATGGAGACTGACCTCACATCAGGACCCCTCCTTCATCATCATCATCATCACATGCCTCTCTGAGCCTTCAGACCACCACCCAGACCTGTTAAACAGAACCCGGGTCTCTGCAGCCATATCAGTCTCTGGACTCTGATGGAGAGGAGAGCGCCTCCCTCAGGACCCCAGTCCAGCACCCGATCAGGGACCTCACATGTCTCCGTCTCCACTTCTGTCATGTCTCAGTCCCTGACCTGGACTCTGACCTGCTGCCACTCCGGTCCACCTCAGACCTGTTCCTGTTCCCAGTGTGTGTTTGATTTGTTGTAGGGACTCTACAGGGGGTGGGAGGGAGGAGTTTTTAGTTCTGATGTGTTTTTGTCCCGACCAGCAGCTTGTGATGTTTTTAGTTTGACTCGTCCTCAAACCGCCTGCCCCCTCGTGACGTCCAGACCGCCTCTGCCGTGTCTCAGACTCCACCTCCTGAAAAGGACCCCTTCTTAAAAGTGATGCGTTCAGGTGCTCATCAGTTCATCACATCAGAAATGTTCAAGTTCACCAGCAGGAAGTTTCTCAAACTCCACAGTCCAGACCCAGACCAGGATCTGATCCAGATGGATTCACTACCACCTCTGAGATGTCACCTGGTCAAGTCTGAGCTCGTGGAGTCACCTGAATGCACCGTCAGCGTCTAGTTGACCTGTCTGTAGGGGCAGAGTCTGAAACAGGACACATCTGCTGCGTCTGTTTTAGGCGTCACGACGCAGCTTCAGATTTACTTCCTGTTTCCTCCTGCTTTATGAAACAAACCCACCTCAACAGGACCAGAACAGACCTTCAGAACCAGGTCTTGGTTTAGGTCCAGGTGAGTCTGATTTGTCCCTGACGAGTCTGGATTTTGAGCTTCACCTTAAACACATCCCCAGTCTCTACTTTGGCTCCAGATCAGTTTACATCACTTCCTCCTGGAAACAGGTGGTTTAACATCATCAGTTTCCATGGTGACCAAGACACCGCCATCCGCTAATCAATCAGCTGATCAGCAGGTCGATCATTGAGCTGCTCGCGTTGGTGGGAGGCCAGTGAAGGATGAGCGAAGGCTTGGGGACATGTTTAATGTGAGGCTCTGTAGAGGTCAAAGGTCACGTCTGTTGGACCTGAGACTGGTTTTAACTGTTTTTTTTAAGGCAATACTGTAAATAGACTCAGCTCAGCTTCAGGTTGGTTTTTATTTTGTTAACAAATCATTTTCCAGATGTTTTTGTTTTTCTGCAGCAAGGTGATAGTTGAGCCACGCCTTTGACCTTTGACCCCAGCTCACTCCTCTGTCAGCTGTTAGTTTCCCTCCATCGTCCCGTCTGTGGGGACGAAGTGTATTTGACTTTTTGTGTGATGTAACAGAAACAAACTGAGGGTTTTCAATAAAACAAAGGAAATATCTTTTCTTCAGATCATGTTTCTCTTCATCAGCCCCTGTTCATCTGACAACCCCCCCACCAAGTTACCCAAACAAAACCAGACAGTTCGTCCTGCAGATCTGCAGCAGGAGGTCTCAGGTGAGCACATGGTGGAAGGTGGAGCCTTTGAGGATCTGAATCCTGGGAATGATGGACAGAGAGAAACCAGATTCACGACCTAAGAACAGGTGTTTCTGTTCAGAAGTTGGAAGCAACTTGTAGAAAAGGTCCAGACGGTCTAAAGGTAGAGACGTTTAAGGTCCAGACGGTCTAAAGGTAGAGACGTTTAATGCTCACAGCCTGTATTCAGAAACAGCCTTAAAACTAGCCTCAGGACTTGTGGAACTTTGTGATGTCACAACTGCCCTCAACCACACCCACCTGGACCCACAATCCAACCTTGTAGGATTTAGTTTCTGTTTGTGTTGCATGAAATCTGCTGTATTTTTATTGGGTAATGCAGAAAACAATCAGCCAATCAGAAGAGAGGATCAGATCCTCCTTTTTAATGAAAACCTGTTATTGAGCCTGATATTAACTCAGTTTCTGTTAATAAAATGTCAGTTGAAGTCACATGAAGTAAAATAAGTTTGAAACAGAAACATGAACAGAAAGTTTCTTTGTTAAATTCTTAAACTTTGAAAATTTAACACTTAAGCATGTTTTAAAAAAAATGTAAATATAACTGAGACCAGCTGCACCTTGTTGTCGTGGTAACATCAAACAGACTGATGTCTTTAATATGAATGATAGGAGTTGTTACTAATTAAAATATATTGTTTGTTCATAATTATAAGTTGGATTAAGATCTGATCATATTTTTCTGAGCTGATAATCAAAGGTTCAGACTCTTGAACGTCTCTGAGAAGCTGAGAACACAAACTGTAACGTGACCCCACAAGACTGCAGGATGACATGAGGCTCAGTTCAGCCTGTAAACACACAGAGTAACACACTCGGCCTCCATCTGCTGATAAACATCAATAAAACATGAGAAACGCTTCCTCTAATGGAGGAGGAGGAGGAAGGAGAAGAACAGATGAAGGGTAATGGAAAAGGAAATAATGGAGGGGGAGAAAATGATGAAAAGCTTGGGAGGTAAAAACAAAGGTGGAAGAGAAGGAGAGAAATGAGGTGGAAAACGAGAAAAATATCAGGGAAGAGGAAGGAAGGAAGAGATGAGAAAGGAGAGATGAATTAATCTAAAATGAATTCTGAAAATAATCTAATTTTATCCTTTAAAGACTAAAGAATCAGCGTCAAAGGATTTTATTGTGAAAGTCTTGTTTCCTTTTCACATGACTTTTTTCTGTTTAATCAAATTATTGAGTAAACTTAATGAAAGACAAACAATAAAAACACTGAAGAAAAACTGAAAGTTTAAAAAATACATATTTTTATATATAAATAATTATTATATATAGATCTGTGACTTTTTTAAATTTGTGTGTGTGTGTCTGGGGTTTGTCCTGCAGGTGGCGCTCTCATCTTTCTGTTGACTGACTTCTGTTCATCTGGTTCAGTTTCTTCATCAGAGGAAATAAATGGATAGAAATCAAATCAGCTCAGATTCATTTTTAGCTCAAATTCAGCTGATTTCACATCGAATAAACAACGATTCACTTGAGAGGTAAAATCTTCTGTTAAAAACATCTTTTATCTTCAGAAATATTATGTAACAAAAAATAATATAATAATAATAAGTAAATACATAAAATATGATAAATTACATCTGATGTAAATCATGACTTTTCCTCCTTGTTCACATAAAACATGTCACCGTGGAGTCAAGTGAGCAAGTAAAGGAAATAAGGAGGTAAGAGGAACAGGACCCCCCCCTCCCCCATCCTTTAAAAGCTCCAGCAGCTGTGACCCACCCCCACCCAACCCCTCCCCCCCAGCTGTCAGGCTGCAGCTGCTCTGATTGGACGGTGAGGGTGAAACAGGGCGAATGAGGAGTCAGTTCACTCCCTTTAAAGTCTTAAAGGGACAGATTCATTTTCTCTGTGTCTCAATGTTCATCTGCTGAACCTCAGATAATAAGACTGAAGTGTGTGTGTGTGTGTGTGTGTGTGTGTGTGTGTGTGTGTGTGTGTTTGTGTGTGTTACCATGCTGTCTTAGTGTGTGTTAACGCCTCTGAAATATTTACGCTCTTTGACCTAAAAGCGTTTGGTTGCCATGTTATTTTTATAACACACACACGTTGAGCAGGATGGGTCGATGACATCACTCTGACCTCATTACATCAGTTTGTGTGTCAATAATAAACAGGAAGTATTTTTAGTTCTGTTGCTATGAGAGCTGCAGGATGACCCCCACCCTCCTCTTCCTCCTATTCCTCCTCTTCAACCTCTTCATCCTGCCCTGATGATGAAGGTGTGATCAGTCTGGTCTCTGGTCCCAGTTAAAAGGAGGTGGACCAGACTGTCCTGTCCAGACCAGTTCAGAGCCTCCTCCTGGACCTGGAAGACTCCCAGAGCCGGATCCTTCACGGTCCTACATATCCCATGATTCTTTGCTCCAGTGATAAAATAACATCTCATCAAAGCCACAGACAGAGACTAAGGACCAGGTCCAGGTTCACCTGACGAGGATGGAGAATAAATGAGGTCGTTGAACAGACGCCGCAGGGCTGTGAGTCACAATGAACACAACCATCCCCCAACACACACACACTCACACACTCACACACACACACAGAGTGTGTGTGTGTGTGGGTGTGTGTGTCCTCTCACTCACTGATGAATCGCATTCTGGGCTGTCAACCAATCACGCAGCTGGAATTCTGGATCATGTGACCCATGTGAGATACTAGATATGTTTCTACAGGCTCCGCCCTCCAACCAGGCTCCACCCCCCTCCTTAACCAATCAGGTGTTTCCCTCAGGTGAGTCACTGCAGCTTCTTTTCTCTTTATTTCAGTGCAGACAAGGTGTCGATGCTCAAAACAGAAAATAAAGAACATGGCGCCATTTACCCACAATGCATTGCTGTTTACAGTAATTCCAACATCATTCAAAAACATCAACATAGAAATATTCAGTTAAACAAGAAAAAATAAATAACTTTTTTCATATCGTGAACATGATGTTAGTTATATAGAAACATGAAGTGACAACAAACAGATAAACGTGACTTTAAATTCATTAATTATGTTTTTACTGATGAAGCTGTGAAGAAGAGTTTCTGTTGTCATATTTCACAGCTCAGTGTTACATAATAATATAATATGATAAAAGGATTAATAAAGAAAAGTTTAGTTTTATGAAGAAGAGAAAACAATTATTCTCGTCACTGTTTCAAATATTAATTATTTGTGAACCAGAACATTGTTTTATATATGCATATTTATTTCGATATGTTTTTTTGTGAGAAAGTTGATAAACTGACTGATTTATTTATTCCATTGTATAAATTAGTATATCATCATATGGCTAATGGTACAGCACTAATTAAGCACTGATGACACGTTTGTGATGTCACATTTAAAGGAGCCATCATTATTAATTAAAATGCAGCTGATGTGACACAGGCTTTTAATCTGAAGGAGCCAAGTTCTGCAAAGAAAACGACACAGAGAGGGACGACCTGTTCAGTGACATCACTGATCAACAGTCTTTGAGATGTTTTATTGATTGTTGCCTACTTTGTATTAGGCAATATTCCTATAATTAACAACCCTATTTAACTCCCTGATTTTTGTTGTAGATAAAACTCACTGTTCGTGTGAAAACAAGGTTAAAAACATCAACAGAGCTGGACGTTAGTTTAGGAGGGAAATCTGAGACAAACAGAATATATAAATCAGGTGCTGAAACAGGTTAATTCATAAAAATCTTCATCACTTCTGGTGCATCTTTGCTTTAAAAAGAGGAAACCCCCCCACAGCCCCCGCCCATAGGAAACAGTGTTCTTCAGTGGTCTTGATGAAAAAAACCCCCACTGTAAAAATGTTTGATATCTTTGTTTGAAAAAGTGTCTTTGACAAACTTTCATCTTCTTTAAAAACCAAAAGTTCTGAGCAGGAACGTCTGAAAAACATCACCTTCAGAATTAGACAGAGAACTGCAGCATCATGAGAAGGTGAAGAGCCTCCATTAAAATCACTGTGACACATCTGTCACTCAGAGAGACTTTCAGAATAAAAAGGGCAGCAGAAGTGAGAGGGCGTCTGTGACAGTCTCGTGCTCTGTGCAGGATTAGTCATTAAACCTCTTGGGAAGAACTGGAGATTGTTGGTTTCAAAATAATCCACATTTGCTCCATTAAGAGACGAAAAACTGAATCTGAATGAAAAACTCCTTTATTTTGTAAATCCTGTAAAAGCGCGTGTGTAAACGTGCTGAAAAACATTGCCACTTTCATTCAGAAAATATTAGTCAAAAAATTCCTCGTCAAGGTGTCTCTGACTCATCGTCCTCCTCTGGTGATGTTGGCGAGGTGGGCGTGTCCTCATCCACCGCCACTGTCGCTGCCGTCTTTTCATAGGTCCTCCTGCGCTGCCGCCGCAGCGTCTGGCTCTGCAGCTCCTTCACCTCCTGCAGCACTTCCTGTGCCTCCTTCCACGAGGACACAGCCTCTTCCAGGAGGCGTTCGGCCTCAGCGCGCCTCCTTCCCACATCCAGGTCCTCCTCCGACAGCTGGGAGGGGAGTGAGGGCGGTAGAGGGGGGCTCAGGTTGTGTCTGTCTGGAGTTTTAGGCTGAGAGGACTCGAAAGATCCAGAGAAACTCGGGGAGTTTGTCTGACTTGGACAGGGCGACTCCTCAGCTCCACTGCCATGAGGTGAATCAGATCCTTTAACCTGAGAGAAGTCAGATCCTCTGACACATGGTGTCAGTACAGGAGAGTCGTCCTTGTTGGGACCGGAGGAGCTGGATGATCCCTGGAGTTTGGGTGGACAGACTGTGTCAGAGCTCTTTGAACGAGGCGAGTCGGAGGGTGTCAGACGAGGTGAATCCTTCGGCTGAGGAGAGTCGTTCGCTTTAGCGGCCGGTGAATGGGATCCTCTGGAGCGAGGCGAGTCGTTCCCTTTAGAGCGATTCTTCTTGGCTTTGGATCGAGGACACTCTCTGCCTCTCTGCCGAGGAGAGTCACTGCTCCTGCTCCTTGAAGATCCCGATGACCTGCTGAAGAGGACCACAACAACCAGTTAGACAATGATCCTTTTAGGCCTCACGGTGAAATCATCAAGTAAAGACACAAGAACATGGTCTGATGAGGAGCCCTCTTCCCAAAGTCAGGTCACATGTCCTTGCCATGGAAGGTAGGAACAACAAAAGTATGAGATAGCTAAAAAGGGTAAACCACCAAGAGCTTTACAGGTACCACAGGGTACTGTTTGAATCACCTGGAGAGGTGTTGGCCATAGGACTTGGTCTTTACTCAGCTGATAAAAACACATGATCAACAGTGCAAACTGTAACTGATCTTTACTCCATAAGAAAACAAGGGATTTAAGTCAAGTATTATAAACTTTCCCTTTTAGACAAACCTTGTCATAGGTTGTGTTTCCTTAGTCACAGGGTATGTGCCACAGGCCTTTAAGGTGGCAGTTATTAATCCCTTACTTAAAAAGCCTTCTCTAGATCCAGGTGTGTTAGCAAATTATAGGCCCATATCCAACCTTCCCTATATCTCCAAGATCCTTGAGAAGGTGGTTCTAGAGCAGCTACATGAGCACCTGCACAGTAATGAACTGTTTGAAGCTTTCCAATCTGGATTCAGAGAACACCATAGCAGCACTTGTAAAAGTTACTAACGATCTTCTTATAGCTTCTGATAGAGATCTGGTCTCTATACTGGTACTTCTGGACCTCAGTGCTGCATTTGACACCATTGACCACAGCATTCTGCTGCAGAGACTAGAACATGAAATCGGGATTAAAGGCTCTGCCCTAAAATGGTTTGAATCATACTTATCTGACAGGTTTCAGTTTGTTAGTGTTAACAATGACCATTCAGAGTGCAGCAGAGTTACGTATGGCGTACCACAGGGCTCAGTTTTAGGGCCAATTCTTTTCATTCTCTACATACTCCCGTTAGGCGATATAATCTGGAAACACTCAATCGACTTCCACTGCTATGCAGATGATACCCAGCTCTACTTATCGATAGAACCAGATGATAAAAACCACCTCATCAATCAAGACTGCCTAAAAGACATCAAATCCTGGATGTCCTCTAACTTCCTTCTACTAAACTCTGACAAAACAGAGGTCATTGTGTTTGGACCTAAACATCTCAGGGACACCTTCTCTTTGCAGATTGCTGATCTAGATGGCATCACCCTGAACTCTAGTATGACCGCAAGGAACCTTGGAGTAATATTTGACCAAGACCTTTCATTCAGCTCACACATTAAACATGTGACTAGGACTGTCTTTTTTCACCTGCGCAGCATAGCCAAAATTAGGAATATCCTCTCTCAGAGTGATACTGAGAAACTAGTCCATGCATTTATCACCTCTAGGCTGGACTACTGTAACTCTCTGTTGTCAGGATGTCCGAAAAACTCTCTAAAGAGTCTGCAGTTAGTCCAGAACGCTGCAGCAAGGATATTGACAGGAGTTAGTAAAAGAGAACACATCTCTCCCACTTTAGCTTCTCTCCATTGGCTTCCTGTAGGATATCGAGTCGACTTCAAAATCCTTCTGCTGACTTATAAAGCCCTTAATGACAAAGCTCCATCTTATTTGAAAGACCTCATAGTCTCTTATTATCCTTCCAGAGCACTTCGCTCCCAGAATGCAGGTCTGTTAGTGACTCCCAGTATCTTTAAAAACAGACTGGGAGGTAGAGCCTTCAGTTATCGGGCTCCTTTACTATGGAACCAACTCTCTCCATGGGTCAGAGAGGCAGACACTCTCACTGCATTTAAGACGAGGCTTGAAACCTTCCTCTATGACAGAGCGTTTAGTTCAGGTTCAGGTAGCTCTGAACCATTTTATAGCTATGATGCTATAGGCTGAGACTGGGGGACACATCAGGTTACATGGAGCTCTCTCCTCTCCTCCTCTCCTCTCCTGTTACCTGTTTTCTTGTCTGTTTACAACATCTATTGCCCGTCTGCCCATCCTGGGTGAGGGATCATCCTCTGTTTCTCTTTTTTTGTTAAATGTTTTTTTGTTTTGAGTTTTTCCTCAGTCGATGTGAGGGTCTAAGGGCAGATGATGTTGTTATGATGCTATGTAAAGACAAACTGTTTGTAAAAATGGGCTATACAAATAAAATTGCCTTGCCTTGCCTTGTCCATCAGCTTAAATTAAATTTACATTAATTGTAGATATCCCTGGTTCCCAGATGACTTCAGTGAGCCCTGGAGCTTTCCCCCACAATGTTCCCAAACACTTGATTAATCCTGATGTATTGAGTCGTGTAGAAACAGACTTTGGTCCAGTCCAGACTTTATTTGATTTGATTTGTGGGGAAAGTGCACACTGCAGGAAAACAGGTCAGTTGAAGTTTAGGACTAAACTGACCTGGAGTGAGGAGAATCAGAGCCCCTGAGGTGATGGAGTCGAGGGGAGTCGATGCCCTTCAGGTAAGGTGAACTTCCTCCTTGCTCTCGCTCTGCTTTGGCTTTCTGTAACTCCTGTCAACCACAAATCACAGCGTTAGTCTTTACTGTCTCCTAGAGACCAATAAATGTATTGATCGGACTCGTGGGTGTGGTCAGACCTGCAGTCTCATCTCCTCCAGCAGCTCCTGAGCTCGCTGCATCCTCTGGGCAATGAGGCTCTGGAGCTGACCGACTGGCTGCACCGAAATCCCGCCCCCTGCCTCCTCTTCTGTTGGACAACGACGAAGGGCAGACCGCAACTCTGAGCGAATCATTACCGGTCTGAAGAAAGGGAGGAGCGTGAAGAGAGGAAAAGCGGTGAGGACGGCAGACGGAGGGAGACGGACGAGGATAAGGAAGAACTTTTTGTATGTTTTTACTCAGGGTTCATTCATGGGAATAACAAAATATGTGAATCTTGAATTTAGAATTTTTAGCAGGGATGATAACTGGACCTTATACAACCTGAGACAGACCCAGAACGTTCAGGAGGGATTAGAGTCCCATTTCATCCGGGACAATTTGGGATTCTCCAGAAGGAAAACATGTTTCGAGAAATGGACCTCTGGACTTCCTTACTAGTCTGGAGGATGATGGATGGATGAAAGGGTGGATGGAATTCTGAAAAAACTCAAGGTGAATATGTGCTGGCGGATGGATTTGTTCATGTGAGGAGCTGTGTTATGATTCGTTTCGTCTTTGTTGAGGTGTGTCAGTACCTGGAGGACAGGACTTCATCCATAGAGGCACAGCGACTCCGGCCCTGCATGCTGAACCTCTTCCCAGGCTGCGGCGTTCGAGACTGAGCCTGAAGGACCTGAAAAGAAAATTATGCTTGAAATCCTTTTGTTTGAAGATTTTGAGTTAACTGTTCTCACAGGATGTAATTCAATATGACCTTTACAGGCACTAATCAAACGGAACAGCTGCCCCAACGCCCCAACATCCCGACACATTCACATCAAGATGGATGGCATTCACAGAAAAAATGCAATCATTCATGGGGTATGAGGAATTTTCTTTGGTTCAGTTAATGAAAATGTATAAACTGCCCATCTGACTCAATGTGGGTCTGTTTATTCTGCACAGGCTTTAAAGCCAATGCTAATTGGAATATTCAGCTATCAATCAGTCAATGAGGAAACAAGTGATGTTCAGTAGATCAAAGTTTTAATTGACTCACTGACCTGCTGGGTCTTGTGGACCTTTGAGGCCTCCAGGTAGGTCTGTTTGCCCCAGGAACACTCACTCCCCCTGGGCAGACTGCCAGTCTTCACCTTGGGTTCCTTTGAGCTCATCCTGAGCTTCGAGACGTCTGTGCCGGCCCGCTGACGACCCCCAACCTCCCGAGATCCTACAATCTGACCACAGAAGTCCCCCCTCTGCAGGTCAACACGGAAGCTGTTTTCCCAGGATTCATGAGAGTTGCCATCGTAGTCTGGGGAGAAACCGTCCTCCTCAGCAACCAGGTCAAGGGTCAACATGCCGTGGGAGGAAGTGGACGCCTGAGATACATTAGTTTCATTTTATTGTACATAAAGATATTAATGTTATATTTTAAAGAAAAGCAGAAAATGTTAAGATGGGAGAAAGAGCCGAAGAGATCTCAGTACCACAGCCAGCAGGTGTCCTCTGGTCGGCAGCCGGCGGCCATGAGGGATCTTAGCTCGGTCTCTGGTGGGATGAACCAGCACGCTGTCCTCCTCAATGGTCACCTGGACAGAAACATGGAAACTGACCACAGTTCCCTCTGAGATGATCACAACACATCCAAGCTTTTAGAAGAATCCATGAAACGGGTCAACACACCTCTTCCCTGGAGGTTTTGTAGTTTCATAAACTTGTGACTGAACTAAATCAAAAGTCGAATGAGGCTTATTGAAGTCTAAGTGTCAGCTGAAAGGCTCAATACCTCGTCTAAAACTCTGTTCTTGGCTTTGATGATGGCCACATTGAGGGCGTTGACCCATGATTCCTTTTCCTCTGGACTCACCGCAAGAAACACAAGGTTGGGAACCTGCAAAAAGACAAAAAGCTCCATTGGGTTTGGTTCAATTAAATATACGACATGAGACTGTTACTGTGCAGATAAAGACAAACACCTGTCAAAAGCCTGATAGATTTGTTGTTTTCCTGTCATTTGTTGTTGTTGTAGCTGATGTAAACATGATTCTATTCGATGAAGTTATTTGATGAAGCTAATGTGAAGCTTGCACCAACATTTCAGCTGCTGTAGATTAGCTCTTAGCTAGAGTTGGATCACTGTAGTTTGTCTTAGCAACAAGTAAGGATTAGTGTCGTGAGTGTGCTGCGTTAGTGTTATCTTCACTTTTACAAAGTAAAGATAATGTTCGTATTTTGAAATTTGTTCCAGTTTCACTGACTGAAGCTATTTTGCCATAGTTCAGTTTTAGCTTATTTTGTAGATCTTTTTAAATGTTCTTAGCCTTAATCCTATTAGCTATAGCCTATACTATTCACTGTATCCAATGTGCTTTAGTACAGCTTTAGTACAACTAATATCAAGTGTAGTTAATATTCGGTGTAGCTGCTGTAATCAGGATCTTTGGTTTAGCTGCTGTAGCTAATGTTCGCGTCTGAAAGCTCTTTGCAGCTAGAGGGCAGTGGTGTTCAAGCTAGCTAGTGTAATAAAAATTCCTTGTCAGTTAATTAAACATTTTAGTGTAGCTGGTGCGTTTACAGGTTTTTAGTAGCTGGTATGGTTTAGCAGTTTGACTCAGTGAACATATAAGCTTCTAAATAATTTACTCTTCCTTATAAATAAATATATTTGATGAATCTAATTTGGTTTTGTGCAGCTAAAGTTGTATCAACAGAAGAGCAACCCTAACTCTTATTAGCCGTGTACTTCTGTTCTATGTAGTGTACAGCTGATATGTAGTGGACTTTCCTTTGTATGTGTTTATATTATATATAAAAAACTGTGAAAAATATCAGTGAAGCTAAATCATTTCATGTTTTGAATGAAGTGACCAGTGATTTTCTGTTTTATAGAATGAAAAGCTTTGTGAAGACAGACTGAGTCTGATGTTCACCTACATTAAAGCATCAAACACTACAGACGTGTTCTGGCTCAGGTCCTCGGTCTGGCGGTTCAGATCTTTATCTGGACTCAGTCTTCTGGCGGTTCAGACCTTTATCTGGACTCAGTCCTGTCACAGTCTGATGTGAACATGTTTGGACTGTGCAGGATTATTCTGCTGTCACTTGTCCTCTGACAAACTAATGGGATTCTAAGGATTAAACCTTATCACTGCAGAAAAAAACACCAGCTTGGCCAATCACTGCAGCCGAGGCAGCGTGGGCGGGCCATGTTGAAGCTAATCCACCAATCTTGAGGCAGATGTAGGAGGAAATCCACCAATGAGGTGGTAGCACGAGTTGGGGGGTGCAGAGTAATCCTTGAGCAGAGGACGACATGGAGGACAAAGTTGAACAAAGACAGAAACATTGAAAACTGAGAGGATGGACTCAGAGTCTGATCCTGTCACTGTGACTTCAACTAATATATTCAGCAGCCAACAGGGAAGTGTCTCACCTGTCTCACCTGTCTCACCTGTGACCATGACATCAGCAGAGTTCAGTCCCTCAGTTTTCTCCTGAACGTCAGAGAATTAAAATAAAATGTAGCAATGATCCTGTTTCTCCACAAAAACTAGAAACTACAGTCAAAGATAACATGAGATTAGAGTCCAACCAACCGGGAATCAAACCACGGTCTCAAAATAACAAGCTGTGTCATCACTGCTATAAACTACAGAGCGCAGAGGCCGACACGACTCAGCAGCTCTGTATTCGTCTGATTTTCATCATCGTCGTTTTGGCTCAAACTGCCTCCGTCCTCTAACTCACAGCTGTCGACCCTGACAAGTCCACATGGAGGAGGAGAATAATAATAATCACGATAACAACAACAACAACAACAACAATGATAATGATAATAATGTTAGTGTGTGTCAGTATCTCTGGTGTGCGTCAGGTGGACTCACGGTGTTTCCTGGATGGCGGCGGCGGCGCAGCACCGTGAAGCGACTGTGGTTCTTCTTGCTGCGACTCTTCGCCTTCCTCAGCTCCTCCGAACGCTCATAATCAGCCAGGTCGAACACTTCCTGTGCTTTACGCTCATCTTTCACCTGGAGACACAGAAGAAGAAGAACAGGTTTGTGTCCATCACGTTTACATTCAAACCCACAACACAACTCAACAACACTACCTCAGCACAACCACAGTCCAATGTGACCGAGCCTCCGGTTAGATAAAAGCACTTTGACCTGAAATCAGTGTCAGAAGAATCTAGGAACAACTTCCACAGGTCCAGTGGTCCATGAGGAGGTTGAGAGACTTTGAGGGGAACTGAAGAGAAACAACTGACCTGGAGGATGTTCCAGGATTTATTCAGGAGGTTCCAGGGGTCCTGTATGAAGCTGTATTATGGAGGGGGTCCTGGTGGTCTATGAGGTTCTAAAGGGCCTTGAGTTTCTAATAAAACATGAGCAGGATCTGCTGGTCTGTGATTGGATTTAAGCACCCAAAGACTCTAAGGAGGTTTTACAGGTGAATGAGATGTTTTCAGAGGCCATTAACAAAGAGCTCCAGGTCCTTACAGGATCCATAGACCCTTAGGAAGCAGATCTGGATCCATGAACTGGTTCCTTGAGGAGGTTCTAGTTGTTGTTCACGTGTCCTTCAGGGAGCTGTAAAGGTTCTTGAAAAGTTATCAGTGGTCCTTGAGCAAGTCCTCGTCTTAGGTGACTAACAAGGCCAGGAGCACCAGTCCTGTTGCTAACCTTCACTGTGGTATAGTGTAGACTACGTGGACCAGGTGGACCAGGTGGACCAGCCTCTGGTGAGACCAGGACCAGGAGTCCAGAGTGTGTAAATGTTATTGTGTCGGTCGTCTACACACATAGTTTATTTAGATTAATGTCACAGTGACGGTGACATCATCACTGTGACATTAATCTAGAAAATTGTGACAATTATCATCAAACCTGCAGCGAAGCTACACACACACAAACACACACACACACACACACACACACACACACACACACACACACACACACA
>CM076663.1:247402-269320 GCA_038496675.1 Rachycentron canadum | reverse complement strand
TTACCTGTGTCTCAGGTGTGTTACCTGTGTCTCAGGTATTACCTGTGTCTCAGGTGTGTTACCTGTCTCTCAGGCTGCTGGCTCCCAGGTATGGAAACTGACTGTCTTTGAGTCGACCTTTAATTAGCTGGTCCAGAGTGTCGTGAAGCAGAGGCTGATGCTGAGTGTACACGTTCTCCACACCCTGAACATACACACATACACACACACACACACACACACACACACACATACACACACACACACACACACACACAGACACACAGAAGCAAACTGAAACAATTTAAAAGTGCTTTAATGACTTGTCTGGGTGTTTTAAGTGGTTGCTGGGAAAGATGAGGTGGTTACTATGGTGACAGTGGTTGCTAAGGTGTAATGTGTGCGTGTGTGTGTCTGCACCTTGAGTCCTTTGAAGAACTGTTTGGTGATGGCGACAGCGTCTGTTGGTGTGATGAGATCACTTCCTCTGACTCTCTTTCCTCCGTACTCCACCACAGACTGGACCATCTGACAGAGGGGACAGATTCAGAACTGGTAACTGGTTCCAGTTTTTTCCATCCAGTCAGAGCTGAGCATGGTTATGATGACATCATTACCCTGCGGTGGCGTTCAGACACTCCCCTCCTGCTCAGCTCATCCATCAGTGACGGGAGGATGCTGCTGCTGTGGCGTTCGTACCTCAGAGCGTAAAGCATGACGAGGCGGACGGCATCCAGCTCTGACAGACGGGGGTTCTGCAGCAGACGCCGCACGCTCTGTAACAGACCACAAAGGTTCCAACAGGTGGATCCTTATGATCCTACATATCCCATGATTCATTCAAAATAACCTGAGCCATCAAACTGTTGAAATCATGGACCTGAAAACCCCAAGTTACTGTGAGGAACCAGAGCTGCGATTTGTGACGCAACAGTAAGGTTTTGGTTTGGCCTTCATGGTTAACGACGGCTACGAAGTTCCACACCGTGATGGACCAGGTCCTGTGCAGGACGTGGCCCCTGGACTGGGCCATCTGAGCCTCAGATCACACTACAGGAGTAAGCAGGGGCGTGTCCAGGTGCGTGTGGTCACCTGCTGGGCGTTGGAGTGGTCGTTTTGACAGGCCAGCTCCTGCTCCACCTCTGAGACCTCCATCAGCTGGCGCTCCGACACCAGGCGGGACAGCTCCCCCACCACCGTCACATGTTTGGACACGGTGCCCGACATCTTCTTAAACTGAGGGTAGTTGTCCACAAACGCCTGCAGAGTAAACACACACACACAGGTCAGTCCCTGGTCCTTGGACCTGAACCAGGACCCCTAGACCCTCAGAGTCAGACCTTCATGTCTGAGATGGACTCCAGCTTCTGTTGACCTTTAGGTCTCTTCTTCTGGAAGTCCTCCATCAGGTTCTTTATGTTGGTGCCGATCTCTCCAAAGTTCAGGTACAGGTTCTAGAGCACACACACACAGACACGCGCACACACACACACACACACACACATACATACACACACACACACACACACACACATGTTGATTTTCTCCATCCATGTCAGTTGTGTAGTAAATGTTTGTTGTGAGTTGTGTGTCACACTGAGGTTTCCTGTGACTCACGTTGGCGTAGAACTCGTCGTTCTCCGCAGACAGGACCACTTCCCTCAGGTCTTTGTTGATCCCCGGGACCCGGGACAAGTCGATCCGGTTGTTGTTAAGACCCAGCAGCTCATGGACCATGGCCTGGTAAGTCCACTACAGGACAGGACATCACAGCGTAAAGAAAATAAAAGTCTCATGAAAACAAAAACTCATTTTATTATAAAAAGGTCTGTGTAGGTGACATTCTAAAATCTGAGGTCACTTCCTGTTGGAATGTCTCAGTTTACATCAGTGAAGTAGAATAGAATCTTGTCACATTGTCATTTTAAGACCTGATGATGATGTTGATTGGTCACCTGGTTGAGCAGAGGCGTGATGGCGTCGTCACTGCGGTCGAGGATCAGCAGCAGAGGAGGAACCTCGGTCTTCCTGAAGTCAAACAGCTCGTACTCCTTTGTGATGATTTGCTGATGTCACAGCGAGGGAGGAGATATGACAACAGGAAGTACTCTGCTGCACTGTATAATAATTCACTGTAAAATTAAATCATGTAAAAATCCTCCTCCACGAGTAACTAAAGTAAAAGTACTGGAATATTTTTAAATCAATGTGTCACTGAAGCATTAATGTGGAAGTGACCTTCAGTTGTTCAGCTGGTGGAGATTCATCTCCAGAAAAACAGGAATAACACTAATACATCAGTGGAGACTGTTTTCACTTTCTTGAAGAGTAAAGGCTGGCCTCTCATTCTACGGGCTCAGGTGAGGGTCAAAAAGATTCTTCTCATGGAAAGTGATTCTAACAAATAAAGCTCAGAACCTTTTTGACCCTGATCTGAGCCCGTACGCTGCTGCCTCACAAACACACAGACTGAGACACAGATGTTGAGCAGTAAACAAAGCAACACATGGTGTGTGATGAGAAGGTTGTTCCCATGGAAACCTTGACGCTCTCAGCCAGACGTTTGGACATGTCGGACGACAGCTGGTAGCGAATCATCGGACACTTCTTCAGAGCCAGAAGGACGGAGGTCAGACCCTGAGTACAGCGGGACAACATGGACGACTCCCAGCTCCTCCCCTGAGGCAGAGGACACAGTTACCGACGGGGGGGGGCAGTGAGCGAGACAGAGAGAGAGAGGGAGAGAGAGAGAGAGAGTGTGAGACGGTCAGAGACAGACAGACAGACAGACAGACAGACAGTCTTACCCTGGCCACTCCCTGCAGGTTGAGGGAGAATAGATGAGGATTCACTGCGATGAAGTCTCCATAAAACTCCTGCAGACACACACACATTAGTTTAACTGTCCATTAATGAACCCACAACTTGATCACTCAGTAATTTGTTTGATATTCAAAGACATGACATCACTTTCTGTCTACCCTCTGTCTCTACAGGAATGACCTCCATGACCTTTGACTTGCGTGAAGAACAGTCACTTTGACTCCCTGCATGGACTGGGGTACAGGTAGGACCTGAGACTCACCTGAATTTCAGCCACCACTTCCTGTTCATCAGCTTCAGCCAGAGCTTTGATCTCACTCTTACTGATCACATTACTGAAGTCTGAGACACACAGACACACACAAACACAGTCAGATGAGGATTATCATTAAATGACATAAACATGCAGAGTTGTTGGTCGTATGATTCAGACGGTTTAACGACTGATCAGTGCTGATGATCAGCTGATCGTGATCAGCTGATCATCATAACCCACAGTGTCAGACTCACAGATAAAGTAGACGCTGTACTTCGGTCTCCTTAGCTCCTGGATCAAATGTTCCACGTTCTCCTGCAGAAAACACACAGATGAGGTCACAGCTGCAGTGGAGATTATGGTCATTGAAAGATGATGTCATCAGAGAGGCCGGGTCAGGTGTTGTACCTTGGTGGGTCTAAGGAAGCAGATAGCCTTCAGGTGTTTCATGCTGTCCCTGTTCTGAGAGTCGATCCGCTCAAAGAGGTAGACCTCCTTCTGCAGGATCTCTGACTGGGTGTACACCACGCTGACAATGCTGGTCTGGACACACATACACACACAGATATGAAAGACTGTATCTAACATGTTGAGATGTGAACCATCAGGTGTGTTAACACAGATGTCACCTGACTGAGGGTCACATCACCAACATGCTCCAGCTGATGTCTGAAGAGTTGCTTGAATCTCCAATGACTCCAGACCTGGGGTTGTCTGTGACATTACTGACTCCGCCCCCTCTCAGTGCAGGTGGCTCTGTCTGACACTACCTTTCATGTTGCATTGTGGGATACTATATAGGGTATACATTCAGACAACTCTAAAAGCTGGTGACCTCCCTGTAGTGGAGCAGTGACTTCAAACAGCCTGAGATGTTCACTCAATGACCACTTTATTAGGAACACCTGCTCATAGATGCGCCTGTCCAATCAGCCAATCACATGGCAGCAGATCTAGGTTCAACTTCAGTCACATAATGGTTTCTTATGCTGCTAGTCTCAAAACCATCTGAGGTCAGAGGTCAGAGGAGCACAAAGACCTGGTCTGAAGGATGTGGTTTCTGCTGAGGCAGTAGATGGTGTCAGAGTCTGGATCCATGGACCCATCCTGCTTTGTTTCACCAGGATGTGGTCTAATGACGTGGGATATGTTTTCTGGATTTGACCTCAGGCTCCTGACCTGGAGCCAGTTGACCCCCTCTGGGATGTGGTAGAACAGGAGACTGGCAGCATCAAGTCAACATGGAGCAGAGTCTCAGAGGAAAACATTTGGATCCAGGAGCTGAAGACCTGTGCAACTATGCAACGTTAGTGAAGGGTTCCTAATAAAGTGATCACCGAGAGTACAAAGCAAAGAAAACGCATAGATACACAACAACACTCCTGTTCAGAACCACGACTAGCACACGGTCCCGGTCCTGGTCCCGCTGCCTCACCGTCTCTCTGTCCATCAGCAGCACCTTCATCCCGGGTCCGCTGCTCTCCACCATCTTGGAGATGTACTGCTTCACCGCGAGCGTCACGTTCATGGCGGCGACAACAGAGCGATAAAACAACGAGCCGGAGCAACTACGTCACCGTCCGGTACGGTCCGGTCCAGTCCGGTACTGTCTGAGAGCCTGGGTCTGAGACCGGGACAGAAACCAGCTGAGCTGCGACAACAAACTACAGGCTTTCCGGGTTCGTCACGTCATTACGTCACGCGCACGGAATAGCGTCAATACGTAGATGGCTTTTTGTTTGTAACACAAAGTAACACAAGAATAAGAACAGTGTACCAAACGATAACTCCTGAAATCATCATCATCATCATCATTATTATCACAGTTATATGAATGAGGCTGAATAACAGTGTGTGTGCAGTTCAACTGGCTGCAGCTCCACAGATCTCACAGCTGAATCAACACATTTAACCTTAACAGCATCAGAAGGAAGAAGGAAGGAGGATTTATTACAGGGATGTAAAACTGACTCAGCTGCTGCTCAGTTGAGTGTATGTGGAGCATCTTCTGATACACATTTTCAGCTCATCATCATCACCAGCTGTATGTTGTAGTTTGTATAAAATGAACGTTAGTCTGGACTCAGTAACTCCTCAAATAAACACCTAACTTTATCATTTCATATTTCTCTTAGAGCACCGTTAGGCTAACGCAAAGCTAGCTGCAGCACTTAAATAGCATCACTGTGAAAATGTTACACTAGTAAACATGTGTTCACGGGCTGAACCAGCATTGTTGTAACTGTGTTGTAGTGTAACTGTTTTTTGTTGTGACTTTAACAGCGTTAATTAATCAACAACTACTTAAATGAAATGATAGCATCTCAGCATTAGCCAGTTAGCTAATGTTAGCCCGTTTAACCGCTCACTGCGCAGCCGCAGCACGGAGAACAACGGTGTGTGTGTTTACTTTCTAACTCCAACAGTTAAGTTGTGTAAAAGACTGAACTCCAAATAATTAAAGTTGGACCAGTGCGTGTGGAGGGAGGACGACTTTATAGTGCTGTGTCACGTTAGCATGCTAATCGCTGTTGGCACCCAGACATTAGGCTCGGACTACCGCGAGTATGAACACTAATCATGGTAGTTATACTGAGGTGGTGTCGTATTATACATTTCACAGGTAAATATTAGGCATCGACGGGTGGTATTCTTAAATAATTTTATTTTAAGACTTAATGAAAGCGGCGGCTTTGCCCCCACAGGCAGATATCCCTCCGCCTCCGTCTCAGACCGTGTCAACACAGGAGGCGGGGACGTGGCGGAGGAACACAGTGGTATTGTCGTTCTCACTCCACGCTGAGCAGCTAACAGCTCCTGCGTTTGGAGAGAGGGGGGGAATATTCACTCATTATTTATACAAAGACTTCGTTTTAAGGTGGAATTTTTACGGAATAAGTTTTTATTTAACATATAAACGCTGCGGATAAGGTAAGCGTACATCCGCGTCACTTTTTGTGCGGTTATCATGCAGAGTTTTTAAAGTCACCGAATTAGCTGCTAGGCTAGTCTGTTAGCATTTGTAGCTGATCACTAAATTGGCTGCGGAGGAGGGAGGGGGTGTTTGAAGGGGCGTCTGAGCAGCATCACTGAAATACAACTCACCGTGGTGTAAAGTCATGTAGTTAATACAAACACTTACCTTGTTAGTGCAATCATTAGCTTGTTAGCTGATTTAACCCTTTACCAGCTTGTTGTTCACCCCGTAGGCAGTTTTAGTTCATAAACCAATGAACACAACTTTCAGCATCACAAATTACTAGCTGTGTTCTCATATGTCTTATTTTAATCTTATTTTAGTCCAAACAGGAACTGAAAGCTTTCACAGATTTCTAAATAGCACGGCTAACAGTGAGCTAACAAGATGGTTCATTCATGAAATCATAACATTCAAATAAAAAAATGTAGCTTTATATTGTGATTGGTTATATTTATTAACGACAGCTCTGTGTTATCTGTTATTTATATAAAATAGTGATAAAACTGTTAGAAGCAGGAATGTGATATTAATGTCAGTGAGATTATGCACTTGGTAGATAATTCTGTTTTATCATTCTGGCTGGTTTTTACTTCATATGAGTAGTATTTTACCAGCTGTTGTTGTAGTTGTTGCAGCAGAAATTCAGAAATCCACCACTGATACTGTGGATAAAGTCATTTGCACAGTGATCACATGTGACACATAAATGTGCCCTCTGTGTAGGTGAGGAGATGGAGGTGGAGTGTGCAGTAGGTGGTGGTGCTGACCTGCTGATGGAGTGTGATGAAGAGGAGCAGGAGATTTTGCCTCCATTACCAGAGACAGATGAAGAGGAGGAGGATGAAGGTTTTAAAATCTTTTTTTCTGTTTTTGTTTTGACACAAACTCTAATGTTCTACAGAAATGTTCTACATCTGTGGGTTTTTTTTTTTTAATTCACACATTCATCTTAAGTAAACAAGTTATTTTTAATTGGTTAATCCATAAATTTAATGATTAATTTGTGATAATATTTTGAAATTTAGTTTATAAATGTAATAAATTAATCTTGTCGCTTTATAACTCTAGGTCTTATTATCCCTAATGTTTTTTTCTGTGTGGTGTTATAAGGTCTTGGTGAATAACTTATAACACAAACTGGTGTCTCAAGTGATCTCAGGTCAGCCTGTCATGTGATTGATATTTCTTATCAGTGAGTTGTTGTTAGATTTTAAAACCTGAGCCAAAACATGGATTTTACTTCTTCTACTACACTGAACTGAAATGTTCATGTCATTAAGACCAAAGACTAAATGTCTACTTCACATGTTTTTAATGCCTGAACTCAAACTGAGTAAAACACATGACCGTGTCTCTGCAGGTCTGGAGGCTGCTATCAGTCCGATGGAGGAGGAGATGGACCCCCCACCAATCAGGATCATTCCCATCCCAGTCCAAACAGTGAGCAACTGCAGGCCCCCTCCAGTGGAGCACACAGTGAAGGTAACACGATATTCCTAATCTGTTTCCTATAGTCAGATAGTGGACGGGACCTTTAATTATCTGCTGCTAATTATTAGCTGCTGAAGGTGATGGGCCCTTATTTCTCATCTTTCTTTGATAAATATAACAGATTATATTTTAGTGTGAAGCCCCATTTTAATTCCCTCCTCTTCCTGTAACCCTTTCAAATAAAAAGCCTGCAAACATTTCAGTCCACAGAAACGCTTCTTTTCTTAATGGAGGTTTTATTGTGAAGTATTTACAGACAGCTAAATTAAGAAAACAAAGTGGATCTGTGTGTGTGTGTGTTTTCAGTCCTCAGGTGGTCCTCAGAGTTTCATGGTGAATGGGAAAGTGGTGCCCCTGCTGCCAGGAGGTCAGTGCAGATCAGTCAGGTCCTCTTTATAAAAACTAGTGACTCCAGTGAGTCAGGGTGAAGGTCAGAGCTCATGATGGTCTCTGTGTTGATCCTGCAGGTGGAGCTGTGGAGCTGAAGCTGCGTTCTCACCCCAGAGGTTCAGCCAGTGGGTTCACTACAGTTCAGATCCCAGTGACTGTGACAGTCCACAGTCCTGGGGGTATTCGCCACATCAACGCAACTGCCTCCCTCACCGCCACCAGCAATCCTGCTGCCACCGCTCCACCTGCACCCGAACCTGGCCCAACCCCCATCATCACAGGTACATGCCCCATCCAGTCTGATATAAATTAGATCAAAGAAGACCTGATGGTTCCCTAACCCTAACCCTGAATCTGTGTGGTCCAGGTGTGGTCTCAGGTGAAGCAGCTCAGAAGGTTTTGAGTGACCACAACATGACCTTCAAATCCAACCTGCCTCCACTGGGCCTGAAGACCCCTCCCCCTGCTTCACCCACCTCGCCCTTCACGTCACCACAGACCACACCCCCAGCATCACAGAGGATCAAAGCCGGTCCCACCAGCTACAGACTTGCAGCTCCATACAAGCTGCGCCACAAAGGTTTGAGTCATGTCACTGAAGCTGGAGACAGAGATGACAGATCTGAACATAGTCACTGTTTTCATGTCTGTATCGTCCAAATCAGTCTGGTTGACAGATTCTAGATCTGGATCTGGAGTTTAAAATATGTTCTGGGAGTTTGGAGAAGCAGTTTGAGTTTCTAAAGATCGACCTCCAAAAACAGGAGCCTCCTCCCCTGAACCAGGTGTGTGTCCTCTGCCCCTCAGGTCAGCTGGGACCGGTCTCTCCTCCCAATTGTCTGGTCTGTGTGTCCCAGTACAAACTCATCACAGAGCTCAGAGGATTCATGTGTGTAAGTCCTGCAGACCGAGCATCTCATGATCTCACATGACTTAAGACAAGAGTGGGGCATTCAGGGGCTGAGGTATCTTAGTTTTAAACTCATCACTTCTGCATTTCAATGTTTGAACTGTCTTTAATGTTCCTGTAACTAATCAGCTAAGAGTAGACATTCAGCTTCCTGTTTACTCTGGCTCACACAAGCCTGTGTAGTGGGAACCTGATCCATGAGACCATCTTCAGTGAGTCTAATGTTTGCATAAGAGAATAATTACCCCCCCACCCCCCACCCCACCCCCCCAGCTGTGCAGTCCTGTCATTGCTCAGAGTTTGAAGGACCTGAAGAAGAAGAAGAAGAAGAAGTTCCGGAAGAAGAGCAGAGACAAGACCCGGTCCTCCAACGACCCTCAGAGCAACAGTAAGGTGTCCAGGATTCGACCAGGACCCTCTGCTGTGAGTCTGTTCCTTCGTTTACACTGTTTGAGTCGTTAAGAACATTCTGATGGCCACTCCCAGAGGCTGCATCTCCATGACAACTGATTTAGCTATGCCTGCATTCGATTGGCTGAAGGGGTCAGGCCAATTTGGAGGCTCAGGTCATGTATAGGAGAGAGAGGGTCAGTCCAGACTGCAGGTCACATGACATCACGTGACCAACAGTGCCTCGGTGACAGGTACAGGTGGAGCTGGTTTTAAATGTGATGTCAGGACCAGGTGATTTGTGTCACAACGTGAACCTGATGAGACCAAACCTGAACCCCGATAAATCTCTTTCCTGTCTCTTTCAGTCTAAAGTCATCTCACCTACTCAGAGGACTCGCAGGCTGTCTGATGACTTCCTGTCAGACCTGTTTACTTGCCCCAATGCCCCCCCCTCCACCATCAGCAGCCCCCACAAGGACCAGTCTGACCCACCTCATGGCAAACTGGTGATACTGGTGGAGGACTTTTATTATGGCTCTGACCCCGGACGACGCTCCATCAAACCCAGCCTGGTGGGTAGGAAGTTCACTGGACCGTACCGCTGCATCCACTGCCCCAAGACGCTGCGCAACAATATTGAGTGAGTGAGACACACACAGAGATCAGGTTTACTGAGACAGTCCAGGACCATCAGTATCAGAATGAGAATCAGCCTCTGTCTCTGTCTCAGGTTGATGTCTCACATGCAGCAGCATGTCTCTCAGAACAGAGACCTGGACTCTGTGTCCTCGTGTCCTCATTGCTTCCGTCACTTCCTGTCCCCGTTCAAGCTGCAGTGCCACCTGGAGGTGGTTCATACTCAGTACAAGTCCACAGGTCTGTCACACACACACACACACACACACACACACACACACACACACTCATACACACATGGCATCATGTGGTTCTTCAACATGACATCAAATAACATGACTGAAGTTTTTTTTTCCAGATACATTTTAACTGCTGTGGTGGGGGGTCTGTAAACACCAGCAGTGCTGTGTGAACTGTTGTCAGTCCAGATGTGTGTGTGATTTGTGCTGCAGCCACTTGTAGGATTTGTGAGCTGGATTTTGGCAGTGAGCCGGTCTTCCTCTGGCACATGAAGACCACTCACAAACCAGGAGAGATGCCATACGTCTGCCAGGTGAGACTCCACAGAAAGACCTTCACCAACATCTGTGTGGAGGGGGGAGTTCACATGTCTCTGTGTACCTGTGCTACAGGTGTGTGACTTCAGGTCCTCCTTCTACTCAGACGTCTGGACCCACTTTCAGGAGACTCACGCTGACACCAAACACCTGCTGTGTCAGTACTGTCTGAGAGTCTTGCGCAGCAACACCTGCTACCAGCAGCACTTCGCCAGACACCAGGTACAGTCTGCAGCCCATTACAGGTACACCTGAAGGTGCAGGTTCCTGTTTTCAACAGGAAGTTGAACTGTTCTATCATTAGCGGTGGTTGAGATACTGAGTGATTTATTATCAGAATGTCTGCTGATTGAGCATCTGTTTGTTGACTCATGGACATAGGGAGTCTGGACCTGGTCTCAGTCTGGACCTGGTCTCAGTCTGGGCCTGGTCTCAGTCTGGGCCTGGTCTCATTCTGAACCTGGTCTCAGTCTGGGTCTGGTCTCAGTCTGGGCCTGGTCTCAGTCTGGGTCTGGTCTCAGTCTGAACCTGGTCTCAGTCTGGACCTGGTCTCAATCTGGGCCTGGTCTCAGTCTACGCCTGGTCTCATTCTGAACCTGGTCTCAGTCTACGCCTGGTCTCATTCTAAACCTGGTCTCAGTCTGGACCTGGTTTCAGTCTGCGCCTGGTCTCATTCGGAACCTGGTCTCAGTCGGAACCTGGTCTCAGTCTGGACCTGGTCTCATTCGGAACCTGGTCTCAGTCTGGGCCTGGTCTCAGTCTGGACCTGGTCTCAGTTTGGACCTGGTCTTGTGTTTCAGAAGAAGCATGTGTTTGGCTGTGAGAAGTGTCGTCTCCACTTCCTGTACATTAAAGAACGTCTGGAACACAAACTGCTGCATCACAAGACCCACATCAGACCACCTCAGCTCACCGGACTCAGACCTGGAACCAAGGTGGGTTCATCTGAGTCCTCAGAGCCAGCAGAGACCAGAGGATCATCTTCAGAGTCCCTGAAGTCACACTGTTCACTTGTGAATGTCACACGCGTGTGTGTGTGTGTGTGTGTGTGTGTGTGTGTGTGTGTGTGTGTGTGTGTGTGTGTGTGTGTGTGTGTGTGTGTGTGTGTGTGTGTGTGTGTGTGTAGGTGACAGTGAGGACGTACTCAGTGGTTGGACGTCCTGACAATGAAGAACCAATCAGGAAGGTCGTTCCCTGTCAGGTGAGTGAGTTCAGATTGGCTGTCAGGTCATGGGGGGGGCAGTGTTGTAAAAGAGCAGTTTTCTTCCTCTGTGTTTCAGGTGGTGGACGTCATCCCCCCTCCACCCTCTCAGGAGGCTCCGAGGAGGAAAGTGGAGAGTTTGGGGCCTCTGCTGACTCACCTCAGGTGACCATAACCTAACCTGGGGACTTCGTGAAGTCTGAATAAAATTTAATCTATTAAACTGACTCTCTCTCACTCTCAGTGCTGGTGTCTCTCGTCCTCGCTGTGTGGAGTGTCTGTGTGTGATCCAGGACTTCAGGACTCACTTCCCATCCCTGGTCCACTGCTCCCTCTGCAGGTTCAGCACCTGCTGCTCCACCTCCTACGCCAACCACATGATCAAGTTCGTCAGCACCTGGCTCTGATCATTGATTATTGATAATTGATTGATCTTTGAATCACTCTTTGGTTACTTTATTATAATAACAGTGCCAATATCTCCTCATTCTGTCTGTTGTTATTGACCCTGATGTTATTGTTTATGACTCAGAGACACAAACATTCATTAAAGATTCATTCTTTCATTAGTTCCCTTCATTTCTGATTAATTAACTTGATATTGTTTTACTGAATCTAAACCAGTTCACATGGAGACTTTTTGTCTCTGATGGTTGTGTTCATGTGGTGTCATGTTAATGTGCTGTTGTGTTAACGTGTGCTGTTTCCACAGTAACCATGCCTCCTGCAGGAGGACCCCTCAGTATCACAGCATCTTCCTCTCAGACCCTTGGTAACGTCACACACAAATCAGCTGATCTCTGTTGTTGAAGGTATGACATCACAACATTAAAAATGAAGAATCAAGACTCAATGTGTTTGTGTGTGTGTGTGTTTCAGGTTGTCAGAGAAGTTGAAGTGTGAGTCATGTCCACTCTCCACCTACAGAGGAGACTTGATGGCCAATCACCTGACACAGAGGCCTGGACATTACTGCAGAACACAGTCAGGTAACATACACACAGACGCACACACCATAAACCATAAACACTACCTGCCTAAACACCTCAGGTGACTCTCCCTGCCTCAACAGTGAGTGTTGTGTTGTTGATCATGTGACCAGCAGGTGGCCCCACAGTGAAACAATGAGCCAGTTCACTCTGTGAAGACACAGGTTCAGATGTTCAGTCAGAGTCCAGTTCTTCATCCTTGGCTCTGAAGGGTCACGTGACTCTGAATGTTGTCTTAGTAGAAGTGACGATGCCATAGAGACAATCTGTGTGTTGTTTCAGAGAGGAGCGTTAATGCAGCACAGCCGACGCACAACTTTCACAGGTAAACACACAAAAGCTGACCAATTGTTAATAGAAACACAATCTAGCTAGTCGATCGCGAGTGCATATCAGCTCTTTCACAATAAGAGTCTGTCACTTGCCGGGGTCATGAGACATGAGGCAACATCAGAGAGTTTTAATGTGAAAGGTGTTTACAGAGGGGAAGAGGATGTGGATCAGGTTTATCCAGTTCTTGTCTCTGCAGGGACCTGACCTCAGTTTTAACTGGTTCATTGAGCCTTGCTTGTCCAGGTCACAATTATTGATTGACATCATCATCAGTTAGCTTCATCTTCAGCTGAAGAAACAGACCTGACAATAAGCAAACTCAGACTTCCTTTAAAACCTGTCATAGTAATGTATATAATTTCTTTATTAATTTATCAATTATTTATTGATCTTTTTTTTATTGATTAATATCTCCCTCTGCTCCTTGTATCACTTCCTGTCATTGATTTTTTTTTTTTTTTTTTTAACAAAACCTCCTCCCTCAGTGTTACATCACCAGGTGGGCGGAGTTGTGGAACCTTCATCCCCATCCACCTCCTCCCTTCCAGACTGACCTCCACCCAGCTGTCAGTCAAACCCCTCACCTCCCCCTCCCCCCTCACCTCTCCACCTGCCATGACCATCAAGTTCCTGGGGCCCCGCCCACAATCTGAGCAGGTGAGGACAGGTGATGGATGCGCCATTAGTGACATGCTGCAGTGAGTCAGACTGACCATGCCCTCTCTCTGCCTCCACCCTTCAGCCTCTGACAGTGTCCCAGCTCTCAGCCGTCCTCTCCTCCCTGTGTCACGGCCTCCCTCAGGCCGCTCGCCTCTACCACACCTCCCCTCAGCTGATCCGGTCCTGGACGCAGCAGCGGGAGCGTGGGCTGTGGGGCCGGAGGTGGAGCTGGAGGACGGGGAAGCTGGCGGAACGGTTGTTAGGTCTGAGGGAGCAGCAGCTGACGGTGAGTGAAGAGTTTCTGCTGCAGGCAGCCAGGGGGGTTCTGGGGGAGGGCAGGCAGCTGACGGACTGTTACAGCTGGACCATCGACTTCATGCTGAGACACGACCTCAGTCAGCAGACTCCCACCTCCTCCTCCTCCTCCTGCAGAGTCATGCTGTCCAACAACATCCGGGGAACCATCCTCGCGTTCATTCAGTCCCTCAGCTCTCGGGTCAGTTGGTGGATCATTAGGTAAAGACCTGGATCCAGTCCTGCAGCAGCAGATCACTGTTTTAATCACATCCCCCCTCAGATCCAGACTCAAGGTCTCCCTCCTCGCTGTCTGGGCTCCATGGACGAGTTCTCCATCTTCATCCACCCGGACAAATTCAGCAGCCACAACCCGTCGTCCTTCCAGTTGTCTGGGTCACCTGAGGACACGCCTGTGTTTGATGTAGTCCTGTCTGCCCTCTCTGATGGGACCCTCCTTACCCCCCAGCTGTTCTTCAGGGGGACACCGTCACATGTTCCTGAAGGGTTCCCCGACAATGTTCTACTGGAGGCTCGACAGGAAGGATTCACTGACAATGACCGTTTACAGATCTGGATCAACAAGGTCCGGATGAGGAGCAGCTCCTCCCTGCTCTTACTTTGAAATGTGTCTCTGTGGTCACATAATGCCATGTTTCACTTTCTCCTCACTGTACCTGTGCAGGTGTGGCGCCCCTGCGTGTCAGCGTCTGAGAGTGTCTGGCGATCTGTCCTCATGGTGGACGTCCACCGAGGTCACATGACAGACGCCTTCAGAGACACCCTGTGCTCCGCCTCCACAGACGTGGTCATCATCCCGGCAGGATGCAGCTGTCGCCTGCAGCCGCTCCATGTCTGTGTGATGCCGGTGCTCAGAGACTTCCTGCAGGTATGCCCACCTGTCTGTCTATCTCTCTCTTTCTCCTCCCTCTCTGACCTGTCTCTCTCTGACCTGTCGCCCTCCCCCAGGTCCGGTGGACCCAGCTGGTGCGTCAGGGGGGTCTAGATGGTCTTGGTCTGGACCAGCTGGCTCTGACTCTGGGCTGTTGGCTCAGTGAAGTTTCCTCCACCCTCAGCTCAGAGACCAACATCATGTGCAGGTGTGAACATCTGGATTCCGTCGTGGTCCTTCTTTAGACCTCTGTGTCCAGTTTGTCCTCTCCGGGCCACCGTCCAGTCACAGCCTCTGATTGGCTGATCTCAGGGAGATGAACCTGTTGATCTGTGACTTAAATTTAATTGATGGATGAAGTGATTGATCCCTCCTCTGGACAAGACGGTGATGACGTGATGATTGATCAGTTCACCTCAGCTGATTGTCTCCTGGTTCCCATAGCAACCAGATGGTGCTGTTGTTCCTGAGCGTCTTCAGATTCCTGATTAGTCCAGACTAATATTTGATGAGTCTGTGTGATGTGACGTAGCTGAAGAATGGATCCAGTCTGTGGGAAAGAGAATGAAAATGAAAGATTGTGGAAAGTTTTTTTTCTTCTGTGGTTTGAGTGTTCATGGGTCTGTGTTGCCATGGTAACTCCACAGGTCGTTCAGCTCGGTGTGTGACCTGCAGCAGGTGGAGGATCGGTGGGAGGCGGCCAGGATGATCACAGATCTGACCAAGGCTCTCATCCAGCCCCTGGAGGGACCAGGACCAGAGCTGGAGCTGCTGCTGGTGATGGAGGAGGAGAAGATGGGGAGCAGGGAGGAGGTGGAGCAGGAGCTGATGGATGGCAACTGTGTGGCTGAAGTTTAATGAATCAGGGTGACTGATCAGGACTCTTCTTCTCCTCATCCTCTTCCTCTTCTTCTTCCTCCTCCTCCTCCTTCCTCTCTTACTTCTCCTTGAACACAACCTCCCTCTGCTGGGGATCAAACCTGTGACATGCTCAGACTCAAACCTGCAGAGGAAGCTTCAGACTGAGGTCGGTGTGGAGCTGTACAGTGACTCCTCCCACTTCCTTCTCTCAGCTGATCCAGGTATTTGTTGCTTTTATACCTGAGCATGAGATTCTGTGATTTGTAGTAAAATAAAGAGACGATGTCACACTGACTCAGCGTCCACTTTATTAGGAATGGCTTAGTTCATCCAACTGGTTTTAAAGTAGTGATGTGGTTTAAAACTGTAGGACCTGAAGAACCAGAAGGACCAGACTTCATCAGGTCAGACTGAAGACCAGGTCAGTTCCCACCAGCAGAGGTCTGGGTTCAAAGTGGACTCTGGTTCCCCCTGTTCACCTGACAGCTTCTCAGGTGAACCAGGGGAACAGGTCTGAAGAGAGACAGCACTTCTGGATGGACTGATGCTCACATGCACACACAAACAAATACTGCGGTGTTAAACAATGTCACACATCCTTCCACCAACATCTGGACACACACACTCAGTCCAGCATGGAGTCCACTGGTCCAGGTTCAGGTCTGATCCAGTTACTGTGACCTGTAGGGTGATTCACAGGTGAGTGGAGTGATTCGGCAGAAAATCCAAAAAAAAGAAAGGAGAGAAGGATAGAAATAAAAGAGGGAAACAAAGGACGAAATAAGCAACAATAGAAGAAGAAATAAGTCGCTTGGCTTAGTTTCAGTATCTTTTCTTTATTAATTCTGATCATTAGTTGTTGTATCAGGGTTTAGTCGACCTGAGTTTGTCCCAGTATAGAACCAACACACACACAGTCCCCAATCCACATTAAACCAACACGTGTCTCATACAGTCTCTCACGCTGTCCTGAGCTGCGTTCAGGAACATTAAACATCCCTGCTGTCGCCGTTAAATATAGAACCCATGAGAACACCACAACTTTCCCAGCGTGCCCTGGAGCAAGGCAGCGTCCCCCTGAGCACAGTGCTGATCAGCTGGGAGATGCATGATGGGAAGGATTTAAGGACAGTTTGACCTCTGTCCCCTGTGTAAATTTAGTCTTAGCTCAAACCTAATGTCTCGTCTGCTTTAGTGCCTTTTCATTAAAATATCAGCTAACTGTGGCTAAAGCTAACAAGTTAGCTTTAAAACCTTAAATTGAATTAACCTCTGGGTCCAGAAAGGTTTGTAAAAAGATAAGCAGTTTCTAACAGTTTTTAAAATCAGTGAGGAGATTTTTCACAAATGCATAAAAAACATGAAAAAGAAACAAGCAAAATGTCAAGAAAATTTAAACTAAACTGATAAAGTAAAACTGGTAATAACTTTAGCCTGGAGTTAACCTCTAAATTTAGAAGCATTAATATCCAGTTATCTTAAAATAGTCTCAGTTACCTCATTAGCAGTTTCCTGTAAAATGATGTACACAGAATAGAAGCACTGTAAGGGTTATTAGCTGGTTGGCTAATGTTAGCCTAAGATGCTCATTAATAATAATGGGATATCCAGGTTTTCTTCTGAACATGTGAATGAATAATTAACCTTAAGTGGATTTAAGTATTAAATTAATGAGCTGTGACATGTTAGTGTATTTTAAGGGATTAAATTCATGATTTAAGGGGAATCTCTCTAAGTGTTTTTTAATTAAAGATGTTATAACAGGGTGGAGATTTCAGATTAAAGGACCTCATACAAAGGTTTGGATGTTTTCAGGAGTGGTTTTAGATCTTTGTCATTCAACATTTTTGAAATATTAACAATTAATAATTATCTCGTGCTTTTTTTCCTTCATTTTTTTAGTTTTTCTTTTGCAGTTTTTTTTACAGTTTCTTCTTCCTTTTCTTTCCTCTGTCGATTGTGTTGAGAGGAAAAGCTCCATTGTCTCCAGATGGTTTTTACACACAGGATGTTCTCACACACACAGCACAGGGGTCTGTGTGTGTGTGTGTGTGTGTGTGTGTGTGAACCCTCAGTTCAATGTCTTCATGTGAATTTGACAGACTTTAATCACAGGATTTATCTGATGAACAAACTTTTTCTGCCTCTGTTTCCCACGATGCAGTTCAACATGTCAGACTTTTCTTATTTTTATAAAAACCTGTAACTGCCCAGAAGAACGACGTGAACCAGTGAAAAATTCGACTGAGTCGAGGCTGTAATCTGGTGTGAGACCTGAATAAAACCAGATTAAATCAGCAGCCCCTTTCAAACAGGTCAGAGGTTTGTTGATATTAAACACCCACTGTGGGTTTCATCAGAGTCTGGATTAGACCAGATCCTGGATCAGGTCTGGAGGAGGCGTGTGGGTGTTTTGGCTCACAGCAGGACTGTGATCATGGGAGATTTGGAGGTTTTATCTCGATTCAGAGCCAGAGGAGGAGACAGAGTCTACAGGGCCTCACTTCATTTAGTTATAGTCCTGCTCAATGAGTTCAGCTACAACATGTGTGAGTAATAATCACCACACATCCTCTCTGATCACACACACAAATACACACTGCGTGGGATCATGAATCTGCTGCAGGAAGCCAAGCCACTGTAAACATGTATATAAAATATATATGATATATATATCATGTAATACATTAGAATTTAATGTCGGTCAAATGAGGTCAAAGGTCATACACAGCTCTGACCTCTGAGCAGCTACAGCGTTGTCTCTGGACAAAGGAGGATTAATGTGGACCTGGTCTGAGAGACAGGGGTCTGGCCTGGTCCTGAACCAGGTCTCTGGTCTCACGTGAATCATAACATTTAAATAAAAGAACGTGATGTTGTTCTGTCTCTCTATCTTTCCCGCTCTTTGTCTCTCTCAGCTCATGTTCAGCTCAGCTGCTCAGCTCACCAGAACAACCCCTCCCCCTTCCTCTCTCCCTCCTCCTCCTCTCCCTCTTTTCCCTCCTCTCCTCTCTCTGTTCATTCAGAGCTCAGACGATCAGGACATCACATCTCTGTCCTCTCTCTCTCTTTGTCCCAGTCTTTGTCTATGTCTCTCTATCACTAACTCTCAGTTTGAATCATGTGCAGTTTTCTGTCTGTTTATCTGAGAGGAGCCTCAGTGATCCTGCTGCTGACAGGTGAGTGTGTGTGTGTGTCTGTGTGTGTGTGTGTGTTTGACATCTTCATGTGATCAGTTTGTGTGTTGCAGCTGTTTAACTTCCTGTTCTCTCAGTGAGAATATGTGTTACAGTTTAACACATGTTCCCTGTAGATCTTCTACCTGAACCAAGAAACATTTTTAGTGACAGAAGAAGAAGAAGAAGAAAAAGAAGAAGAAGAAGAAGAAAAGAAGACAAAAAGAAGAAGAAAAGAAGAAAAAGAAGACGAAAAGAAGAAGAAGAAAAAGAAGAAGAAAAGAAGACAAAAAGAAGAAGAAAAGAAGAAAAAGAAGAAGAAAAGAAGAAGAAAAGAAGACGAAAAGAAGAAGAAGAAAAAGAAGACAAAAAGAAGAAAAGAAGACGAAAAGAAGAAGAAAAAAAGATGAAAAAGAAGAAGAAGAGCACGAAAAAAAGAAGAAAAGAAGACAAAAAGTAGAAGAAGAAAAAGAAGAAGAAGAAAAAATGAAGAAGAAAAAGAAGCAGAGGAGGAAGAGGAGGAGGAAGACAACATGTTGATGAGACTGTGTTGTGTAGTAAAGTGTGTAAAGAAGTGTGTGACACATGTTCAGTTGTGTTATGGATCAGTGGTTTTTAATATAAAAGTGTGTTATTCAATCAAGAAATTAACACAGAGACAGACACACACACAGACACTAAGAGACACAGAGACACACACAGACACACACACAGACACACAGAGACACACACAGACACTAAGAGACACACACAGACACTAAGAGACAAACAGACACACAGAGACACTAAGAGACAAAGAGACACACACAGACACTAAGAGACACACACAGACACACAGAGACACTAAGAGACAAAGAGACACACACAGACACTAAGAGACAAACACAGAGACACACACAGAGACACTAAGAGACACACACAGAGACACTAAGAGACAAAGAGACACACACAGACACACAGAGACACACACAGACACTAAGAGACAAACACAGACACACACAGACACTAAGAGACACAGAGACACACACAGAGACACAGAGACACACACAGAGACACACAGACACACACAGACAGACACAGAGACACTAAGAGACACAGAGACACACACAGACACAGAGAGAGACACACAGAGACACACACAGACACAGAGACACACACAGACACAGAGACACACACAGACACACACAGAGACACTAAGAGACACAGACACACACAGAGACACAGAGAGAGACACACAGACACACACAGAGACACACACAGAGACACACACAGACACACAGAGACACACACAGACACACAGAGACACAGAGACACACACAGACACACAGGAGACAGGCGTCCTCTGTGGTGGTTTTGTGTGTCTCTATGTGTTTTATTCTGGTTTTGTGTGTTTATCTGGACAGTGGTCAGTCTGGGTGTCATCAGCATCACTGTGACGCCTGATGATGACCTCACTGAGACATTCTGTCCTGACCTTCTTCCTGCTCCTCTCATCCTGTCTCTGATTGGCTGAAGCAGAGACCAGTGATGAAACTGACAATGACAGAAACTATGGTCCCTGAACTCAACACCGCTTTAACTTTAATTTCTCTGTGTGTGTTTCTGTGTGTGTTTCTGTGTGTTTCTGTGTGTGTGTGTGTGTGTGTGTGTGTGTGTGTGTGTGTTTTTGTGTGTTTCTGTGTGTGTGTGTGTGTGTGTGTTTCTGTGTGTGTGTGTGTTTCTGTGTGTGTGTGTGTGTGTTTTTTTGTGTGTTTCTGTGTGTGTGTGTGTGTTTCTGTGTGTGTGTGTGTGTGTTTCTGTGTGTGTGTGTGTCATCATTGGTCTCTGCCTCAGCCAATCAGAGACAGGATAAGAGTTCACTGATAAGAGCAGCTGTTGTCACATCTGTCCACAGACACACACGGACACCAGGTTCTGACAGGACCAGGTTTAGACAGGACCAGGTTCCAACAGGACCAGGTTTAGACAGGATCAGGTTTAGACAGGACCAGGTTCCAACAGGACCAGGTTTAGACAGGACCAGGTTCTGACAGGACCAGGTTCTGACAGGATCAGGTTTAGACAGGACCAGGTTCTGACAGGACCAGGTTCTGACAGGATCAGGTTTAGACAGGACCAGGTTTAGACAGGACCAGGTTCAGACAGGATCAGGTTCTGACAGGACCAGGTTTAGACAGGACCAGGTTCAGACAGGACCAGGTTTAGACAGGATCAGGTTTAGACAGGACCAGGTTCCAACAGGACCAGGTTTAGACAGGACCAGGTTCTGACAGGATCAGGTTTAGACAGGACCAGGTTCAGACAGGACCAGGTTCTGACAGGATCAGGTTTAGACAGGACCAGGTTTAGACAGGACCAGGTTCTGACAGGACCAGGTTCAGACAGGACCAGGTTCTGACAGGATCAGGTTTAGACAGGACCAGGTTCAGACAGGACCAGGTTCTGACAGGATCAGGTTTAGACAGGACCAGGTTTAGACAGGACCAGGTTCTGACAGGACCAGGTTTAGACAGGATCAGGTTTAGACAGGACCAGGTTCAGACAGGACCAGGTTCTGACAGGACCAGGTTTAGACAGGACCAGGTTCTGACAGGACCAGGTTCAGACAGGACCAGGTTTAGACAGGACCAGGTTCTGACAGGACCAGGTTTAGACAGGACCAGGTTCTGACAGGATCAGGTTTAGACAGGACCAGGTTTAGACAGGACCAGGTTCAGACAGGACCAGGTTTAGACAGGACCAGGTTTAGACAGGACCAGGTTCAGACAGGACCAGGCTGGTGAAGTGGGCTGTTGTTCCCTGTGTGACAGCAGGACTGAACCTCAACAACAGTGAAGGAAAACATGCAGAGAATGTGAGGTTGACCGCTCCCAGACCTGGACCAGCTCCATCCCTCAGACTCTCCTCTGTCTTTATTCAAGGCAGATGGTGGAAACCCCCCCCCCCCCCCAAAAAAAAAAAAAAAACCTGAGGATGAACCAGAGAACAGGACATTGGTGTTGCTGTTAATGTCACTTCGGTATAACTGAAAAAACTTTCACCACAAACACAACAGCATTGGTAACAAGGGAGAGTTATGCTAACATTGGCTAGCAAG
>CM076663.1:179902-242402 GCA_038496675.1 Rachycentron canadum | reverse complement strand
ACAAGTATTTCCTGCGTGGCACTGTCAAATTAAAAGCCCTGAGTTTTTTTTACATTGTCTGTTTCCAGATAAAATGTTAATTATTCAGTGGTGGAAACAGAAGAAAATCAAGATGTTATAGGATCAGAAATATTTAAAAAAGTTTTATAATGTTAGCATATTTTTATTTGCTTTATTGTTTGTTTTTTAATAAAATAACACAAAATACTGTGTGATGATTTAATGTTGTTACAGCTCTGCAAACAAACACATGCTCCAGAAACACGTTGAACACGACAAAAAAAAAACAACCAAAAGATGTGGCTGAAAATACTTTAAATATGTTTCTAAAGCTCATTAACAAATTAATGTTAATTTCAAAAGAAGCGTAAATGTTATTATTTTTACATTTCTATCAGAAAATGGCTCCATATTTATTTATTTTTCATGTTTTTACTTTATTTAATTTTGATATATTTATTTAATTTGATAATTAATATAATAAATTCATAAATTCATTTATTTGCTTTGCTTTTTTTCATTTCTTTATTTATATTCACAAATATTTGTTCATATTTGTTTATTTATTTCGATTTGTAAACATGTTTTTAAACGGTCAGGTTGTTTATGAGAAGCTGATTGGTTGATCAACAGATGACTGATCAACAGTTATTGATAATGTATCATGACGTACAGAGATTAACCTTCACATTGAGCCACTGATAAAACTTTATTAGCAGCAGCTTCACTGACGTGTTTCACAGTTTGAATCCTGTTTGTCTGATTCAGATGTTGGAGTGAACGTGGCCCCTCAGCGTCGGCCAGGGCCCCGCAGGCGCCACATGTGGTGGTTTATTTCTGGTTGGCGTGTGACGCCGTTTTGTTCATGATGGGAGGTGTCTGCTAACGAGTACGTCAGTGTCAGAGTCACAGCGAGACTCCACGAGGACGGAGGAGGCGACGACGCCCGAGGCGCCTTAGTTATTTCAGTCCAGGTCTGCACGACACCCGGGCCCCGAGTCCAGAGTCCATCAGGACCTGAACGCTCCTCATGGGGGACGTTTCACATCCACGCGTCTCATTGGATAAATGTCAAAGAAAAGACTTCAACATCATCGAACATTGTTCTACAGGGAGAGATTTTCAAATTAAAATAAAATCAAAATACAAATTGAAGGTTTGACAGAGAAATAGAAAAAGTATTTTTTTATTTTCAGTCTTTAACAGTTGTTCAGGCGACTGATCTATAATAACACTAAATCATGCTACATGCTACATCATGCTACATGCTACATCATGCCACATCATGCTACGTCATGCTACGTCATGCTACATGCTACATCATGCTATGCCATGCTACATGCTACATCACGCTACATCATGCTACATGTTACATCATGCTACATGCTACATCATGCTACATGCTACATCACGCTACATCATGCTACATGCTACCACCCTGGCTCATACTGATCTGATATGTTAACTTTATTTTTACATCAGATTCATCAGTTATTATTATTCACAGTTTAAAATGGAGCTAATTTAACTTCACACTAATAAACCTGGTTCACACATACACACACACACACATACTCTGAAGACTCCTACACACACAACACACACACCTGCATGATGAAAAGTGTGTTTGATGATACCACAGTTGTGTTTGGTCTCAGTCTGTGACCTTCAGTGAAACTCTGCTGTCAGCTGATAACACAGAGACACAACACGCCAACACAACTCTGTGTTACACACTGTTAATTTAAACACACACACTGAGTTTTCAGCTGTTTCCTCACTGACAAACTCTTCTCTGACAGAAACGATATATAAACGCGATGACAAACAGCAGCAGGTCTCACACAGAGACACAGACACACACAGACACATTCACGCACACACAGACACATTCACACACACACACAGACACACACACACACATTCACACAGAGACACAGACACATTCACACACACACACACACACACACAGACACATTCACACACACACGTACAAACACACACACACACAGACACAGAGACACAGACACATTCACACACACACACACAGACACATTCACACACACAGACACATTCACACACACACACAGACACATTCACACACACAGACACACACACACACAGACACACACACACAGAGACACAGACACATTCACACACACACACACACACACACAGACACATTCACACACACACGTACAAACACACACACACACAGACACAGAGACACAGACACATTCACACACACACACACAGACACATTCACACACACAGACACATTCACACACACACACACACACAGACACATTCACACACACAGACACACACAGACACACACACACAGAGACACAGACACATTCACACACACAGACACATTCACACACACAGACACATTCACACACACACACACAGACACATTCACACACACAGACACACACACAGACACACACACACACACACACACAGACACACACACACACAGACACACACACAGACACATTCACACACACACAGACACACACACAGACACACACACACACAGACACACACACACACACACACACACAGACACACACACAGACACATTCACACAAGGCCGGCTCTGTCACCAGTAAACATGGAGGAGTGGCCACGCCCCCGGCCTGTGATGTCACAGCTGACTGTATCTTCCTGCTCTGACATTAATGTGAAACTTTTTTATCTGTAACTTTCAGCTGGAGCCTCGTTTTTTTGCTGAAGGTCATTGATGAGGAGGAGGAGGAGGAAGAGGAGGAGGAGGTCATCCACTGTCTTCTTCTCTGGTTTTTCTGAATAAACAGCGTTGGCGTGACGTTGGCTTCGGCCTCGACTGTCGACTGGAGATTAATCTTCAGCTGCTGTTTATTCAGGGAGACGTGAACTCACGTTTTCACTGGGAATAAAGAATTTAACCAGCGTTATCTGAAAACATCCAGATGTTCAGAGGAAGTTTAATCATCATCATCATCATCGCTTCATGTTGCAGCTGCTTTATTTCCATCATGTGGTTGGTGATGATGATGATGAGCATCGCCATCACTGTGCGTTTGGAGATATGAGGTTTTGTTCAGTCGCCACAACAGTTTGACATTTCACTGTTAATGAGCTGAGATGAGACGTGGCGAGCGGCGGCAGGTCCCTCATGATGAAATCAGACGAGGAAAAGGGCAAAACAGTTTCCCCCTGCGTCACCATTAGACAGGTCTGAGGTCAGACCTGCTGCCTCAGGTGAGGGGCATGATGGGAGATTTATCAACAAACAAATGAGACAGAGACAATAGATCCTCAGAGCTCCTGACCTCTGACCTGGGACAGGAAGCTGTAAATCAATCAGGTGAGCAGTGTAACAGGTCTCAGGAGGATTATTATTATTAGACTGAGAATCAGAGTGAAGACACAGCTGCTCAACACAAAGACTCACACCATGAAAACAACAACAACAAAGGGACAAGAAGCTGTCGAAGAGTCTGAGCGGCTTCTCTGATTTAATCTGATCTTCACTGATTATTTTCTGATCAGTCATAAAGAATCAATAATGAGACGTGATCATTAAAACACAGCTCCATGTGATGAACTGAGCCTCTGACCTTCAGCAGTGAGTCACTGTCTGACCTTTGACCTCTGGACAACAGGGAGTTTACATGTAAACACCAGTATTGACCTGTTCCATATTCACCACACAGACACATCATCAATCAGCGGCGACGCCCCCACACGCTTCCATCTGAATACATGAATAAAACGTGAGCGAGCGCGTGTCAGCGGCGACATCACTCAGGAGGAGGAGCTATAAATACAGGAGGAGGAGGAGTGAGGAGGAGGAGTGAGGAGCGGGAAGACGAGGAGCTCGACAGAGAGAACATCACCAACATTCAAAGACAGAAGAAGAATAAGAAAGACCAGGACTCTGGAGCTGGAATCAGACACCAAAGAAGAAGAGAAAGAAGAACATTTCTAGGATTCCTGCTGGACCATTCATTATTTCTGTTGCATTTAACTGTGAGTTCACATCTGTCCAACAGAACTTCATTTACTTTTCACTGTTTTTACCTCATTTCAATCATTTCCTGTTTTACATCTTTTAGGTCTTTTGAAGATCTTTGTGATGGAGAGCGTCAGAGCCGCGGTCTACCTGTCTGTCTGGCTGTCTGTGCTGACATCACTCTGTCAGGGTCAAAGGGCAGCGGACAACCAGCTGCCGGCTGCACCGGACGAACAGATCCTTGGACTCACAACCAGAGAGCTGGTGAGTCACATGACCTGGATCTATGTGTGATGAGTCACATTAATGTTGAGGGAATATTATCGTCATCATAACATGGTAACACTAATGTGAGTTAAAGTCATAATAATGAATTACATAACCAATTCAGGTGAATTATAATTAACATAAGAGGGTAAATGGAGATGAATTTTGTTTCAGTGAAATTCTTTATTAATTCATCATGTTTTAAAAATGTGGTGACATAATATCTTATGAAGAAATGTTATATATTATGATTCATTAAGTTGGAAAATGTTGAATTTGTTTTAAGAGCCATTGATTATTATTTGATAAATTATGACAAATTAAAATGGTAAAGGTTAAATTATTGATAATAGTATAATAATATAATATAAATAATGTCTGATGCTTTAATGCAAGTGGAAAATATTTAATTTAATCAAAAGTAATTGAAGTAAAAAGTGACATTAGAGTCGATGACAGTGGTGAGATGGTGAATTTATACCTGAATCAATAACATGGAGTGAAATTATAATGAAGCGCAGAATCATTAATTAAGCCGTTAATATCATTACATTTAAATCATGTTTTAGTAAAAGTGTTAAAATTAAATAATGAATAAAGTGATAATAATAACAATAATAATAATAAAGGGGATGAAGTGTTGTTAGCTTGGGTTTAATCAAAGTTGACAGTTTAACCACTTGTCAGTGGTGAATGACCTTTCAAAATAAAATGTTACCAGGAATAACAAAACAAACAACAAAAGCTGGATTTTTCACTGTTACAGTGTGAAATGAAATGTTTGATGATTTTTTTATGAAGCTGCATGAATGAATGAAGACGATGTGAAGGTGAATAACTGATTTTAATCATTTATTGATCATCAATATAACAACTGACAACCAAACTCTTCTAATTTCTCAGCCTCAGTCAAACTGTTTTTAACAAACGGATGAAAAAATGTTTTATCAGTTAAACATCATCGTCTCATGTCAACTCAGTTATTGATCAGTTTGATATACAGCCTGTTTATCTCCTGGGTTTGATTCCCCATGTGTCCCTGTATGTCCTGTATGTACCTGTGTGTCCTTTTTTGTCCTGTATGTCATGTATGTCCCTGTATGTCCCTTTATATCCTGTATGTCCTGCATGTCCTGTATGTCCCTGTATGTGCTGTATTTCTTATATGTCCTGTGTGTCTCTGTATGTCCGGTATGTCCCTGTATGTCCTGTATGTTCTGTATGTCTCTGTATGTCCCTCTATGCCCTGTATGTCCCCGTATGTCCTGTATTTCCTGTATGTCCCTGTATGTTCCTGTATGTCCTGTGTTTCCTGTATGTCCCTGTATTTCCTGTATGTCCTGTATGTCCCTGTATGTCCCTGTATGTCCCTATATTTCCTGTATTTCCTGTATGTCCCTCTATCTCCTGTATGCCCCCGTATGCCCTGTATCTCCTGTATGTCCTGTATGTCCCTGTATTTCCTGTATGTCCCTGTATGTCCCTGTATGTCCTGTGTATCCCTCTATGTCTTGTATTTCCCGTTTGTCCTGTATGTCCCTGTGTGTCCTGTATGTCCTGTGTGTCCAGGCGGAGGCTCTGCAGGGTTTCCTGGACCAGGCTGACAGCAGGGTCGGTCTCTCTGTGGAAAAGAAAGCCAGTGTCATCCCTCGGGTGAGAACTTGACTAACAGCTGTCAATCAAACAGGAAATTCACCTGTGACTTCACCTGGTGGTCGGAAAACTACCGAATTAAAACCACCGAATTAAAACCACCAAACTAAAACCACTAAACTAAAACCACCGAATTAAAACCACCAAACTAAAACCACCAAACTAAAACCACCGAATTAAAACCACCAAACTAAAACCACTAAACTAAAACCACCGAATTAAAACCACTAAACTAAACCCACCAAACTAAAACCACTAAACTAAAACCACCAAATTAAAACCACCAAACTAAAACCACTAAACTAAAACCACAGAATTAAAACCACCAAACTAAAACCACTAAACTAAAACCACCGAATTAAAACCACCAAACTAAAACCACCGAATTAAAACCCTCCCTCTCTCTCTCAGTGTGATGTTGGAGAACGTTGTGCGATGAAACATGGACCTCGAATCGGTCGACTGTGCGACTGTCTGAGAGGAACAGCTTGCAACACCTTCTTCCTGCGCTGCTACTGAACACGCACACACATTTGTACCTCTGTGTTTGTGAGGACCTCACCCTGATTCCTGAAGAAGTGAAGACCAGACTCAATGTCCTCACTGTGGAGCTGGTCCCCACAAAGATAGAAGTACACACTCACACACCTGCCTGTGTCTTTGCATGTCTTTTGTTTTCAGTTTCAGTGTCTGTCCCTCAGATTTATTTATTTTTTTTAAATAAAGTTTGTTCATAAAGCTGCACGTCTCCAGTGACCTCATCATTGACATCACCACTACCCTCAATTCAGTCTGTCAGGTGGTTCCACATAAGCCTGATCCACTTTACGTGGAGGTTAGAGTTAGTTAGAGGAGGTTGTGGGTAGTTAGTGATTTCCTTTTTTTTCCTTCATGGTGACACTGAAGGAGCCCTGAGAGAGGTAATTGGTTCACTGTAAACTAAGCTTGTCAGAAAAAACTGAACATAGTCTGGGTTCAGAGCTTCAGGGTCCAAGTCAAGTTTACTTTATTTCTAGAGCACATTTAAACACAACATTAAACTGACATGAAAGTGCTGTACAGAGAACAATTAAAATAAATAAAAAAGTAAAACAGAAGTAAATATACTATTTATTGAAACATATAAACGCAACAGAACAAGAAAATGAAAAGAGCAAAGCTAAAAGTTCAGTGAGCTAAAAAGGACAGTGAATGAAAATGTGTCTTTAAGTCTAGATTTGAAAATAGAGATAAAGGAAAATCCTCTGAGCTTCTGGAAACATCCAGTTGTTTTTATTCATGGTCAGAAAACAGGACAACTCCTCCTCCCACCACGAGGCTCATATAAAACCTGCCTGAGTGAATCTCAACACAAAGATATTCACATGTCCAGACCTGAATTACTTCCTGTCTAATGTGAAGTCTGCAGGGCCTGTGGTTACTGGACGAAAACATGTCGACCTGTCAGTCCTTCTAAACCCAGTTAAAAAGAGCTGATCCTCCATCATCCACCTGTCAATCAAAAAGGTTGAAATTAGGAGGAAAATAAGTCAGTGAGGTCGACATCCCTGGAAACCAGCTGAGCAGGAGAACCCGTCACCGAAACTGTTACAGTTTCCTGTAACAGCACCTAAAAATATCTCCCACAGAGTGGAGACAGACGTTAACACACACAAACACCGGACTTCCCCAATCAATCATCCCTGATTGATCAGTCCTCACCCAGTAAGCTGATCGGCCCCAGGCCTCTGAAGCCTGAAGAAGGAAGAACACGATGTTGTCGTGTTGTTGACCCATCCCTTTGAGTTAGACACCAGTTTGGTCTGCTAACAGTTAGCAGCTGATTTGATGTCTTTTAGGCAGTCTTGCAGATTGATGAGGCGGCTTTTATCATCTGGTTTTATCGATAAGTAGAGCTGGGTATCATCTGCATAGCAATGGAAGTCGATCGAGTGTTTCCGGATTATATCGCCTAACGGGAGTATGTATACAACATCTATTGCCCGTCTGCCCTTCTTGGGTGAGGGATCCCTCCTCTGTTGCTCACCATGAGGTTTCTCTTTTTTTCCCTGTTAAAAAGGTTTTTGTTTTGAGTTTTTCCTCAGTTAATGTGAGGGTCTAAGGGCAGAGGATGTTGTTATGATGCTATGTAAAGCCCTTTGAGACAAACTGTTTGTAAAAATGGGCTATACAAATAAAATTGCCTTGCCTTGCCTTGCCTAAAGAATGAAAAGAATTGGCCCTAAAACTGAGCCCTGTGGTACGCCATACGTAACTCTGCTGCACTCTGGATGGTCATTGTTAACATTAACAAACTGAAACCTGTCAGATAAGTATGATTCAAACCATTTTAGGGCAGAGCCTTTAATCCCGATTTGGTGGTCTAGTCTCTGCAGCAGAATGCTGTGGTCAATGGTGTCTCAGTGTTTCAGTGCTATGGTGTTCTCTGAATCCAGATTGGAAAGCTTCAAACAGTTCATTACTGTGCAGGTGCTCATGTAGCTGCTCTAGAACCACCTTCTCAAGGATCTTGGAGATATAGGGAAGGTTGGATATGGGCCTATAATTTGCTAACACACCTGGGTCTAGAGAAGGCTTTTTAAGTAAGGGATTAATAACTGCCACCTTAAAGGCCTGTGGCACATAACCTGTGACTAAGGAAAGATTGATCTGGTTCAGTATAGAGGTGTTAACTAAGGGGAAGACATCCTTGAGCAGTCTTGTTGGGACTGGATCAAGTAGACATGTGGCTGATTTAGAGGAGGTAATAGCAGAAGTTAAGTCTGACAGGTCAATGGGGTTGAAGCTGTTAAGGTATGCATTAAGTCTGGGAGATGCTTCTATAGGCACTACAGTCTGTGGTCCATCATTGGCAATCCTTGCTCTAATATTCACAATCTTTTCAGTAATGAAATTTAGGAATTCATTGCTGCTGAGAGTCGGAGGGATGCATGGCTCAACAGCACTATGGTTCTTGGTCAGCCTGGCTACAGTGCTGAAAAGGAACCTGGGGTTGTTTTTATTCTTTTCTATTAAAGATGAATAGTACGTGCTTCTGGTTTTACTAAGTTCTTTATTATATATTAATAAACTATCCTTCCAGGCTTGACGGTCTTCCTCACGTTGGCTGGAATGTGTTTTCCATAATAATTTGTTAAGGTAAATTCAAATGTTATTAAAGAATGGTCAGACAGGACAGGGTTTTGAGGGAAAACTGTAATGTGCTCAGCTTCTATCCCACAGGTTAGTACTAAGTCAAGGACATGATTAAAGGAGTGAGTTGGTTTATTTACCCTCTGAGAGAAGCCAATTGAATCTAAGAGAGACTTGAATACAATAGCCAGACAATCATCATCAACGTCCACATAAATGTTGAAGTCACCCCAAGTTTGACAGAAAGTCTGGGAATTCTTCTAAGAACTTAGAATAAGGTGCGGGGGGACGGTACACAACACCAAGCATAAGTGGTTTCTCTGGAAACAGTTTCTGTTCCAGGCTGGAAATATGTTGATGTTAACATGGAGTCTCTGGACTGACTCACTGCTGGACCAGACTCTAGTGGACTGTAGAGGAACTGCAGGTCTAACAGGAGTCTGTGGATTGACTCACTGCTGGACCAGACTCTAATGGACTGTAGAGGAACTGCAGGTTCAGCTTCAGAGGATGATGATTGGCCTTGATATGAAGCTGCTTTGTTGTTTTTCCTGTATTTTTTAAGATGGAGAATAAAGCCTGTATTTTAATGTACTGTACTGTCTGCTCTCTCAGAGGTCAACCAGCCTCCAGCTGAGCTCAGAGCAACCGTCCAATCACAGACAAGCTGCGTCTGCTCCACAGAACCTTTAGTTCCTGTGTTGATCAGACAGACGGAGATCAGACGACTGTCACAGCGACAGGATGGCATTTAGCTCAGAGCCCCGAGATAAGACACAGAATGATACACACACACACAGAAGGTTTATGCTTGACAGAATGTATCTGTGGACATATTAAATATTTAACATCATTTCATTTTTCAAACAGTTTTGTCTGAAAGTTGAACTTTGACTCAGACCCTGATGATCATTTAGGACGAGTCAGGGATTAAAAGACTTTGGATTCTACTGAACCTGCAGCAAACATCAGTGATGATGGGAGGAGAACCAGGGAAACTCAGTCGGCTTCAAACACTGTGAGAAAACATGAACGTTACACCAAAGAGAAACTGTTTTACTGCTCTGAGTGTAGGAAACAATTCCACCATAACTTAACCCTAAAGACAAACACAAGGATTCACACAGGACAGAAACCGCTCAGCTGCTCGAAGCTGCTCAGTTTGTGGTAAACGATTCATACAGAAGGTTCATCTGTCACAGCAGGGAGAAACTGTTCAGCATCTATGGCAGGAGGAGGAAGGAGGAGGAAGACCAGGACTGGACAGGAGTTCAGGTCCAGATAGACAGATTCAACCAGGTTCTGGTGTCCAGGCTTCAAACTGTTCTGCACCTCAGACTGGAGTCGGTTTAAATGACACAATGAAACCTTCTGTTGCTCTGAGTGAGGAAAATCGTTTGACTGCAAGAACACGGGAGAAACTGAGACAGTTCAGAGACAGGAAATGTGGCGCAGGACATGGTCGTTCACCCCCGGGAGAAAAGGTTCAGCTGTAGTGGCTGTGACGATGGTGAAGATTCAGCTGGAGGAAACTGCTGAAAAAGCTGAGTGTGATGGTGAGAGCAGCAAGAGAGCCGCCTCAGAGGGAGGATCAATAATGAATGATCAATGATTGATGATCACTCATTGATTCATACAGCAAACTCCTTCGCTGTTGAAGACAACACGGAACAGGCCTGTAACCTTATTAATGTGTCTTTACAGATCACTGTTTACAACAATGTTTAATACACAAACGATGAACAATAACCATTTCATAAATACCAGTTTGTGTGTGGTTGTGTGGTGTGTGTCTCTCTTCTTCCATGACGCTATCAATGATTATTGGTGGGTTTATCTGTTTCTCTTGTTCACAGACTGTTAAATGATCCCGTGATTCTGCTTCTACTGTGAGTGATGAGGGACAAAATTTATTCAAAAATACAACTTGTGTTGCAGCTGCAGACTGTCGTATTTGCTAAATTATTTAAAGGAGATAATTGTAAGTTTTGCTTTTGCTGTATTGCCAACAAAATATTAGCATTTGTTTCCGGACCATTGTTATGTTTACAGTATAAGAGATTATAATACATCCTCTGAGCAGCTACTTCTTCAGACTGTCCCCCCCGGGCTGGTGCAAGCTAGTTAGCATGTTCTACACTAACTGCTAACTGATTCTGGTCTTAACAGAGTCCTGGTCTGAGTCTGGGTCTGACTGAGGCTCAAACATGAGGCTGAATCTCTGTGATGTTTCACCTGGAGCCAGCAGGTAGTGGGCGGGGCTAAGGCCTTATCCAGGTCTCTGAACCAGGAAGTCAGTCAGACAGGTTTCCTGTTTTACTCTTTGTATGTGAATATTGTTGAATTGTTGTGTCTCTGTAAATAATATAAGGAGAAGGTCTGGACCTGCTTGGATCTTCTTCAAACCACGTGGTCTTGACTTGAAAACCGTTAAAACTAAATATTAATCAGAGCAGATGATTTTTACAGTTTAAACACATCTGGACAAAAACTTTAATGGGGCTTTTATTTTTGAAACATGACCCGGAAGTTATCGTCCATCGTTGTCATACGTCAGAGAGCTGCGCAGACAGAGACGTCTCACTCTGACATTAAACCCACGGACTGTCGGACATGTCCAAGCTCCAGGGTCTGAAGCTCTTCGTCACCCAGCGGCTGACCGCGGCTGTGGAGGAGATCTTCGGACACTTTGAGAGAACAATAACCGAGTATGAAGAGGAGCTGAACCGCCGCCACCGCCAGGTGCTGGACACCGGTTCAACACCGGAGACGAAGCAGCGAGGTCCGTCCTCTTTGTCCCGCCGGAAACACGTCTGTTCCTCTGCTCAGTCCCAGGGAATCGGTGCTAATGCTAAAGCTAAGCTAACGTTAGCTAAACCCTGCGCACACAGCTGTTAGCCGCTGCTAGCTCGTGCCAAAGAGCCCCAGGCCGAGGAGGCGGGAACCTCAGAGTCAAAGAGCCAGCGCGAGGCATGGCGTTCCGTGACGTCACTAACTCTGAACAATTACTCATTACCTGATGGCTTGGTACTGAACCGGGTCTCTGGACCAGTTAGAACCGGATCACAGTCAGGGACCAATTTATTAGGGACACTGACTGAGTCTAATGCTTTATTTAGACCTTTATTTATTTGCGTCTGTATGTGAAGTGGATCATGTGACAAGGTGGACTAACGTTACCATGTCAACCAGGTGTGTCAAACCAGTCAAATTGTAGATCTTAGACTTTTATTGATTCTTCGTGACGTTTGTAACTTGAAAAATTTGATTAATTCACAAAGATTAAACATTAATTAACCATCAGGACACAAGGTCACTGTTCTCATTAACATCATTAACCATGATTAGCCAACATATGCATCCACCAATCACTGCTCACTTCGCTTCGTCAAGCAGTCACGTCTCCTTCAGGCTGTGTCAGCTTCACATGTCACCTGAAATTTACTGTAACTACTGTTGTGATGGCAACCGTTACCTTTCACCTGCTCTATGTGTAGTAAGAAGTGCTGTAAGGTCACTTTATGATTTGGTGCTGTATAAATAGAATAAACGTGAATTTGTTTCTGTTCCACAGATGTCCGACAGCTGCTGGTGAGGACAGAGTTGGTTCAGAAGTGGAGCTCCAGTCTGGACCAGGACCAGGACCCCCCACACATTAAAGAGGAGGAAGAGGAGCTCTGTACCGGTCAGGAGGGAGAGCAGCTTCAGGGACTGGAGGAGTCCGACCTTGTTAAGTTCCCATCCTCTCCTGGTCCTGTGAAGAGTGAGGATGATGAAGAGTCCTCTCAGCTTCATCCAAACGAAAGTCGAACTCCCACCAGCTGCTCAGGGGGACGGATGGAAACAGAGGCTGGAGACAACTGTGGAGGACCAGAACCAGACAGGAACCCAGATCCAGATCATTATTTACAACCACTTGGTAGTAACCAGGTCTCACATTCTGAGCCCGAGACTGAGGTCAGTGATGAAGACTGCAAGGAGGCGGGGCCTCAGTCAGGATTCAGCAGCGTCCCTGTGAGTCATATCAAGGGTGGAGCTGAGGCGAAATCATTTATCTGCTGTGAATGTGGGAGGACGTTTGGCCGTAAGGACAGTCTGCGGAGACACATGAGGTACCACACTGGAGAGAAACCCTATAGCTGCTCAGTCTGTGGGAAACGGTTTTCCCAGAGGCCAAACCTGATTCGTCACATGAGGTGTCACTCGGGAGAGAAACCGTTTGGCTGCTCTTTCTGTGACACCAGTTTCGCCGTGCGGAGCGCCTTGGTGAACCACATGAGAATCCACACGGGGGAGAAACCATTCAGCTGCTTATATTGTGAGAAAAGTTTTACCCAAAAGGGGGGGCTGAAGAAGCACATGACCGTCCACACGGGAGAGAAACCATACAGTTGCCCGGTGTGTGATAAAAGCTTTTCTCAGAAGGCGAATCTGACGTACCACTTCTCTGTTCACACTGGACTGAAACAGTTTGGCTGCAGCGTCTGTGACAAACGCTTCACATGGCAGTCGCAGGTCAAGAGCCACAAGTGTGTCGGTGAGACCAGCAGCAGGACCCCACACGGGTCTGAGCGACCCCTCAATAATGTGGACTCCACAGGAACATGGTCTTAGTCCAAACAGACTTAAAGCTGAACTATAGGACTAAAAGAGGACTGTCTGTAGAACTGTGTCTGTTCCAGATCCCTCATCAAAGCCTCATTTGACTCATCTGCTTCTTTTGCATGTACAGCTGCTCTCACTGAGGACAGGAGGAGAATCATACTGATGGATTGATTGATAATCAATAATTAATTTCTAATCTGTTATGCTGACAGTGCTGAGCTGAGAAATCACCACAGAAATCACAGATTCTTATAAAATCAGCTTTTCAAATTGATTCTTGTTTTGTTTTTTGTTCCTCATAACTAATCCTGACCTTGACCTTCAGATCAACCAGTGACAGGACCTGATGTGGTCTCTGTGGGTCTGTGAAGGTCTGGAGGCTGAGGTTAGAAACAGGAAGTTCTGTTGTTGTCTATGGAGGAGGCGTCGCTCTTCTTCAGGTTGATGGCGTTGGTGAGGACTTTCTACATGCAAGCAGAAAACCGAAGATAATTAAGATGATCTTAAGTATAAATGAGGCAGTTGATCAGCTGCTCTGTCTCTGAGCCATTGAGTGAATATTCCCATGATTAATTTCTCCTCTGTGAGGTGGCGTGCTTCAGCCCAGAGCAGCTTCCTGGTCCTGTGAGAAACTCTTCTTTGGCCCCAAGTAAAGTCCTGCAGTCAAGGTACCACCACACGTCACAGACCTGGAGTCAGTGATCAAGTTCTCATATATGTGTGTATGAATATATTTGAATATATATATTAAATCTGAACTCTGACCGATGTTTTGCTCAGTCGTTCATCTGAACCTGTATTTCCTTATATGGACCAGCAGCTGGGGATCTTGGGTAATGTAGTTTTAAACACTGACTCATAAACAGTTGATGTAGACTGAGTCTCAGAACTGAAACTGGTCCTGGTGGATCAGGTTTTAACTCCAACGGTGAAGACCCGGACTCCTGAGGACCACACGGACCTGTTAGCAGCAGCTAGCTGTGTATGGACGACGTGGCTAACCTAGCTTAGCACCAGGCAACATTAGCACATTAGCAGTGGAGAAGAAAACGAACCTGTTCTTCGTCTCTTCGGCTTTAAAACCAGTTCCAGTTTCTGTTTGGGCTCCAGCTCCTCTTCGAACCCGGAAACGGTTTTCTCCAGGTGTCCGAGCACGTGCTCGTCAGCCGCGGAGAAAAGGCGACGTTTGAACGAGTCTTTAACGTCCCGGAGCCGGGACTTGTTGACCCGGAGCCGGGACCCGCCAGGCATCTGGAAAGACCTGGGAAATAAACACGACTTCAGAATAAAAGCAGAGAACGTTAAACGTTCTTAAACTACTTTTGTATATATTTTACATTTAATGTAGTTTTTTAAATTTGAGCTAAGAGACTGAATTGTTATAACAGGCCAAGGATAAAAGTCTAACAGCTGATTTTATATTGTAAGAAAGTAAAAACCTTGTGACACAGATTAGTTCACGAAGAGGTTTTAATAATCGGATTAAATTCAGTTTTTAATAACTTTTTATTTACATTAGAGGAGGATTTATCATCCAATCAGACTCACCAAAATGTTTAGATATTACGTTGTAAATAATGCCTTTATTTTGAAATGTGACCTGGAAGTGATCGGTTTGAAGAAAAGAAAGAAGAAGAAGTGATCATGAGGTTTTCTCGCTTAGAACAATAAGAAAGTTAGAAACAGTTAGAAACATTAAACAGTGATAAAAGGACAGTGTTGAGTTCACGGACTGTCGGACATGTCCAAGCTCCAGGGTCTGAAGCTCTTCGTCACCCAGCGGCTGACCGCGGCTGTGGAGGAGATCTTCGGACACTTTGAGAGAACAATAACCGAGTATGAAGAGGAGCTGAACCGCCGCCACCGCCAGGTGCTGGACACCGGTTCAACACCGGAGACGAAGCAGCGAGGTCCGTCCTCTTTGTCCCGCCGGAAACACGTCTGTTCCTCTGCTCAGTCCCAGGGAATCGGTGCTAATGCTAAAGCTAAGCTAACGTTAGCTAAACCCTGCGCACACAGCTGTTAGCCGCTGCTAGCTCGTGCTAAAGAGCAGAGACCGAGGTTTGATGAGGTTATCAGTATTTTTCTCATTAATGAAAACTCAGTTTCCCAGGATGCAACAGGTGAGAGTGTGACAGTTAAATCCACCTAAACCTGGACCAGGACTCTGGTCTGAATAGCCTTAACCCTTCATTCTTATCAGGGGGCGACTCCACTGGATGGTAAAGAAGTCAGATTGTATTGAAGTCTATGGGAAAATGTCCCTACTTCTCCTTGATTTATTAGCTCAGTAAACGTTTTCCTAATGAGTTTATGGTCTCAGTCTCTAGTTTCAAGTCTTCAATACAACATGATCATTTTTTAAATGATGGTCCATTTAGAGGAAAATAGACCAGAAAGCAGGGGATGGATTAGGGGGCGTGGCTACTGTGTGATTAGACTGTACCACCCAATCAGGATAGAGGACAGAGCAGGTCAGCTCCACCCCTCACTCCTCCTCAGCTCCACCTTCTCCTCCAAATATGGTTTCTTCTGGTTTCAAAAAACCAAGATGGCCGGACATTTGACCAGCTGGAGGCTTCAGAGCAGCAGCTCAGACGATGGTGACGTCACAGAGGGTTGAGGCTTGGTTAAATCGCAGTCTGTCAGTTTTTATTCATAAAAACTTCCATCACATGACCCAGAGACAGATGATGATGATGATGAAACACCTCCCAGTTCTCACCCCAGTTTCTCAGACTTCATCCTCCAGTGATCATGTCCATTAGGGGGACCCAACCTGTGGTCCCAGGACCCTCGTGGATCAACAAATCATTACCAGACCAGCAGAGCCTTTCACAATTTGTTGTTTATTTTGTCACTGAACCAGTGACAGGAAGTGATGTGGTCTCTATGGGACCAGTTCAGGAACAGTGACCACAGGTCTGTGTCTCTGTCTGCAGATGTTCAGCAGCTATTGGTGAGTAAAGAGGACCAGGACCCAGAACATCCACACAATAAAGAGGAGGAGGTCTGGACCAGTCAGGAGGAAGAGCAGCTTCAGGGACTGGAGGAGGCTGAAGTCACCAAGTTCACAATCAGTTCTGTCCCTGTGAAAACTGAGGAGGATGATGATGAAGAGGAGCCTCAGTCCTTACAGCTTCATTGGGGTCAGACTGAGGAGACCAGAGACTCTGAGGGAGGACCAGGACCAGACAGACACTTAGAACCAAGTCCTGATGTCCGGGCTGAAGACCCCCCCCAGGCATGATGTCATCTGTAACCGATGCTCTGAGTGTGAGAAAAGCTTTGGTTCCCTGGGTTACCTAAAGTTACACATGAGGTGTCACACAGGAGAGAAACCGTACAGGTGTCCCATCTGCAGGAAATGCTTCTCCTGGAGTGGCCGTCTACAGACACACCAGAGGATCCACACTGGAGAGAAACCCTTCAGCTGCTCCGAGTGCGGGAAGAGGTTTGATGAAAGTGGAAATTCGAAGGTGCACATGAGGATCCACACTGGAGAGAAACCGTACATCTGCTCCATGTGTGGGAAAAGATACAGACAGAAGGGAAGTTTAACAAAGCACCAGCTCCATGGCCACAGAGCCAAGAACTGAGACCATGTGATCAACGTGGACCAGGTCAGACCAGTTCAGTGACATCACATAACCCAGTGTCACGATGGTCTCCTATGTCCTTATGGCCTCTACTTCATCTTTCCTTCACCTCATAACTTTTTCCATCTAAGTCAAGTGAAGGTGGTTAGAAAAGGAAATAAGATGTAACAGCTGAAACAAACTCTGATGATGCAACTTTTCTTAGATTTTCTTCAGTCATTTTTGTATTTTGATTGTAATTTGGCTTCATTGTTTTGAAATGTTGAGTCATCAGTTTCATCAGCAGGTTGAGATGAAGCTTGAATAAATGTTTCTGCACTTATTTTTTTTAAAATTATTTTTAACTGTGTCTGCATTAGATTATTATTAGTTTAGAAATAGCTCTGTGGATGTTTGGCTCTGAAAGATGAAGTCCAGCGGATTTCAAGAGCATCAGAACTGTGTTTACAGGGTTAATGATATTTTACAGTGTGGTGATGTTTTACACAGACAAATGATGAACAGGATTATTCTTAAGTGTTTGAGTTGGAGGCGACTGGACGTCTCTGTACGATCAGATATTTCACCTCATCCAAAGGTGTCTTCAGTTCTAAAAACCCATCAGCCTCTAGAGCTGAAACCACATGACGGACACGAGTCACCTCTATAGTCTCATCAGCCACAAAACTCAGATCCTGGTCATCAAACATCCAGCGCTGACGCTCTCTCTCTCTCTCTCTCTGAGCTTTTACAAACTAATTACAGAGTGGTAAATCAAGAAAGAAAAATAGATGTAGAATGATGGTTGGGGGGATTCAACAGCAGTATATGTTTGATTTATGGTTTAAAATATATAAAATATTAATATAAAAAAAAACTACAAGACAGAAAAATGTAAAAATGGGCAGCACTGATCCTGATCCAGGATCAGACTCATGACTGTTAGAAACAGAAATCATTCAGCGTTCTATGGGAAATGAAACCTTAGTGACGAATTTATAAAGAGAAACAGGAGCGTCACATGAAAACAGAAGATGAGACATTACGTGTTCCTTCACACAAAAAAGAAAAAGTTTAGATCTGAATCATCAGCAGAAACAGTGGAGAGATCGAGGAGGAAACCATTGTTTCAGAGGATCCTGGATGGTCCTGAGGTCTTTGAAGTAAATGACAGGAAACGACCAATCAACTAAAAACCAGAGCACAGAGCTTCCTCCTCTGCTCTTTCTTTCTGAGGCATCAGGTTTGGTTGGAGGTGTCGTGATGATGTTGACGTTGGACTAATCTGTATCACTCAATCATCATCAGTTACTGATGAAGAATATGCAGAAACCTCAGAACAAACATACAACACGACCACACTGTATCTCATTGATTTATTACACAACAAAGTATCAGGATCACATCAACCCAAGAGTCCAGGTCCAGGTCCAGCTTCAGCATGATTCAGTTCTTCAGTCCATGACATCATCAAGTCCAGGACACAACAAAACATGACCTGATCAGATCTGATCCATGTTTACTCGTGTTTATAACCCTTACTTTGAAAGTCAACACAGAATCAGGACCAGGACCAGGGTGAGTTTGGGTGTCTGTAGTGACCATGGGACATTTCAGTTCTTTAAATTTTCACCATGAAACATTCAGTCATTGTTAATCTTCATAGTCAGGTTTAAAGAGTCAGATCTTTATGAACCTACTTCAGGTCCCAGTCTTTGTGAATCCGTGACTTGAGGATCAGACACATGTGTGTTTTTTGACCAGCAGCTTCTTGTTGAACCCTTTTCCACAGACATTGCACTGATACAGTTTCTGACCCGTGTGGATGGTCATGTGCTCCGTCAGATGAACATTCTGTTTGAAACTTTTCCCGCAGATGAAGCAGCTGAACGGTTTCTCTCCGGTGTGGATCCTCATGTGGGTTTTCAGGTTCCCCTTCAGGCTGAACTGTTTCCCACACTCAGAGCAGCTAAACAATTCTTTGGCAGGAACCTTCTTCTCTGTTTGGCTGTGACGCAGCTGCAACGAGTCACCCACACATTTGTGTGTCTTCAGTTGTGTGTACCAGGTGAACCTTTTGTCACACGCGCTGCAGCTGAAGCGTTTCTCCTCGGTGTGGACCGACATGTGCAGGGTCATACGTCTTTTATGGGCGAATCGCTTGTCACAGAAGGGGCAGCTGAACGGTTTCTCCCCCGTGTGAATTCTTACATGAAGCTGTAACGTTCCCTTCTGGCTGAAGCTTTTGCCACAGAAGGAGCATTCAAAAGGTTTCTCTCCTGTGTGAATCCTCATGTGAGCCAAGATGTTCCCACTGCAGCTGAAGCGTTTCTGACAAATGGAGCAGCTGAACGGTTTCTCTCCTGTGTGTGTCCTCATGTGGCTCATCAGGTGGTCCTTGCGACAGAACGTCCTCCCGCACTCAGAGCAGCTGAACGACTCTTTGTTCCCATTGTTCCCTCTGATGTCACTGTCTCTCTCAGCCTTTACCTCTGATTGGAGTTCACTGGTTTCAGTCTCAGGTTCTGAACTTCTGTCATCGTTAACAGGTGCTATGTATTGATCTAGGTCAAGGTTCCTGGCTGATTCTGGTCCTGGGTCAATGCTGTGGTTGGTGCGTTTGATTTTGTTCTTCCCTGTGTGGATCCTCATGTGTCGGCTGACGTCTCCACTATACCTGAAGCGTTTCTCGCAGACGGAGCAGCTGAATGGTTTCTCTCCTGTGTGGAGCCTCATGTGACTGATGGAGTTTCCCTTTTGAGAGAATCTTTTCCCGCAGAAGGAGCAGCTGAAGGGTTTCTCTCCTGTGTGGATCCTCATGTGTGCATTCAGGTGTGGCTTGCGGCCGAATCGTTGGCCGCACTCGGAGCAGCTGAAGGAGCGCTCAACGGTGGAGCAGGGGAAAGCAGGGACCTGGTCAATGTTTGGAGACTTTAGACCAGACTCAGGTCCACCGGAGTCCTCCCAGTCCCCATCACTGACCTCAGTGTCTGAGGAGTCCGAAGCCTGAACATCAGGACTTGGTTCTAAAGGTCTGTCTGGTCCTGGTCCTCCCTCAGACTCTCTGGTCTCCTCAGTCTGACTCTGAGAGGACACAGGCTCCTCTTCATCATCATCATCCTCAGTCTTCACAGGACAGACAGGAATGAATGTGAACTTGGTGACATCAACCTCCTCCAGTCCCTGAAGCTGCTCTTCCTCCTGACTGGGCCAAACCTCCTCTTCCTCCTCTTTGATGCGTGGGGGTTCTGGGTCCTGGTCCTGGTCCAGACTGGAACTCCACTGCTGATGCTCATCTTCACCAACAATCACCTTTCGAACATCTGAAGGCAGAACTGAAGAGACAGAGACAAACTGTTAGTGAACATCATCAGATCTTTACAAGTTCAGATATTCACAGACATAAACACCTCATGAACCCGAACAAAGTTAGGTGGACCAGGAAGACCCCAAAGTGTTAGAACCAGGTCTGGATCACGATCATCTGATCCTGATCAGAGATGATCTGAGGCTGAAACCTGCAGTCCAGAGACTTGGACCATCATCATCCTCACATGTACACCTTCACACAAACTGCTACTTTGATGCTCATGGTCCTGATGGTCCAGGTGGACCTGGTCTGACTGCAGGGTGTTGTTGAGTGAATGTAATGTTGACTTTTGTCTCAGCCAGGTGGGTCCACATCATTTCAAATTAAAAGCCCCCTGCAGAGTTGAGTAATTGTGAATTTGTGATAACACAGTGTCACGTGGCCACCAGTAAAACCAGTAAAGAGAAACAGAATGAAGACTAGTTTCATTAGTCCAGGTCCTGGACCAGGTGATTGTTGACCACCTGGTGGGTCCAGGTCCAAGTCTCTCACTCAGTGACTGCTCTTCTAATCTGGTTCTGTTACCTGAGGTTTGACTGGAGCCTCTTCAGGACTAATAATCAATCACAGATCTATCGTTCGTTCTATTGATCACAACAAAGCAGGAAACTGTTGAAGAGTCAACTTTGGACAGAGAAAAAACAGGAAGTAAAACTTTATTTAAATTAAATTGAGGAGAAAAACACACAACTGACACACAGCTATAGACACAACAGACAGCTACAGACACACAGCTACAGACACAGCTACAGACACAACAGCTACAGACACAACAGACACAGCTACAGACACACAGCTATAGACACAACAGACACAGCTACAGACACACAGCTATAGACACAACAGACACAGCTACAGACACAACAGACACAGCTACAGACACACAGCTACAGACACAACAGACACAGCTACAGACACAGCTACAGACACAACAGACAAAGCTACAGACACACAGCTACAGACACAACAGACACAGCTACAGACACACAGCTATAGACACAACAGACACAGCTACAGACACAACAGACACACAGCTACAGACACACAGCTATAGACAACTCGGACTCAGTGTGAATAGTTAAGCTAACATTAGCTTAGCAACATTAGCAGAGCAGTTTCCCGCGGTAGAAAGAGAACAAACCTTCTCCTCTCAGCTTCGTTTCCGGTTTAAAAAACACCTCCAACGGTTGATGACTTCGCTCCATCGTCGGTCCGTCACGAACCGACCGGTTTGTCTCGTAATTCGGTTTAATTCAGCTCCGGTCTCCGTTAGCGTCGCTACGACGGTTCAAAAAAAACACCAACACACACTTCCGGGGACGAGTTTCAAAATAAAACCCTCCATTAGGACAGCACCACACACTGTTTATAAACTGAGCCAAACACTGATCATACGATTCTTGTCGTCACTTCGACGTCACACCACCAAGCATTATAGGTAACATCTAATTTAAATCCTTTCAAATAAATAAATTAAATACAAAACACATGAACCCGTTTCTCTTCTCTACTGTTCTGGACTCTATCCTGAGTTCATGAGTCTGTCATCAGGATCTTTAGACCATGACCTCACCTGGACCACAAGGACTTGTGCTTTCTTCATGGAACATTTGACTGAATAAACAAAGTCCCCGTCATGAAGAGAAAGGTAGTAAACTACTGTCTTGTTTTTCACAGTAAAAATCTCAGCACAAAAGGAACTTTGACCATAAAAAATGCAGCTGAGTAGTCCAGACCCTTTCCAGGAGCTGGTCCTGGTCCTTGAGGTGAGGTGGACGCCCCCTACCTGAGGCCTGTCCCTGGACCTGGAGTGTCAGGAGTCTGGTCCACAACGTCTCTTCACTTCCTGTGGAGACATGAGGTCGTCTGAGGACAGATTTCATAGAGACACACACAAAACAGAACAAAATATACCAGGTTCAGAATAAACTTTATTGATCTAAACAGAATCACAAACAGTGACGCTACAGGTTCAGTTCATTCAGACTCAGGGTCTTGAACACCACATTATTCAGTTTTACTCTGTGGTTTTATCATTATGGTGCCGCTCTCATGTGACCTCAGACCATGTGACTCAACATGGCAGATCATAGATGAGTCCAGGGTCCCCAAACTCCCCCACCCCCGTCCCTCAATGATTGGTTTTCGAAGGCGGGTTTTTTTTTTCTGTGACATCAGTCCAGATCGACTGTGGTCTGGTTCTCCTCCTGGACTGTCCCGGGTGAAGCAGCTGAATGGTTTCTCTCTTGTGTGGCTCCTCAGGTGTTTCCATAATGAGCCACTGCACAAGAGCTACTTCATGCAGACTGAGCAGCTGTAGGGTCTCTCTCCAGTGTGAACTTCCCTGTAGTCCTGCAGGTTCTTTCTGGGGCAAAATGTTTTCCCCACACTGAGAGCAGCTGAACAGTCTCTCTGCATTTTCACTTTATGTGTCACCTTCAATAACTTCATTGATATTCAGAGGGTTTAGACCCTGGTCCCTGGTCTCTTTACAACTGTAGTCACTGACTTCAGCCTCTCCATCAGCCCATGGAGAACCAGACCCACCGACACACTGATGAGACTCTCAAGTCTAAAGCGTTGTCATCAATAAATGGACCAGAGTCCCTGTCTGGTCCTGGTCCTCCCTCAGAGTCTGCAGTCTCCTCAGTCTGACTCTGATGAAGCTGTGAGGACTGAGGCAGAGACACAGACATCATGTGAGACAATCAAACTGAGAATCTGTTTGAATCAGTTCTGCCTATTGAACCACTGAACTGTAGTAACTAGTCTTTGTCAGACCCCCCAGTGGCCAGAGATGCAAGGACTGACATGTGGACCGAATCAGAGCCTGGACTAGATCTCCTGTGACCCAGTCCAGACTAGTGTCGCAATAAAACAGTGAGACATGTGAAATTTATTAATGATTCAGATTTTATTAAACACCTCAGACGCACAAACATCTACACCCCAGGCTGAGCCAGTCCTGATGAGACACCAGGTCAGTTATGGAGGCGTCCAGGACCCAGGGCCAAGAATCTTGGGACCCACAGTGAAGGAGTTTTGAGAGCTGGTTTTATATTTACAGGCTCTTTGTATGAACCTTGAGGGGAGGGATCAGTCATTATCATCTTCATCATCATTACACAGGTGAACTGACACAGTCTCAGGGACCTCAGATCATCCACTGTCTTTTATTATCTATGTGAATGGATATTATTGGTCATGTGACCTTTAACCATCTGAATTCAGTTTGTTCTGAGGCTGAAAACTGAACAGGTTTTTATCTGCAAGACATTCATATTCACCTGAATATCAATTCAACATGTGGAGGACCTGAGACTGAACCTGCTCTGGTTCTTATCAGAACAGACACATCTGAAGACCTGATGTCTGTGGTTCTGGGTCACATGACAGGCCTCTCTCCTCACGCTGCCTCTTAATGGACCTGATTGTGGACTTCTGGGTGAGTTTCTGCAGCTGACTGGTTTCTCTGTGTTGGATTTTCATGTGGCTCATCCCACTCTTTCAGGATCTGTCCTGCTTCTTACATACTGGCAATGTGAGTAAGAGTTCTCTCCCATGTGACGCTTCATATGTTCAGTTAGGCTTGAGCTGTGTGCAAACTGTTTCAGGCAGATGGAGCAGCTATAGGGTGTCTCCCCTCTGTGCATTTTCATGTGATATCTTAGACTGTTGCTTTAGGCAAAACTTTTCTCACTCACAGAGCAGCTGTACCGCTTCTTCTTCACCTTAACCTCATTACCAGTGAGACTAGACTCAGGTCCCATGGTCTTGGTACCGCCACTGTCATTGTTCTCAGTCACAGCGAGGTCCACAGTCTTGGACTCAGAACCTGGTTCTGAATGTTCATGTAGATCTGAGTCTGGTCCTGGTGCTGGTCCTCTGCGGTCCTCTCCCTCAGCTCTGGTTTCAGATACAGATTCAAGTGTGTCATCTACACACCTGTGCTTCTTGAACACAGAACGCCAGATGAACTTCTTGTCACAGATGTTGCAGCTGAAGCGTTTCTCCCCTGTGTGACAGGCCATGTGGGAAACCAGGTTTCCCTTCTCCGTGAACCTTTTCCCACACACGGAGCAGCCGAACGGTTTCTCTCCGGTGTGGATCCTCAGGTGTTTCCGTATTGAACTGGTGCTTGAGAAAAACTTCATACACACCGAGCAGCCGTACAGTTTCCCTCCACTGTGAACTCCCCCACCAGCCAGCTGAGACGACTCGCTGCCATCGCGCCACACAAACCTTTTGCCACAGACGCAGTACAAGAAGCGTTTCTCCTCTAAGGGGGCGTGCACCTGGTCCATCAGGTTCCCCATTTGTCCAAAGCCTTTCTCACAGAAGGAGCAGCTGAATGGTTTCTCTCCTGTGTGAGTTTTCATGTGAGTCTCCAGAAATCCAGCATTAGCGAAGGTTTTCCTACATACAGGGCACTGGAGTGGTTTCCCTGGCTCACCAGACTCCTCCCAGTCTTCACAGCTGACCTCAATCTCAGCAACAAACAAGTCTGAAGCTTTGTCATCAATAACTGGACCTGAGTCCCCGTCTGGTCCCGGTCCTCCCTCAGAGTCTGTAGTCTCCTTAGTCTGACTCTGATGAAGCTGTGAGGACTGAGGCACCTCTTCATCATCATCCTCCTCAGTTTTCACAGTGACAGGACTGAACTTGGTGACATCAGCCTCCTCCTGTCTCTGAAGCTGCTCTTCCTCCTGACTGGTCCAGACCTCCTCCTCTTCCTCTTTGATGTGTGGAGGGTCTTGGTCCTTCTCCTCTTTAATCACCAACAGCTGCTGAACATCTGCAGACAGAGACACAGACATCATGTGAGACAATCAAACTGATAATCTGCTCAGATCAGAGACAGGATTTGTATGAACCAGTTCTGCCTATTGAACCACTGAACTGTAGTAACTAGTCTTTGTCAGACCCCCCAGTGGCCAGAGATGCAAGGACTGACATGTGGACCGAATCAGAGCCTGGACTAGATCTCCTGTGACCCAGTCCAGACTAGTGTCGCAATAAAACATCGAGACGTGAAATTTATTAATGATTCAGATTTTATTAAACACCTCAGATGCACAAACATCTACACCCCAGGCTGAGCCAGTCCTCTGCAACTGACAGGTTTCTCCCAGGTGGTCTTTCATGTGCCTCACACAGCTTTTCCCTATCTGAACTGCTAACCACACACTGAGCAGCTGTGGGGTTTCTCTCCTGTGTGCATGCTTGTGGATTTGCAGATTCCCCTTTTAAACAAAGATGGAGCAGCTGAATGGTTTCTCTCCTCTCCAGCTCAGACTCTCTGGTCTCCAGTCACTGAGTCACTGACTGGCTTCAAATGTCTGTCTGGACCTGGTCCTCCCTCAGAGTCTCTGGTCTCCTCAGTCATGAAGCTGTGAGGACTGAGGCTCCTCTTCATCATCCTCCTCAGTTTTCACAGGGACAGGATTGAATTTGGTGACATCAGCCTCCTCCTGTCCCTGAAGCTACTCTTCCTCCTTGACTGGTCCAGACCTCCTCCTCTTCCTCTTTGATGTGTGGGGGTTCTAAGTCCTGGTCCTGCAGGTCTCTGATGGGGTTCGGGGAAGAGAGCTTTTTAAAAAAAAAAAAAAACTGTGATGATGATGATGATGATACATCGTAAATAGACCATTTCATTGCCACTGAACCTGTGAAGAGATGACGTGTCAGTTGATTTATTCTGATCATTCAGTCGTCGTCCAGCACTTCAGTGTTTTCTACATGTGCTTTGAAAAGCAGAAATGACGCCGCAAGCCGACAATCATGTGTTTTGAGGGAAAAGCCAAGCGATAGAGTGGATGTACTGAGAGCCAGATGGGTCACTGAGCGTCTCTGTTCCATGGCGATGAACTATAGACTTCAGATTAGAAGTCACCAGGTGTTTCTTCGCCGCCTGACGTCACCACACCACAGGTGTATTAGTCAGGATGATGCTGTTCCTATAACAGTCCTGAGGGGGGCAGCACAGGAGCATTTAGCAGCTTCCTGTCAGAATCATCATCCAATTGGTCAAAGTGTGTAGAAGTTGATTCATGGTCTTATTGAGCCACAGTCATTTAAAACAGGAGGGTTTTCATGCTGAGGTGGAGCAGCTGTGTTGATCAGTCCATATTCACAAAGTCCCACTGTACAATCAGACACCTGAACGCCTCATCCAGCTGGACTCCTGAGTCCAGTTCACGGTTTTACAGCTGACGCTTCACAGACCGAGCTGTTTGTCACCATGTGATGGAGGAAACATCAGAGTCCAGGTCCACACTTCTCTCCACCTTCACTGATCATTTCCTGGTTCTAGTTCACAGCATCAACACAACACACATTCACTGTGTTTCTCCATTAGACCTGAACACAAAACCTGATGATTGGGACAATCCTCTACAGTGAATCTCACTGTCTCACAAACACTGTGACCCTTTGGGCTGGTTGAGTGAATCCAGAACAACAGACACAACGTGACCGAGTGAAGATTAAAGGAGGAAATTAAGGATCCTCATCATCACCTTTATCTTCTTCATGTTTATTGATGGAGTCAGTTTGTGTTTACAGATGTTTCTCTTATTTTTTGTTTCACTGACACTAATCCACCTCCAGGTCCTGGTTTAGTTCTGGTTTAGTTTTGGTTCTGGTCCTGGTTCAGTTCTGGATTAGTTCTGATTCTGGTCCTGGTTCATTCCTGGTTTAGTTTTGGTTCTGGTCCTGGTTCAGTTCTGGATTAGTTCTGATTCTGGTCCTGGTTCATTCCTGGTTCAGTCCTGGTTTAGTTTTGGTTCTGGTCCTGGTACAGTCCTGGTTCTACTCCTGGTTCAGTCCAGGTTTAGTTTTGGTTCTGGTCCTGGTTCAGTCCTGGTTCTGCTCCTGGTTCAGTCCTGGTTTAGTTTTGGTTCTGGTCCTGGTTCAGTTCTGGATTAGTTCTGATTCTGGTCCTGGTTCATTCCTGGTTCAGTCCTGGTTTAGTTTTGGTTCTGGTCCTGGTACAGTCCTGGTTTAGTTCTGATTCTGGTCCTGCTTTAGTTCTGATTCTAAACCTGGTTCAGTCCTGGTTTAGTTCTGGTTCTAGTCCTGGTTCAGTCCCGGTTTAGTTCTGATTCTGGTCCTGGTTCAGGCTTGGTTTAGTTTTGGTTCTGCTCCTGGTTCGGTCCTGGTTTAGTTCTGATTCTGGTCCTGGTTTAGTTTTGGTTATGGTCCTGGTACAGTCCTGGTTTAGTTCCGATTCTAGTCCTGGTTCAGTCCTGGTTTAGTTCTGATTCTAAACTTGGTTCAGTCCCGGTTTAGTTCTGGTTCTGGTCCTGGTTCAGTCCTGGTTTAGTTTTGGTTCTGGTCCTGGTTCAGTCCTGATTCTGCTCCTGGTTCAGTTTTGGTTCTGGTCCTGGTTCAGTCCTGGTTCTGCTCCTGGTTCAGTCCTGGTTTAGTTTTGGTTCTGGTCCTGGTTCAGGTTCAGTCCTGGTTTAGTTTTGGTTCTGGTTCAGTCCTGGTTCTGGTTCTGGTCCAGGTTCAGTCCTGGTTTAGTTTTGGTTCTGGTCCTAGTTCAGTCCTGGTTCTGGTTCAGTCCTGGTTTAGTTTTGGTTCTGGTCCTGGTTCAGTCTTCCCTTTAGTCCTGAACTTGGGCTCAGTTCCTCGGTCACAGTCCAAACCCAGTGAGACCTTGTGTCGTTGTGGTTCTGATGTCTCGGGACTCGGGACTCAGTCCAGATCCACCCCATCCTCATCTATGCTGGTCTGGACCTGACTGTCACCGGAACCCGCTCAGTAACGTGGTTTACTTCCGCGTCTGACGTCGGCTAGCGCATTAGCTTAGCCACAGTCAGTGTCACCGAGAAGCAGTGGAAACGAAACCTGGTTCGAGATCAGGCGGTGTCGGTCTCGGCATCGCTCGGGTTTTTCCGGGTGAGGGGACTGACCTGCTCTGTGCAGCTTGACTTCGGGCTTCAGCACAGCATCGAGCAGCCTCCTCTGGCGGCAGATCTCCCGCTCTGACCGCTCCACTCTGTCTTCGTACTCCGCCACGGTTTCCTCAAACAGACCGACGATCTCCTCCGCCGCCGCCGTTAGCCGCTCGGTGAGCAGCGCTCTCAGCGCCGGGACTTCAGCCGGTTCTTCTCCTTTCTCCACCTGCAGCAGAAAGTCTTCAGCGGCGGCGCTGATCCGCTCATGGACCGACACCCGCAGCAGCTGCACGGCGCACATTTCCCTTCTTTTCTGCGCTTTTTGAGCTTCGAGCGAACAAAGAGAGGCAGCGGGAGGTAAACAGAGACACCGAGTTCCGCGTCGACGACAGTTCGCTCAGAGGAGAGCGAAGCGACGGGGCGAACAGCGACCTCTGCTGGACTGGAGGGGAAAGACAGGAACACAGACCAAACTGAGACTGAGTCCGAGTCCGAGTCTCTGAGACTGAGTCCGAGTCTCTGATTCTGAGTCCGAGTCTCTGAGTCTGAGACTGAGTCCAAGCCTCTGAGCCCGAGTCTCTGAGTCTGAGTCCGAGTCTCTGATTCTGAGTCTGAGTCCGAGTCTCTGAGTCTGAGTCTGAGACTGAGTCCAAGCCTCTGAGACTGAGTCCGAGTCTCTGATTCTGAGTCCGAGTCTCTGAGTCTGAGTCCAAGCCTCTGAGCCCGAGTCTCTGAGTCTGAGTCTGAGCCCGAGTCTCTGAGTGAGTCTGAGACCGAGTCCGAGTCTCTGAGACTGAGTCTCTGAGTCTGAGTCTGAGACTGAGTCCGAGCCTCTGAGTCTGAGTCCGAGTCTTTGAGTCTGAGCCTCTGAGTCTGAGTCCGAGTCTCTGAGTCTGAGTCTCTGAGACTGAGTCCGAGTCTCTGAGTCTGAGTGCGAGTCTCTGAGACTGAGTCCAAGCCTCTGAGTCCGAGTCTCTGAGTCTGAGTCCGAGTCTCTGAGACTGAGTCCAAGCCTCTGAGTCTGAGTCTCTGAGTCTGAGCCCAAGTCTGAGTCCAAGTCTATGAGTCAGAGTGAGTCTGACTGATGCGGCAGCTGCACAAAACACCTTACGTTTTCTACTTAAGTCTGACTCTTACAAAAATGTAGATCCAGGAGAATTTAAGGAGAAACACTTTAATACATGAGTGACTTGAGTAAGGAAACCTTAATGAGAAGACTCTTTTTGACTGACTCCACATTAAAAACTGTTTATTACAGTGGATCAGAGTCAGTAATGGACCAGGACACCATACCCTCAGTCTGAATCTGGTCTGAGAATCATGAAGCAGCAGCTGACAACAGGTGTCCCTAATAAATCGCTCCTTTGTGTGTTTTTATTTTCATATTTGATTTATCAGCTGATCGATGACGAGGAACCTGTCAACTCAGTTTAAATAAAAACAGGAAGTCAGAAAATATCAAATCTTTATTTTTTACATGATTCAGTTTAAACCCTGAACTCACCTGTTTGTCTAATAACATCACTCAGATGAATGAAACATTTTCTACCTGAGCAACATGTCAAACACCTTCATACTCATCATCCTCACAGCTTCATCACACACAGACTCACAAAGGTGACAGTTCTCACCTGGTGAGACAGGTGAGAGGGAGACAGGAGAGACAGCTGAGAGGTGCTCCTCAGGGTTCTTGCGATGAGTCTGGTTTGTGCTGGTCTGACCTCAGCTGTGGTTCTGTGGACACCCTGGACCAGGTCCTATGTGTTCTGGTCTGAGCTTAGGATCATGGATATGAACCTCTTCTTCTGTGTCTGACCAACAGCATCAGGTCAACACTGAAACTTGGTCCAGGAACTGGTCTCCTGTCATGTTTGGATCTTAAGGAACCACAGGATCTAAACCAGAAGTTAAAAACTCCTGCAGCTTCTTCTGCACTGTTCTGCTGGATCTTCAGGAAACTCGACTCTGCAGCTCCACCCAGGAACCAGACCAGGGACGAATCCTAATCCCTGGTTCTTGCAACGGAACCAGGCCAGGTTCCAGAGTTACTACAGAGAAATCAACTACATCAATAGAGACGTGGCTTTGTAGACGAGTGACTGATGACATGAAGCAACAAGCTGACTCCTCACAGCTGGATGAAGTTGGCATGAACTTCCTGTCCTTTTAGATTGGGACTCTCCACTGACTCTTTGGCAGCTCGCTCTCCGGCATGGACCTTCATGTGTGAGTCCACCGAGCGTTTCTCCTGGTAGCTCTTCCCGCACACGTGGCAGCTGTAAGGTTTCTCCCCGGTGTGTGTCAGCATGTGTCTCTTCAGATCGATCTTCTGGACGAAGCCTTTGCTGCAGAGCTGGCAGCTGAATGGTTTCTCCTTCTTGTGAAACCTTTCGTGCGTCTCCAGCGAGATCTTCTGGCGGAACCTTTTCCCGCAGAGGCTGCAGATAAACGGCTTCTCGCCCGTGTGGATCCTCATGTGGGAGTCCAAGTTGCCGATCTGCCGGAAGTCTTTTCCACAGACTCTACAGGTGTATGGTTTCTCCCCGGTGTGGATCCTCTTGTGCACGTCCAGGTGCTGGCTCATGGTGAACTTCTTCCCACAGACGTCACAGGAGTAGATCCTCGGCTTACCACCCGTGTGGCTCTTGATGTGTCTCTTCAGGACGGTGTTTTCAATGAATGTCTTCCCACAGAACTCACAGATGTACGGTCTCTCGCCAGCGTGCAGCTTCATGTGCCGCTCCAGAGAGCCTTTCCTGGGGAAGTCCTTGCCACAGTCTTTGCACCTGAAGGGCTTCTGGCCAGTGTGTGTCCTCATGTGGATCTCCATGTCCCTGAAGCTGATGCCACAGATGTCACAGATCCTGCTGGTCTCTCTGTGACTCTGGACATGGACCTGCAGACTCTCTGAGGACTCTGCCTGCTCTCCACAGATACCACAGCGATACTCAGGATCAGCAAAATGAGTCTCAGCGTGCCGCACAAAGTTACCTTTATTGTGAAAGGCGTTCCCGCAGACCTTGCAGCAGTGGGAGGGAGTGAGACTCGGTTTCCTGCGTCCCGTCCTGGCAGCGGGCTGCTCGTCGGACTCGTGACTGCGGATGTGTCGCCTCAGCTCTGCGCTCTTTGCGAACCCTTTCCTGCAGACTTTGCAGCTGAATGGCATCTGTCCCTCGTGGGCCTTCATGTGTCGCTCCAGCGAGCCAGCGTGACTGAAGTCCTTGCGGCAGACAGTGCACCTGAACGGTTTCTCTGCTGTGTGGATTCTCATGTGCGTCACCATGTTGCCCTTCTGGTTAAAGCCTTTTCCGCAGATGTGGCAGTTGAAGGGTTTCTCTCCGGTGTGCAGCCTCAGGTGTGTCTCCTGAGCTCGGATGGAAGGGAACTTCTTGCCGCAGACGTCGCAGGTCCTGCTGGTGTCGCGGTGCGTTTGAAGGTGGAGCTTTAGACCGTCACTGGACTCCAGATACTCCCCACACAGACCACACAGACGTTCTGCCTCCTTCCAGTGTTTCTCCACATGTTTCATCAAGAAGCCTTTCCTGTCAAAGGATTTCCCGCACACTCTGCAGCAGTGAGCCATTGCCTCTTCATCATCCTCTTCCTCCTCACCAGCAGGATCCTCCCGAGAGGTGGGTTTGCGGTCTGGTTCTGATGCGGCCTCCAGTTTGGAGGACGTGCCAGGGAGAGGCTCCTTCAGGTGTTGGTCATCGGACAGACTCTGGACACCGACCGACAGACACAACTCTGCAGAGGAAACAGTCGGAGATCAGATCAGTGAGAACGCTTCTTCTGATTCGCCCACTGATCAATTCACTGACCAATCAACGTTTCCTTTGTGCATAAAACATCAGGAAAAAAAAAAATCACTGAATGTTCAGTCTGACAGTCACATGACCATGACAGAGACAGGGACAGAGAGAGAGGGACAGAGAGAGGGAGAGAGAGAGACAGAGTGAGGGACAGAGAGAGATGGACAGAGAGAGAGACAGAGAGAGAGACAGAGAGTGAGGGACAGAGAGAGAGAGGGAGAGAGAGAGAGAAAGACAGTGAGGGACAGAGAGAGAGAGGGAGAGAGAGACTGATTGAGAGAGAGAGAGGGACAGAGAGAGAGAGGGAGAGAGAGAGAGAGACAGAGAGAGAGGGAGAGAGAGAGTGAGAGAGAGCACAGAGAGAGAGAGAGGGAGAGAGAGGACAGAGAAAGGGACAGAGACTGAGTGAGACAGAGAGAGAGACACAGAGAGAGACTGAGTGAGACAGAGAGAGAGAGACAGAGAGAGAGGGACAGAGAGAGAGAGAGACAGAGAGGGAGAGAGGGAGAGAGAGAGGGAGACAGAGACAGAGTGAGTGAGAGAGGGAGAGAGAGAGTGAGAAAGGGAGAGAGACAGAGAGAGAGGGAGAGAGAGAGTGAGAGAGAGCACAGAGAGAGAGAGAGGGAGAGAGAGGACAGAGAGACAGAGAGAGGGAGAGAGAGTGAGTGAGAGAGAGAGAGAGACAGAGACAGTGAGTGAGAGAGAGGACAGAGAGAGAGAGAGAGAGTGAGTGAGACAGAGACAGAAAGAGAGCGAGAGAGAGACAGGGAGAGAGAGAGAAAGAGAGAGACAGAGAGAGAGACAGAGACAGAAAGAGATCGAGAGAGAGACAGACAGAGAGAGACAGAGAGAGAGAGACAGAGTGAGGGAGACAGGGAGAGAGAGAGAAAGAGAGAGAGACAGAGACAGAAAGAGAGCGAGAGAGAGAGACAGACAGACAGAGAGAGACAGACAGACAGACAGACAGAGACAGACAGACAGACAGAGACTGAGACAGACTAGTAAAGATCAATACATAATCGTCGACGTCACTGTGAAGTCTGTGTGATGCGGCTGAAAGCTCTGGCTGATTAAATGAACCCGAGTCCTCCCGCTGTTGTTGGATCTGTATCCGGACACCGACCTGTCCTGTCTGCTCCGGGTCCTGGTCTCGGACAGTCCCCGCGGCCCTCCGGCTCTCTGTCGGCCGACCTGGTGGCTCTGAAGGCGGTGAAGATCTCCTCCACAGCCGCGGAGATCCGCTCCGTCACCAGCTCCCTCAGCAGCTCCAGCTCCGCGTGGCCGCGCTCCTTCAGCAGCCAGAAGACGTGGTCGGCGGCGGCCGCGAGCTGCTGGTCGATCACCGCCCTCAGGCTGCGGCTCTCGGCACTTTTCGACCGTTTTTTGGACATTTCGCCAGAACAAAGACCAGAATGTAAACAAAGCGAGGACGCTTCCGGGATCCCAGACACAGCGTCTTACGTAGAGATTTTGACGTTGATTACGATTAGCCGTTACGTCACTTCCTGCGTCGGCGGGAACGTGGCTTCAGGATTGCTAACATGCTAACTGCTATCTGCACACTAAAAACACAATAATAGAAACAATTTCTGAAAAGTTGATCGGGGGTTCAATTTGCTTACGTCATCGGTTTTACGTTTCCAGTCTGTTGGTCGTGAGAACGCAGCTCTAAATGCTCCACGGTAGGCACTCCAACCCAGACTCCGTTAAAAAACAGACCTGTTAAATGTTTCTTTACTGATCTACTGACATAACGGCACAACAGGTGTGAATATGTTTTAGTCATTTATCAATGGGTAGTAGTAAATTCGGATATTAACATGGATCCATCCGTTAACATTTTAATGTGACGAGGTCCAGATCAAAAACCCGTAGAATTATATCACATTTATCCTTGAATTATTAGAATTTTGGTAGGAGTTTGGTGTGATGGGGCAACTGTGTGTTTGACGTTGCAGGTCCATGTTGAAATGACTGATCTGAGAGTAGGAACTGAATCCTTCGAGACCTCGTAGCAGTTGCGATGCCTTATAAGAAGAAGAAGAACAACTCTGTCCCGGACAGATGGGTGGACTACTGTCCTGTAGGGCAGAGGATACCAGGGACTCGATTCATCACTTTCAAAGTGCCTTTGAAACCATCTCTGAACTGCCAGGTTCCTGCATCAGAATCATTTTGTCTCTGGGACCTGCTAGAGACTCTTGACAACCAAGACCAGCAGCTGGGTCTGATCATTGACCTCACTTTCACCACAAGGTACTACAGACTGACGGACGTCCCACAGTCCTGGTCTTACATCAAGATCCCCACAGAGGGTCGCCAGGTTCCTCCTAATGCCACCATCCTGAGCTTCAAACGGGCCGTAAGGCAGTTCCTGAAGGAGAACCAGGACAACAACAAGCTAATTGGAGTCCACTGCACCCATGGCCTGAACCGCACTGGGTACCTGGTCTGCAGATACTTGATCGACGTGGACGGGCTGGATCCTCCAGTAGCAGTGGAGCTCTTCAACTTCTGCAGAGGTCATTGCATCGAGAGGCAGAACTACCTCGAAGACCTGCAGCGAGGGGCCAGCAGGAGCAACCACGGCATTGACCAGCCGGAGCAAGCTGCAGTCAAAGGGCTCGCCCCAGAGAGGCCACCACAGAGCACCATCGCTAAACAGGAGACACACCCATCTGCTAGTGACCCAGCAGAGACTCAACCAGCCAGAGAGAAGCCACGTCCTGCAACCCACCGCGATCAGAGACGCCAGCACAGATGCATAGACCACAGATCTCCACAGGGGGGCCCTCTCCCCACCCCCCCTTTACTCCCCACACGTGCTTCACTAACCACACCCACTATGCTCTCTTATGTTTGGAGATCCGCCCATCACCCTGCAGCCCCGCCCCCTCCCTCAGCAGAGACAAACTTCAGAGACAAAACCTGATTTTGTTAAACATCTCTGGTAAAAACCTCTTTACTTCAAATGAAACAACTTCATTCTCAAATTCAAAGGAAGTCAAATTAAATTTTCAAAATGAAGTTCAAAATCTACAGAAAATGTCATTTGAAGTGAAGTTTTTTGAAATATTTTTACTTTTCTTTTGTTCAATATCAAGATTCTTTTTCTACTTAAATGACAAACTGACTTCATCATCCCTTTGCTTTTTTTTTTTTTTAAATGTGAAATAAAAAATTTTAATCTATAAGAAAACCGTAGTTTAACTGTCAGACTCCTGAGTGATGTCATAAGAAGTCACAGAGGTCAGAACTACAAACCAAATGTTCATGTCTTCCTCCTCCTCCTCTTGGGTCTGTCCAGACTCTCAGGGTCCTTGTTTTTCCTGTGGGGGCAGCACCTGTGTCTCTTCTTCCCCCCCTGGAGAAAACTCCTCCCACAGGTGTCACACCTGTCCTGGTTCTGGTTCTCGTGGAGTCTGGTGTCAGAGTTTGAGCACAGGTGAATCCCCCCCCCCTGCTCTCAGCCCTGGTCTGTTTTTTGGGGTTCCTCCTCCTCCTAGTGTCAGGGGTCTTACATGGTTCCCCACACAGACTACAGACCAGCTCTGCCCCCTACAGGTGAGCTTTGATGTGCTTGAACAAAAACCTGCAAACTCTAAAAGTCTGGCTGCAGACCCTGCAGCTGAATCCTCCTGGTCCTGTTCTGCAGCTGGGCTTTGGCATTGGTATGTTGGACACAGGTCTGGGCTCAGAACAGTATTTGCTGTAGTTATCACTTTCAGTCTCCGAGGACAACACCAGCAGGACACCCTGATCTGGAGCCACTGATCCCGGGTCTACCTGAGCAGTCCCAGCAGTGGACCGATCCAGGTCCTCACCTGGTCTCACCACACATTGGGAATTGTAGGTGAACTTGATGATTTCAGCCTCATCCAGGTCATAAAGCTGCTCCTGTTCTTTATCTCGCAAGGACTATGGGTCCTCCTTAAGACTAGGCTTAAAACCTTCCTCTATGACAGCGTTTAGTTCGGGCCGGTTCAGGTAGCTCTGAACCATTTTTATGCTGCTATAGGCTTAGACTGCTGGGGGACACATCAGGTTACATGGAGCTCTCTCCTCCTCTCCTCTCCTCTCCTCTCCTCTCCTCTCCTCTCCCACACTTTAAATTATCATTTTCACTATCTACTGCACCTTGTAGTTTGGCCTTGGTGTCCCGCTCTCTCTCTCTTGTGTTTCCACAGATCCACTGAAGCTCCATCTCTCTCCACCAACCGTCCCCTCCATCACCCCCTTCCCCTTTTCCCCCTGCTGTTAAACCGACCTGCCCTTCCCTCCCAGGAACCAGTCTACCACCCATTACCCCCATTAAGCTGCCTGACTCTCCCTGCCTTCCCTCCCACCAAAAACTGCCTTCATTAGCTCCTGACACCATTTCCATCTGTGCATATTCTGTATTGTTACCTGTTTTCTTGTCTGTTTACAACATCTATTGCCCGTCTGCCCGTCCTGGGTGAGGGATCATCCTCTGTTTCTCACCATGAGGTTTCTCTTTTTTTCCCTGTTAAAAGGTTTTTGTTTTGAGTTTTTCCTCAGGCGAAGTGAGGGTCTAAGGGCAGAGGATGTTGTTATGATGCTATGTAAAGCCCTTTGAGACAAACTGTAAAAATGGGCTATACAAATAAAATTGCCTTGCCTTGCCTCCTGGACCTGGACTTCTGGACTCCCCATCAGCTGGTGAGTGCAGAGAAACAAATTAAAGACCAACATCACAGAGACTGCAGACCTAGCTCTGAACTAGACTGAGTCCTGGAACCTGGTATCTCAACACCTGTCACCTGTCTAAGGACAGGAAGTCTGAAGACAGGACGTTTACCTGTGCAGGTGTTTTACTGAAGAGCAACAACTTCAAAAACAGTTTTTACAATGTCAGGAAACAAACCACTTCCGCCCTGACAGGTAAAATACATCCGCCTGTGACACTATTCACAGGAAGACGTTTAATGTGAAAAACGAGATGACGTCAGTCGGACACGTGCAGCTTCACAACAACCTGTTACCTGTATGGAGGGCCTGAGGACCGTGTTACACCTGGATCACCGCCCAGTCCTGCTTGGTCCTGGACCTCAGCGGCTCCACAGGTAAAACACCTGTACACTCTGACCGGTCTGACCCGGACCCTCAGGTGCGTCCTCACCTGCGGACGGAAGCTCCATGAGCGGTTTGTGGAGCGCGCAGAGCAGCGCATGTTGGCGGGAGATCACCTCCCGACTCAGAGCCGCTTCCTGTTCGTATTTAACGAGCTGCCAAATACTCCTGGACCCGGGACACGAGCTGCCGAGACCCGCGGACTGCTGCTAACAGCTAACGATGCTAACAGACTTTCGATTTGTCTAACAGACTGCTTGGGACTTCCGCTGTCCTTCAGAATAAAAGCAGCAAAGAAAGAAAAGCAGAGAAATTGCGTTTCAAAAGATTTGTGTCTGTAAATAATCATGACAATAACTCAAAAACTAAATAAAATAAAATTGGATTAAATTAGATTTTCCTATATCAAATTATACTGTTATTTTAAATAAATAAAGTTTGATTATATTAAATTAGATCAGATTAATCACACTCATCCAGTATTATATCTATGTGTTATGTATATTGTGTCTATATGCTGTGCTTTTATTTTTAGACCTACATTGTGCAATATTATATTAAAGATTCTTTATCACTGTATGTTTTTTATTTTAATTATGAATTTCTTCTGGATATTTCTCTTGAGAACGGCTGCAGACTGACCTGTTATTCATCATCCTTAAATCATTGACTTTCTCTCTATTTAACAAACATTTGTATAATTTACTTGTTTAAATATCAGCAGTTTAGTTAAACAGTGATTCTGAAATTCCTGTGGTTATTTTATTCTTTTTCTTTCTCTGTAGAAATAAGTTTTCAGAATTTCTTTTCATCACAACATCACATTACATTCACAATGTTCACAACATTTACACTACGTTCACATCAAACAACAAAGGTTCATGTTTTTATTCACGGAGACGTTTCTGCTTCATTCATCACTTCTTTCTCTTCACAGACGTCGATCTTCTGAAACACAACAACACAAATCATGACCAGCACACAACAACACACATCGACAAAAGTGTGCGCATGTTGTTGTGTATTTTTTGTGTAGTTGTGCAGTTGTGTAGCTGTAGTAGTAACTGCTGTGATGACTGCTCCACCTGGACACTAGGTGTCCCTGTTGTCTTGTCTCTTTGGTTTTTCCCTTGTGCTGCAGGTGGTGGTTGGAGGGTCGTCAGCTGAAGGGGCCACACTGGGCTGGTGTGTGCTGCTGGAATAAACTGCCCTCGTTCTGGAGCCTGGCTGGGGGGTGGCTGTTGGTTCCTGCTCCTGGTAGACCTGGGCGGCAGCTGCCGTTTTCTTTTGTGTTATATTTCATGACGTTGTTGTTGGGTTAGGTCATTTAATTCACTCTTTTGTAAATAAATTATTTTTTCTTTAAAAATTCTAACTGGTGCCGTTTCCCTTCCTTGTTGCAGTACTTGAGCCAGGCTGTGACAAATGGGGGCTCGTCCACTCATCTGTTCCATGGTAAAGATTTGTGTAGCACTGTTGCTTCAGTTAGTAATAAGTAGTTTGATGGGTGGAGACTGAGTTTATGAATGAAACAGGTACTCTGGTTGTTGCTGCGTCAGTGTGACGTTGACACTCAGTTGTTTCCTGTCACATGCAGCATTTTTGTGACTGAAGGCAACGGTCGTTGAGGAGACATGGACGAGTGTGGTAAGTGTATTGGCTGTGTATTGTTTTGAGTTTAGCGGCTGTACTTCCTAATAAGTCTGTTTTCTTCTGAAGTTTTTGTCACCAAGATGAATTATGTTGGTGATATTTTTGTGGCTCAGCTCTGTAAACGCCCTTGGTAAATTTCTGCTGTTCTGTCCCCATCAGACTTAAGTGTGAAAAAGTGCAGCACATTAGCACCAGAGATTAGTTAGAATCTGGTCAGGCAGGAGTCAGGTGTTAAACTGCATCTGTTTGGTAATGGGTTTGACTCGGTTGAGGCGGCTGCCTCTAGCGAAGCTGGGGCAACTTTTGAACAGTGACTGAATAACTTTTAAAGAGTTATTTTTGTTGCAAATAGAAGTTAAAAGATTGGAACTGGAGACACAGATTAAGATTGAATAATGTAAGTGGTGTGAGGCAGCTCTCTGTTGGCTTTGCAGGGTTAGGGTTAGGGTTTTGTGAACATGATCCGATACGTTTTTCTCACTCTTTGAGCGGTCGGCCAAGAGTAGAGACTGGTTTGATGCTGAACGCACATTACTGTTGCAGGGCATTTTGACAGGTAATGCAGAAAGAAAGGTTTATGTGTTGGTCAAGGCTGCAGCGTAAAAAGCTTATGAGTGGGTGCCTGAGGCATATCAGCTGAGGCTTAGATTGTGGGAGAAGTCTGGTAGGCAGACACATATGGAGTTTGCCAGGGAGTTAGTTACTCGATATACCCCTTGGTGCACTTCACTAGGTGTCCATACTTATGAAGCGTTGTGTGATTTGATCTTTCTGGAGCAGTTTAAAAATTCTGTAGCCAGTCACATTGCTACCTTTGTAAATGAGCACAAAGTGAAGACACTTGCAGAGGCAGCTACTCTGGCAGATGAGAATGTTTTGACACTGTGATGATCATGAGTACAGGGCTCGGGGTGATCCTGGCTACAAGGAAGATGGCAGTAAGTTTCAGCTAGCTGGTAAACGGTGGGAGGAGGCAGACAGTCCGCTCAGAATCTGTTTCATTTTGATCCTGGTAAGGTATGTAATTATTGGAAAGGCAGGGGGCATTGGAAGGCTGAATGTCCCATGAAGTCCAGATCAAAAAGTGGGTTCAGTAATTGCGCTTGCTGCTCCTGTCAGGAATATCAGTCCTGTCAGGCTACCATGTGGCAGTTCCTCCGGTATCATTTCTTCTTGTACCATTTCTCCTTCTAAACAGGTGGAAGCTGATGAGTGTTGTAGCCCTGGGCGCCCAGATTTCTCAGCTTTTGTGTCTGATGGCCATGTGTCACCGGTGGGGAATTATGTCATGGCACCAGTAAAAATCTCGAGAGACACTAGAGCTTTTAATTAATTTATTGTGAATCCTGTGCTGCTTTTTTCTGAGCGTTGTTAGCAACCAGGGAGTTTGTACAGGAAAGCACCAGGTTTAGCCTAAATGACCTTGTAATTAGGTATAAGGTTCACAGGCCTCTGTTGTATGATCATGTGGTTCAATCTGACCCCCCTGAGAATCTTCTGGATTATGTCAATGGGTTCCACACCATTTCCATGCTGTGCATATTCTGTATTGTTACCTGTTTTCTTGTCTGTATACAACATCTATTGCCCGTCTGCCCGTCCTGGGTGAGGGATCCCTCCTCTGTTTCTCACCATGAGGTTTCTCTTTTTTTTCCCTGTTAAAAGGGTTTTTGTTTTGAGTTTTTCCTCAGTCGATGTAATGGGTCTAAGGGCAGAGGATGTTGTTATGATGCTATGTAAAGCCCTTTGAGACAAACTGTTTGTAAAAATGGGCTATACAAATAAAATTGCCTTGCCTTGCCTTGCCTTCCAGCATCGGTTGTATGTGGCCAGAGAGCTAAGAAAAGCTTGGCCTCCTCACAGGTAAAAATGAAGCATTGGTATGACCATAAAGCTAAAAAAAAGGCCAGTCCAGGTGATCAGGTGCTTGCTCTGTTACCACTTGTAACATCATCACTTCTCCATTCCAGGCAAAGTTTCATATACCGTTTTACGCCAGGTTCCTGAGTTGAACTATCTGTTGGAGACACCTGAGTGTAAATGGAAGACTTAAATTTGCCATGTGAATTTGTTAAAACCTTATTTCACTTGTGAATTGCAGTCTTGAGGGATGGGGGAAGGTTAGCAGTAGCAAACTATTAAACCCGTGCTCGGAGTGAATACTGTAGGGAGGCAGTTGTCTGGTAATGTGCCATCAACTGAGGACAATGTGCAGTAGTTGTGTAGTTGTAGTGTGTATTACAGGCACAGACACACACCTGCTGGGCCTGGTCCTTCTCCCTCCTCTTCCTTAGCTCCGACTCCACTGTGCCGTAGAAGTGATTCTCAGCTCTGAGGATCAGCTGATGAGGACTCCCCTCCCCCTCCTCCCTCCCTCCCTCTTTCCCTCCGTCCTCCTCCCTGCTCTGCTCAGATCGACTCCTCTCCTTCAGTCTCACTTCTCTCTGTCGAGCCTCCAGGATCTTCTCTCTCTTCGTTTCTCGCTCCAACATCTGGACACAGACAAAGTGACACATGAGCTCTGACTCCTGGACCAGGAGTCCCCCCCTCACCACACACTCAGGTTCACTTCCTGGGACAAGTGATGTCAGTTCCTGGCTTTAACAGACCATTTGACAGGTCACATGTCAAATAATCACAGTTATGCAACTGACCTTTGTCCTGGCCCTGGTCCTGGTCAAGGTCCTAGTCTTACCTAACTTACCTAACTCATGAGTTTATCAGTGAAGTCAGTGTCACACAGGACAAACAGGGCTTGTTAGAAAGCTGATACTCTAGTTGAAGGAGAAACAAACAGCTCAGACCACCAGGAGAACAAGGCCCTGAAGACCTGATGACACCTGAAGACACTTCCTGTGGGCCGAGGAGGGTTAACGTGTCCTTCAGATCTACATCTATTCTGCTGTAACTCTGCCCACAGTCACACCTCAGACAGGTGACCCTTAGACTCTTACAGCAGCCAGAAGACTCTTCTCATTCTTCTGCAGGGTCGACAGTCCAGTGCACATCTCCAGCAGCGTGGCCCCACCCTGCTGAGAGCCGCACGCCACCAAACGGCCATTATCCTGAAGACGGAGGCTGTACAGAGCCTCGTCACACACCTGAGGATGACCACAGACAACGACATCAGCAACAACACAAACAGCAACAATGACATCTTTAATGAGGCATTAGAGCACCTTGAGACTGAGGGTGGGGTCGTTCTGTTTGAACAGGATGTCCCAGATGTCCAACACACCATCCATCTTCACAGTGAAGAAGACAGAGGGTCTTGTTGGACTCCAGCAGGCATCCATCAAGTACGACATTTGATACCTGAGGGAAAAACACGGGGCTGAAAGCCCAGACTGACCCTGAGCCTGACGGAGAAGAGACTGAGTCCTACCTGGTCCACATGATGGAGGATTCCTTGATGTCCTCAGACCAGATCCGGGCAGTCCAGTCTCCCACAGTGAGGAAGTTTTTGGGAAAGAAGGGGTTCCTCTGCAGGGCATAGACAGGCCCATGGTGACCGTCATACGTACACACTATCTTCTCAGCTGCAGTCTTGGCCTTCCTGTTACATGAGACAACCACGCCCTGCTCCGTCCCCACCATGAACTTGGTCGGCTGCAGAGACACAGAGGACAGAGACGCTGAGTCAGGAGGGTCCATCTGTCATCTGTCATTCATCCATCCATCTGTCATTCATCCATCTGTCCATCCATCCATCCGTCCGTCCGTCCATCCATCTGTCCCTCCCTCCGTCCATCTATCTGTCTATCTTTCATCCATCCATCCGTCATCTGTCCATTCATCCATCTGCCTGTGATCCATCTGTCCATCCATCCGTCTCTTTCATCCATCCATCCATCTGTCTCTTTCATCCATCCATCTGTCATCCATCCATCTGTCTCTTTCATCCATCCATCCATCCGTCCATCCATCCATCTGTCTCCGTTATTGTTGTTATTAGTTGAGAGGCTCTATGAATGATGAATGATACTGAGGCCTTTCCTGAGCTCCTACTCACCATGGTGGGCTCAAACTCCAGAGAGACTGCTCCGAGAGCTCGATCCAGGTTCCCCTCTCTGCCTGGGTCCAGAACCAGACGGTCTGTGGGTTCACTCAGTTTACGGACATCCCACCACAGAACCTGGAGGACAGACAGAGGTTTTTACCCTTTAAAACAATGGAAACAACATGGAAGACCCAGTTCCTGGTCTGGTCAGTCCACCTCAGCCTTCACCTGTCCGTCAGTGGAGGCAGAGAATGCCTCGGTCCCAGTCTTGGACTGGAGCCAGATGATCTTGTAGACTGGATCTCCGTGACTCTGCTCCACAGAGGAAAACTCCACTGGCCGGCTGCCTCTCCGGGTGTCCCAATATGCTGAAACAAACATACCTATTTAGAGACCTTGTCGCAGACAGGAAATCCCCCATTATCCATCTGGACTAGGACCCACCGATCTGCCCGTTGTAGCTGCCTCCCACCAGAGTGTGGGGGTCTTTGGGATTATATTCCAGACAGACGAGAGCAGTTGCCGGCTTCAGGGTCATCTCTGGTCTGTTGGGGTTCTCTGGAACATAAAACAGGTCTGTAAACAGACTGCAGTCTGCTGGTCTTAAATCCGGGGTCTGTCTGACCACCCACCCACATCCCAGATGTAGGAGTCCAGGCTCATGTCTTTACAGATCCTCTGGAACTCCAGGCAGGAGTAGGCAGCCGCCAGCTTCCTGCCGCTGTCAGGATGCCACGACAGACCGGTGACGGTCCGCTTCACCTCGTTAGGATCTCTGCACACACAGGAGAGGAGCCAATCAATCAGGTGGCCGATCAATCAGGTGGCCAATTAATTAGCAATCAGTTTGCTGTCAGCTGCACCTGAAGACGTTGATGGTCTTGGCGGACGGTGGCTCTGGACTTTGCTCCGCCTCCTCTTCAGTCTCAAAATGCTCCTGGTAGATGTCCACGGCGTTGTTCTGTCTGATGCAGTGCTCCATGGCCTGGACCACATGACGACATCACATGATGACATTACACAGTGCAGCTAGGTGGTCTGATCTGGTCTGACCTGGTCCAATGTGGTCTGATGTGGTCTCAGCTGGTCTTATGAGGTCTGATGTGATCTTAGCTGGTTTTATGTGGTCTGATGTGGTCTCAGCTGGTCTTATGTGGTCTGATGTGGTCTCAGCTGGTCTTATGAGGTCTGATGTGGTCTCAGCTGGTCTTATGTGGTCTGATGTGGTCTCAGCTGGTCTTATGTGGTCTCAGCTGGTCTGATGTGGTTTCAGGTTGTCTGATATGGTCTTGGGTGGTCTGACATGGTCTCATGTGGAAATCTTACGCTGCCCAGCTGCAGGGTGCTGTTGAGGTAGCTCTCGTCCTTCTCCACCTTCTTCCTGAAGCGGATGGTTTGTTCCATCTCCTGAGGGTTGACATCTTTGGGCCACCCTCCCTCCACATGGTTTATTCCACAGCTGTCCGACTCAAAGCGCTCTGTGTTCACCTGGACACAGGAGTCACATGACCTCAGTTCAGCTGTGACACAAACCACTGGGCTGAAACACACAAAGGTCTCAGCTCTTTAATGACTCCAGGCTGTTTGTGAACCTGCTGCTAAATCACCTGGTTCACCTGGTTCACCTGGGTCACCTGGTCCACATGGTGCACCTGGTTCACCGGGCTCACCTGGTGCACCTAGGTCACCTGGTCCACCTGGGTCACCTGGTCCACCTGGTGCACCTAGGTCACCTGGGTTACCTGAGTCACCTGGTGCACCTAGGTCAACTGGTTCACCGGGGTCACCTGGTCCACCTAGGTCACCTGGTGCACCTGGGTCACCTGGTCCACCTGGTCCCACAGCTAGGTGCTAGCTAAGGTGTCAGAATATTAGGAACACCCGTGACACTTGCCGTCCTCTACAACAGCATCACTGACTGTGGTTCACACAACTGACCATGAATGGCTTCATGACGGTGGACAGAACAGGTTCTGACTGCACAGACGTATTGTTTTAGATAATATAGTTTAGTTAGTTAGTCTTGGTTATTTGATTGACTGACTGATTGATTGATTGATTGGCTGATGGGAGCCAATCAGCTGCTTTGACTGGTCTGTCTGGTTCATATTTGTGCTTTGTTGTAGGTTTGCCAGACCAGTTAACAAACTAGTTAATGGACAATTTTAAATGTCTTACTGTTGATGTTAGGATCAGGATCAAGTTGTGATAATCTGATGCTGATCCTGATCCTGGACTCAGACTTAAGGACCTGGACTAACTCCATACTGTTGTTTACACCTGACGTCATATGTGTTGAACTCATGTACCTGCCCGTGACGTCCATCAGAGTGAAGCTGGAAATGAACTATGAGTTAACAGTAGAAGTTGATGACGTTAGCACGTAAGTCCCACCTGGTGCTCGGACATGTCCCGGGAAGCCTTCACGGCCTGGTCTCTGGGGGTTTTCTGGATGAACTGCAGACCCAGACTCGGGTCCGGGAGGACGTCCACCAGCAGCTCGACAGGCCGGTCAGAGAACACGCTCTGGCGGCCGAACTCACTGCGGAGCTTCGTGTAAACGTGGACGATCTCCATCTTGAGAACCGGAGCAGTTACCGTGAGCCTCCAACGTCTGATCCGCGGTGCACCGTGTCCTAGCAACGTGGTATAGCGGGAAGGTTTACCGTATCCTAGCAACGGTGAACTTTTTCTAAATCAACTTTATTGAACAGCAACCATATGAACATTAACAGAAACGGTTCCCATCGTTCAAACAGGAGGTTTAAAGACAGACGATGTTTACTTCTAAAATGACGTTAAGCTGTGGTTAATGTTAGATAGGTTCCTAATTTTAGCACATTAAGAACCAAAAGTGTGTTTTCTCTTCTTAAAACTATTCATTTTGACTCAAACGTCGGTTGAATATTTTGGAGTAAACAAAAGAAAACCAACAACACGTCACACAAAGACAACTCAGCTAAAAGTTCATGTTTTAGAATTAGACTGAAACGACATCACAGAAAATGATAAAGTAATACAGTGGCCTGCAAAAGTTTTCATCCACCTTAGACTTTTTCCATATTTTGTCACGTTATGTCCACAAACATAAATATATTTTATTGGAATTTGATGTGAAAGACCAACACAAAGTGGCGCACAATTGTGAAGTACAAAGAAAATTAAACATTATTTTAAATTCTTTTACAAATAAAAAACTGAAAAGTGCGGTGTAAAAGTATTCAGCCCCTTTTCTGTGAGTCAACCAGTTGCCTTCAGAAGTTGCCTGATGATTGCTGATCAAATGTTGACCTAAAGACTAAATAGAGTCAACCTGTGTGTAATCTAATCTCAGTACAAATACAGCTGCTCTGTGACGCCTCAGATGTTCAGAGAATACTGGGGAGCAAACAGCATCATGAAGTCCAAGGAACACACCAGAAAGGTCAGGGATAAAGTTATGGAGATGTTTAAAGGGTTAGGCTATAAAGAGAAGTCCCAAGCTTTGAACATTACACAGAGCACTGTTCAATCCATCATCTGGAAATGAAAGAGTATGGAACCACTGCAAACCTACCAAGACACGATCATCCATCTAAACTCACTGGCCGAACAAGGAGAGCACTGATCAGAGATGGAGCCAAGGGGCCCATGGTGACTCTGGACCACCTGCAGAGATCCACAGCTCAGGTGGGGGAATCTGTCCACAGGACAACTATAGGTCGACTGCACAAATCTGGCCTTTATGGAAGAGGCAAGAAGAAAGCTATTGTTAAAATAAAACCATAAGAAGTCCTGTTAGCAGTTTCCCAGAAGCAACGTGGGGGACACAGCTAACATGTGGAAGAAGGTGCTCTGGGCAGATGAGACCAAACGCTATGTGGAAGAAAACTGACACTGCACATCACTCTGAACACACCACCCCCACTGTCCAACATGGTGGAGGCAGCATTGTGCTCTGTGGGGGCTTCTCTTCAGCAGGGACAGGGAAGATGGTCAGAGTTGATGGGAAGATGCATGGAGCCTAATACAGGACAATCCTAGAAGAAAACCTGTTGGAGTCTGTAAAAGACTTGAGACTGGGGCGGAGGTTCACCTTCCAGCAGGACAACGACCCTGAACATGAAGCCAGGGCTACAATGGGACGGTTTTAAAACTATACCGCACTTTTCAGTTCTTTATTTGTAAAAAAAATTTAAATCATGTATAATTTTCTTTGTACTTCACAATTGTGTGCCACTTTGTGTTGGTCTTTCACATCAAATTCCAATAAAATATATTTGTTTGTGGTCATAATGTGGAAAAGTTCAAGGGGTATGAAAACCTTTGGAAATGTATACATTTTCACACAGAAACAGGATGTTCACATATTCTTCATTTGTTGTCTCATTTTAAAAGACATCAAGTACAATTTTAATACAATCTCAGTCAGACTCAGAGACTTGGACTCAGTCTCAGACTCAGTCTCAGACTCAGAGACTCAGACTCAGTCTCAGACTCAGAGACTCGGGCTCAGAGGCTTGGACTCAGACTCAGAGACTCGGACTCAGACTCAGAATCAGAGACTCGGACTCAGTCTCAGAGGCTTGGACTCAGTCTCAGACTCAGACTCAGAGACTCGGACTCAGACTCAGAATCAGAGACTCGGACTCAGACTCAGAGACTCGGGCTCAGAGGCTTGGACTCAGTCTCAGACTCAGAGACTCGGACTCAGACTCAGAATCAGAGACTCGGACTCAGAATCAGAGACTCGGACTCAGTCTCAGAGACTCGGACTCGGACTCAGTCTCAGTTTGGTCTGTGTTCCTGTCTTTCCCCTCCAGTCCAGCAGAGGTCGCTGTTCGCCCCGTCGCTTCGCTCTCCTCTGAGCGAACTGTCGTCGACGCGGAACTCGGTGTCTCTGTTTACCTCCCGCTGCCTCTCTTTGTTCGCTCGAAGCTCAAAAAGCGCAGAAAAGAAGGGAAATGTGCGCCGTGCAGCTGCTGCGGGTGTCGGTCCATGAGCGGATCAGCGCCGCCGCTGAAGACTTTCTGCTGCAGGTGGAGAAAGGAGAAGAACCGGCTGAAGTCCCGGCGCTGAGAGCGCTGCTCACCGAGCGGCTAACGGCGGCGGCGGAGGAGATCGTCGGTCTGTTTGAGGAAACCGTGGCGGAGTACGAAGACAGAGTGGAGCGGTCAGAGCGGGAGATCTGCCGCCAGAGGAGGCTGCTCGATGCTGTGCTGAAGCCCGAAGTCAAGCTGCACAGAGCAGGTCAGTCCCCTCACTGGACCCGGAGCCAGCACATACACATCGACTGACACTTCCGCTCAACTTCAAAATAAAGGCCTGAAAGAGTGAGGCGGTGTTTCTGTTTCCTGTCACTGTGGTCCCACAGTCTCATCCAGTAGAGTTCACCAAACCACCCAATTAGTCCTGAGCCTCAAAGTCAGAACATCAGGTCTGTCTTTGTCAGGTCCACTCGCCAGCTAGGACCAGTTCAGGGACCAGGTCATGTCCGGTCTTCAGTCAGACAGTAAGAACCTGGTCCAGGTCTTAAAGACCCACTTCATCAGCTGACAACACACCACAATGTTGGGGCATGGCCTGGGAGGTCCGCCGGTCGTCCACTCATCGTGTCGATCACTGAAGACCAGAAGAGACCATTTGACTCTGAGGGTGCGTTGAAGATAAAGGTGTCTCCTGAGCTTAGGTGTCTGTCAGCTGATTTTCCCTCCGTGGTTCCAGTTAACATTCTGATGATGTCATCGATAATATAAATATAATTAAATGTTTGTGTACTGAAATGATGTGAATTCTTCTTCTACACTGACCTCACCTGTGACAGGAGAGGAAGTGGTGGACCTCCACTGATGCAGTCAGGTGTGGGGGCGGGGCTTCTCAGGGCCCAGGACAGGTGAAAAAAAACACTTGATGTGTTAATGACAAGTTTGTTTTAATAAGGTTTGTGATGTCATGGGGGGAGGAGCAAAGGGTGTGAGTCACACACAGAATATCAGTGAGAATCAATAACCAATCAGAACCAGGGGGCGGGGCTTTGGAGCAGCATAAACTACACACAAAGACATGCAAATGTTTAGTCGACCTGTCTCAGACCAAGATGGCTGCACCTAGAGCCATATGATCAGGTACTGATCAGGCATTCTGTCTCCTCAGAGCTGCAGTCAGTGACCCAGAACCAGACAGACCTTCGGCCTCCAGACCCTGCAGACCTCAACCAGACCACATCTGAACTCAACAGCGAAATCTCCTGCCCACTGACACCTCGCTCCCCCTCCCCCAACTACAGCCTGCCCGTGTCACCAAGCAGCTCAGTCGTCCTCAGTGACGCTGATCCAGACAGTGACTGGACCGAACCCAGTCAGGCTCTCAGATCCTTAAGGAAAAAGAAACGAGGCCGGCCCCCACTCTCCATCAGAAACAAGCGGAAACGGTCGACTCCGGCACAAACCTTCAGCTGTCATGTTTGTGGACGAGCTCTGCAGGGGAAAGGCTTCCTGCTTAAACATGTCCTACAGGTCTGCGCCAAAGACCCAGACCGCCGCTGCGGCTTCTGTGGCGAGCGTCTAGACTCAGCTGATGAGCTGATGGCTCACCTGCGATCGCACCAGGAGCAGAGTAAAACCTGCTCCTTCTGCGGGAAGAGCTTCCAGTCCATCCTGGCCCAGGAGCTGCACGTCCGACTGCACACCGGAGAGAAACCATACAGCTGCGACGTCTGTGGCAAGAAGTTCAGTCAGAAAGGAAACCTGATGTCGCACACGCGCATCCATGCCTCAGAGAAACCCTTCCAATGCACTCAATGCAGCCGCGCCTTCTGTCACATGACATCTTTAGAGCGACACATGCAGGAGCACGGTGGTGAGGAGGCACACACCTGCAGCATCTGTGGCCAGGACTTTAAGAAGCAGCACAGCCTGCGACGTCACATGACAACTCATCATACAGATGCTGGCTACAAACCGAAGAGATACCGCAGCTGTGCGCCATCCTATGTCTGTAAAGTGTGTGGAGACACATTCCACAGGAAGACCTTCTTAGTCAAACACGTGGAGACTCATCTGCAGGACCCGGACTGCAGCTGCGGACTCTGCGGACACCAGTATGAGTCCGCCACCAGTCTCGCTGGTCACCTACGCTCCCACCGCGAGGTCAGCAACACCTGCGACATCTGCGGGAAGTGTTTTCCGGCTCACGCTGCACTGCAGATGCACATGAGGATCCACACCGGAGAGAAACCATACCTCTGCCGCTTCTGTGGGAAGGCCTTCAATCAGAGCGGCAACCTGAAGACACACCTGAAGATCCACACGGGTGAGCGGGCGTTTTCCTGCAGCCTGTGTGGGAAGGGCTTCACCCAGAAACAGACGCTGGACACTCACGTCCGCTTTCACAACAAGGAGCGACGCTTCCTGTGCCAGGTCTGTGGGAAAGGCTTCATGCAGGACGTGGACCTGAAGAGACACCTGCTGATCCACACCGGAGAGAAACCGTACAGCTGCAGAGTCTGCGGGAAGAGCTTCCAAGCTAAAAGATCCCTCAACGGACACCTCAAAGTCCACACATCAGGGGGGGCTGAGACTGGACCAGAGCCAGACCAGAACTCAGAGCAGCAGAGGACAGACAGTTTCTACTCTGGATTCCTGCAGCTGTAGGGACCAGGGTCAGAGACCTGGCTCAGGAACCAGGGTCAGGTTCAGAGACCTGGGTCCGAGACCAGTGAGGACGGAGACCACACTACATCCAGGTTACTCTTACCCTGATAACAGAAACCAGAAACACATTTGTCAGGTGATCAGGTCTCAGAGCTGCTGAAAGGCCACGGCAGTCCAGAAATAGACAATCAGGTCGCTTTAGACCAGTGTCAGGGTTTTAAAGTCTGTTGTTTATATTTCTCAAAGTGAGATCCGAAACTGGTTTTGATTTGGTATCAGGACTGAAGTCAGGCACCAGGTTTGTTCAAGGTTTCTGGACTTTGACTCGTCGATATTAAATAAGAGGATTCAGGTGAATTTGGTTTCCTTGGTCTTGTGGACTCAGCTGTGCCTGGTCACATGACCTGGACCTGGTTTCAGTGAATAACATTTTTGATCTCAGTCCTGGTCTCCAGTCTTTGTTAAAAAACATTTTGAAAATAAATAAATTCTGCATCTGACTCTATGATAACATCATCACCATCTTCATCGTCATTTCTTGTTTCAGCCTTTTCTGCTCCTAAGTACTACAGTACCCATGAGGCTCAGCGGCTGACAGAGTAAACCTGTTACCATGGTTACAGAGTCTTTGTCTCCATGTACATTTGCTGAGCTGGTCTGTGGTGGATCTGAAACAAGAACCAGGACTCAGGTCTGTTTGTGGTTTCATTGAAACAACACAGAGCTCGGTCCTGGTCCAGTCTTTTATCTTGTAGGAGCAGAATGAAGGACTCTCCAGACCAGCTGGGGGGACCACAGAGAACTAGTCCTTTTATATTACACGCTCCGGATCCTCCGATCCAGCAGGGGTCAGACCCTCCTCCGCGTGGACCCGGAACAGACCCGGGCTGTTTTCCTTCCTGCTGCCCGGCGGACGGAGCTCTGTGCCGGAATGGCTCTGACAGAAACCCCGCCGCGCAGCGGGCTCCGGTTCCTGACGGACTCGGTCTCGGAGCAGCTGAGGCGGCTCGGGGAGGAGGTCTTGGGGCTGTTGGAGAAGCGCAGCGGCGGGTCCGGGTCCTCAGGAGGCCGCCTGCTCCGCCAGCTGCGGCGGCTCCTCACTGAGCGGTTGGCGGCGGCAGCAGAGCGGATCGTGGGTCTGCTGCAGCGGGAGGTGGAGGAGTACCGGCGGCAGCTGGAGCGGCAGAGCCGGCTCCTGGAGGCGGTGCTGAGCCCGGTGGTCCGCCTGGACCGGACAGGTGAGACCAGCGCCATGTTGCAACCACAGTGCCTCTCTGATTGTTGCTAGGTAACCAGAGGTTAGCCAATCAGAGGTCAAACAGACACAACGTCAGACCTCTGCGGGACAAAGATGGGAACCTCTGATCCAGATCAGAACATGGTCCAGCTCTGAGGATCAGCTGAACCAGACACCGGTCCGACTCAGTCTGGTGTCTGATCCACCTTCATCCTGTTTCCGCTGAGGGCTTTTATTGTGAAATTCAGCCGTCCTCTCAGGTGGGGGCGGAGTCAGACCGAAGAACCTGAGGTGAGGAGGAAGATGTGGAAAATTCAATGATTATTACTCCCCACACACACTAAAGCTGTCAATCACATATGTAGCTATGGCAACACTGAATGTACGTTGATCAATCATCACATATTGATTGTTCACGATATGAATAGGAAGACACAGGCTCCGCCCACCCTGAGCCTGGTTCTGGTCCCTTTAAATGACTTAATAAATAAATATAAATAAAATAGATTTTTATTTGAATTTAAATTTGACCCTGTCTTCAGCCTGGTGGGTCTGGTCAGATGGTTTGATCCAGCTCCATGAAAAACCAAGATGTGATTCATATAGTCCTGGTTTGATGGTTCAGGAACCAGCTGAGAACCTTTGTTCAGGGTCATTCTCTCTCTCTCTCTCATCATTTCCTATCAAAATCTAAAGGATCTTAGCTCTCAAAGGTTCAGGTCTAGGAGGTCCTAGTGATCCAAGGGGGTCTAGGAGGTCCATGTCAGATTAACTGGTTCATGTTTACTGGTCTTGTTTTCTCATTCCAGACTCCGCTTGCTCGTCCACGCTCAGGACCAGCTCTGATGAAATCCAGCCTGCCCCCCTCTCCACAGTTCTGCTACGCTCCGCCTCCTCAGATGTCTCTGCAGCCGAAAGCAACGACAGCGGTGACAACTGGAGAGGCAACGGTAAAGAAACTAAGAGGACGGGAGTCGGTGGAGGACGGCAGTCCAGCGGGAGACGGCGGGCAGTGTCTCACTGCTGTATCGCCTGTGGGAAAACTTTCTGCCACAAAGGAAACCTGCTGAAACACATGGAGAGCCATGCAGACGACCATGAGCTAATCTGTGGGCTGTGTGGACGATGTCTTGAGTCCTCCAAAGGTTTGTTGGACCATCTCAGGTCTCACAGGGAAACAAGTGGTGATAGTGGTAGTGGAACGTGTCAGGTCTGTGGCAGAACCTTTCAGAACATGGAGACACACATGAGGAGCCACACGGGAGTGAAACCATTCAGCTGTGACGTCTGCAGCAAGAGCTTCCCCCGAGCCGGGGCCCTGAGGAGGCACAAGAAGATCCACAGCAGGACTCCCAACATCTGCCCAGTCTGTGGACTGACTGTCACCCAGAACCATGAGCTCCAGCAGCACCTGAGGACCCACGAGGAGGACAACGGAGACCGGAGTCAGGCCAAGGTCAAGGATGGCCAGATGGAGAGGCCGAGGTCAAAGAGAGACAAAGGACAGATCTCTGGACTGAGGCCATCTGCATCTCTCTGCTGCAGAGTCTGTGGAGAGTCCTTCCACAGCCGAGGGTTTCTGAGGAAACACGCTGAGACGCACTGCAGGGAGTCTCAGGGCATCTGTGGTGTCTGCGGACAGCAGGTGGACTCACCTGACAGTCTGCTGACCCACCTGCACTCTCACAGAGAAACTGGTGGGACCTGCGGCATCTGTGGGAAGAGCTTCCAGAACATGGAGACGCACATGCGGAACCACACAGGGATCAAACCGTACCACTGCGGCATCTGCAACAAACGCTTCCCTCGGCCTGGAGCGCTGAGGCGTCACAAGAAGATCCACAGTGGGGAGCGACCGTACACCTGCCGGCGCTGTGGGAAGGCCTTCATCGAAAGTAGTGCCCTAAAGACTCACGTCAGAAGTCACTCGTGGGAGATCCAAAATGACAAGGACCCAGATGAGGGACTGGTGGACTCACAGGACCCCTCTGAGGGAAGTCCAGCAGTCCATGAGAAGACCAGGACTCTGAGACAGACCTCGCACTGCTGTAAAGTCTGCAGTGAAGCCTTTCAGAGTAAAGGCAGTCTGAGGAAACATGCAAAGAGTCACTCAGCAGATTCTATCTGTGGTGTCTGTGGCAAAGGTTTCCCGCCCTCAGAGACCCTGACAGACCACCTGCAGACCCACAGAGATGCTGGTAAAATCTGTCACATCTGTGGAAGAACCTACCAGAACATTGAGACTCACATGCGGAGCCACACTGGAGTCAAACCATACCACTGTGGCATCTGTAGCAAATCCTTCCCGAGGCCCGGTGCACTACGGCGCCACAAGAGGATCCACAGCGGAGAAAGACCATACATCTGCGAGTTCTGCGGGAAAACATTTATCGATAACGGTGCTCTGACGACGCACATCAGGAACCACACCGGGGACAAACCAGTGCACCGAGTCTCCTGTGAGACCTGCGGGAAGAGCCTGGCCTCAGTCCATGTCCTGGAGGTCCACAAAAGGATCCACACTGGCGAGAAACCCTTTGAGTGCCGTGTCTGTGGAAAAGCTTTCAGGCAGGTGGGAGGGCTGAACGCCCATATGCTGACCCACACTGGGGAGAAACCGTTCAGCTGCAGCCTCTGCAACAAGAGCTTCAGCACCAAAGGATACCTGGAGACCCACATCCGGTTCCACAGGAAGGAGCGTGCCTTCAGCTGCCACCTGTGCTGGAAGGCCTTTGTCACTAAGAACGACCTGAAGAAACACCTGCTGACCCACACCGGGGAGAAACCCTACAGCTGCAGGGTCTGTGGGAAGAGCTACCAGGAGAAACGCTCCAGAGACGTACACATGAAGGTCCACCAGGACCCTCACACTGGCAAAGAGTCCATCAGGAGGGAGGATGGTCTGCAGCCAGACTTCATGCAGCTATAGAGTTCACACAGACTTACTGGTTTTACAAACTGGTGAACTGAGAGACCAGCAGCTGCTGCAGTTCTCACCAAGAAAACCAGATCCAGATCCACATCAATGTGTCTTTAACCATCATATTTGATAGACTTGATTTGATTCTATTTATTTTTTCTAGTGCTGACATCAGCCGTCGCAAGAAAAAACAGACTATCGTTCCAGCTACAGACACTAATCTGTCTCTTCTCTCTCCCCCACGGCTGATCAGAGGCTCTACTCTGACTCGAGACCACAGTGTTGGAGGAGATAACGGAGGAAAGATGCTCTGAACGTGCTCACATGGACTGACAGAAGAAACTCTGTCCATTGTGTTCAAGTAACTTGAAGCAGAAAAAAAACTTGTTAGTGATGAAGTCATGGATGTTTTTCACCGACTGATTCTGAAGGAGAAAATCTGCCTTCAGGAGATGACCATCGTTGTGTAATAACAGTGATAGTGACAGTGTATCCAAAGATTAATGATCTCATTTACACTCGGCCTTTATCTCTAACCACTTTCAAGCCACAGCCTTTTGAAATCTTATGTCAAATTTAATGTCAAAATCCAGTATTTTTTCAAATAAAACCCCAGCGCTTAAAAGGTTAAGTTAGTTTTTCCTCCGAACAAGCTGAAGAGTTCAAAAACATTATAAAGATTGTTTTTAAAAAAATAAACATGCATCCTTATGTTCTTTGAACTATTCCAGAAGACCTTCAATAAGTTCCTTGCATCAGTGGAGGACTTCCTGGGCTTCTTGAAATGTTCTCACGGGTCATTGAATCGGTTCATTGACTCAAGGTACTAGACGATCTTTAAATATTCCAGATGACCTTGAATGTGTTCCTTCAATCCCCGAATAGAGTTAATGTTTTCTTGAAATGTTATTGAGGTTCTTGAATATATTTAATGATGAAAGAGGTAATGTTTGACAAGGGCAAGGTCTAAGCCTGAACCTCCACTCCAACACTGGTCTTCCACTCAAAAAGCAAGAAACTCTGAAACCCCAGTAGATTCAAGAAGTTCACTGGAGACGGACAGAGCACGGTGCAGTGGAGACATAAACCCGAGCTGACCCCAGAGTACAGCTCAATACACTGCATCTGACCACGCTCCAACCTTTTTCCCAGAACAACCACTCTTTGTCACACCCTGCCTGTTTTTACCAAATCTGTTTTTAATGGCATGAGAAGGTGCTCCATCAAGTCTCCATCACCTCCAGGTGTGATCTGACTGTACTTTTTAAAAACTTTAAATAAATCAAGTTTCAAACTTCACATTACATAATTCCATTGTTAAATATAATCATAAATATATTCCAGTGCATAGATTATATTTCTTCAAATATCTTGTACATCTTAATCATGTTAAATCACACATCACATTGCATTTTGATTCTGTTTGGTCATTTTTCAATATATTAATACATTCCATGGACAGAGGACAGACTGGAGGACAGACCGGGGGACAGGCAGGAGGACAGACCAGGGGACAGGCACAAAGATAGGCAGGAGGACAGACTGGGGGACAGGCAGGAGGTCACACCGGGGGACAGGCAGGAGGTCACACCGGGGGACAGGCAGGAGGACAGACTGGGGGACAGGCAGGAGGTCACACCGGGGGACAGGCAGGAGGACAGACAGGAGGTCAGACCAGGGGACATGCAGGTCAGACTGGGGGATAGGCAGGAGGACAGACAAGGGGACAGGCACGAGGATAGGCAGGAGGACAGACCGGGGGACATGCAGGAAGTCAGACTGGGGGACAAGCAGGAGGACAGGCAGGAGTCCCTTAAGAGTCCTTCAGGAGTCCTTCAAGAGTCCTCCAGGAGTCCTTTAAGAGTGCTTCAGGAGTCCTTTAAGAGTCCTTCAGGGGTCCTTTAAGAGTCTTTTAGGAGTCCTTTAAGAGTCTTTCAGGGGTCCTTTAAGAGTCCTTCGGGGGTCCTTGAATGACATTTTCTACCTGAAACATTCAGCAGGTCAAGTTTTATTTTTATTATATTGGAATTCATGAAATCTGTTTGAGACATTTTTACCAGATCATCTTAAGCATTTAGCAGACAGTGCATCTCTTTGTCATCATCATCATCAGTGTAGCTGAATAAAATGTGCTGAGTTTATAAATTCATGTTCCCACTTCCTCTGGATCAACATGGAGCATCTGACCCATTGTTAAGGAGATTCATGATGTCAGAGTTCTCTGAGTAACATCATTAGGTCACCGGCGTTGGCCAGGATGCTCTCTGATTGGTCAGTTCTTCTCAGGTTGTGTTTATATTATCAGATCTGAGGACCCAACCATGTACCCACAGTCATGGTAACATCAGACTCCGCCCACTGATCAGTACTACAGGTAGAGGGGTGGGTCTTATTTGCTACATCACTGCAGACTGTTAAGTGTTGTGTCAGTTTAACATTCAGCATTAGACGAGTGTTTTCATTCCCAGAAGAGAGTGGGAGGAGGAGGGAGTCTGTGTGTGTCTGTGTGTGTGTGAAGGTGGGTGTTGATCATTTCCAGGAAGAGGTACAAAGAGGGAGAGTTTGTGTTTGTGTGTTACTAAGTGATTTCCTGGTCAACCGGGTGCATCCTGTTAAAACACACACTCAGTGCGTTGTGTGTGTGTATATGTGTGTGTTGTAACTTCATGAACACACACACACACACTGACCATGAAATCACAATAAAAATCATGACATCAGAATGAGTGTGTGTCTGTGTGTGTCATAATGAAAACATCCAGAACTTCATTCAGAAAATCACAAATTTTAGAATCGTCCATGTTGAGGTCAAAGGTCGTTCAGCTTCATAACTTTATTGAACATTAACAGGTTGTTTTACTGAGCAGCTGAAGTCGGTTTCATGTTCAATGAATCAGTGTCAGACTTCGCTGTTGTTTGTTTATTTGTTTATACAACCAAGTCCAGCTTTTGGTCTGTTTACCGACTTTATCTGGAAAATAAACACAACTGAAACACACTAAGACACAGTGACACACACAGGGGCCCCTCAGTCATCAGGAAGCTCTATCATCTTATTGTCTGAACTTGTCCCTTTAACACAATCATTGATCAAACAGCTGATTGGTTTCCAGGCGCGTGCTCTTTCATTTGTGTTGATCATGTTGGAGCCAGTCACGCGCGTGCACAGCGCGTCCCCTTCGTAATTGAATATTCCCTCCGCATAGTCAGCATCAACAGGACCCCCCACCTCACACACACACACACACACACACACCATTACTGAGAAAAAGTGCCCGGTGTGCGCGGCCCCGTCGGTGCCTCGCGGTGTGCGGACGGAGCGCGGAGCCGCAGCTCAGTGAACCTGGAACATTACCGGGACAGCTGTTACCGGAAAAAGGCGCGGGACAGACAGAGAACAGCGGGGCTCGAGCCTCCCAGAGGGGATCCGGTGTGGACCGAGACTGATCCCGGTGTTTCTGAACCGCTTCAGGTTCGTTTGTTCCCGCGGACACATCCGCTCTTATTCTGTTTCTTCTTCTTCACTGAAACATGAAGCTGCAGGACGCGACGGACTGAAGAGCTGAGCAGGTAAAGACCCGGATCAACCGGAGACCCGGATCATTGATTAGAGCGATTAGTTCGCTTATCACCGGGAAGTTATGAGGCAACAATAATCAATGATCTATAATTGTTTAGAGTCATTAAATGTGTTACAGTGACACTGATGAAGGACATAATCGATAATCAAACGACAGGAAGGTTTAATCACAGTGAAGTGATTTACTGATCAGACTTTATTCATCTGGGATTTTTCCAGCAGCACAAACACACAACAAACGTGACACAACAGAACTACACAACTGTGTGTCACACAACACGACAGTCCACACAACTGACACACAACAGAGTGTTTACACAGATATGGACAACAGCTGGTCTGGATCAGGACCAGGACCTGGTTTACATCAGAGTCTTCAGACACAGCAGAATATGGACTCCAGGTCCAGACTCTGTTAGACCTGGTTTCAGTCTTGGTCCAGGGTTTTGACCACCATCGACCCATTGGTGACCTCATCATAGAGCTGCTGCTCTGATTGGCTGCTTTAGAGGAAGTAAGAATGTGTATGTCTCAGCATCGTCTGCATAGAACTGAACACAGCGAAAGAGTAGGGACCAGAGTGTTGTGTGTCTGCAGTGCTGTGTTTGTATTGTTGTGTTTTTGTCTGTAGTGTTGTGTGTTTTTAGTGTTGTGTGTCTGTTGTGTTGTGTCTGTAGTGTGTGTCTGTAGTGTTGTGTCTGTAATGTGTGTCTTAATTGTTGTGTCTGGAGTGTGTGTCTGTTGTGTTTGTGTTTATAGTGCTGTGCGTCCGTAGTGTTTGTGTAAATAGTGCTCTGTTTGTAGTGTTGTGTGTTGTCTCTGCTGCTGTTTCACAACCATGATTATATAAGACTGAAGCTGCAAGAGAACAAAAGCTCTCACACACACTGTTACACACTGTAACACACTGTAACACACACACAGGCAGGTCATTAATAAGAAGATTCTCGTTTGTTTAACATGATGTTGACGTTGTCATCACATAACAACATTACTTAACTGACAGTGTCTGCCCCCCCCATACACACAGTAAAACACACACTGTAACACACACACACACATCGGAACCATGGAACTAATTGACAACAGTTGTTGGAGCCCACAAAGACAAGTTGGCCAAGTTTCCAAAAACACAACAGGGATCCATGTTTTCCTTTTTACACACAGACTGTTTTATCCTGAGGACAGGCTGTTTTATCTATTGGACAGTGTTTTATCCTGAGGACAGGCTGTTTTATCTATAGGACAGTGTTTTATCCTGAGGACAGGCTGTTTTATCTATTGGACAGTGTTTTATCCTGAAGACAGGCTGTTTTATCTATTGGACAGTGTTTTATCCTGAGGAGAGGTTGTTTTATCTATAGGACAGTGTTTTATCCTGAGGACAGACTGTTTTATTTACAGAGCAGAATGTTTTATCCTGAGGACAGACTGTTTTATCTATAGGACAGACTGTTTTATCCTGAGGACAGACTGTTTTATCTACAGGACAGGCTGTTTTTTTCCGAGGATAGCTGTTTTATCCTGAGGATAGACTGTTTTATCTACAGGACGGGCTGTTTTATGTACAGGGCAGACTGTTTTATCCTGAGGATAGACTGTTTTATCTACAGGGCAGACTGTTTTATCCTGAGGACAAACTGTTTTATCCTGAGGACAGACTGTTTTATCCTGAGGACAGACTGTTTTATCTACAGGACAGACTGTTTTATCCCAAGGAGAGACTGTTTTATTCCGAGGATAGCTGTTTTATCCTGAGGATAGACTGTTTTATCTACAGGACAGGCTGTTTTATGTACAGGGCAGACTGTTTTATCCTGAGGACAGACTGTTTTATCTACAGGACAGGCTGTTTTATCTACAGGGCAGACTGTTTTATCCTGAGGACAGACTGTTTTATCTACAGGACAGGCTGTTTTATGTACAGGGCAGACTGTTTTATCCTGAGGACAGACTGTTTTATCTACAGGACAGGCTGTTTTATCCTGAGGATAGACTGTTTTATCTACAGGACAGACTGTTTTATCTACAGGGCAGACTGTTTTATCCTGAGGACAGACTGTTTTATCTACAGGACAGACTGTTTTATCTACAGGGCAGACTGTTTTATCCTGAGGACAGACTGTTTTATCTACAGGACAGACTGTTTTATCTACAGGGCAGACTGTTTTATCCTGAGGACAGACTGTTTTATCTACAGGACAGACTGTTTTATCTACAGGGCAGACTGTTTTATCCTGAGGACAGACTGTTTTATCTACAGGACAGACTGTTTTATCTACAGGGCAGACTGTTTTATCCTGAGGACAGACTGTTTTATCTACAGGACAGACTGTTTTATCTACAGGGCAGACTGTTTTATCCTGAGGACAGACTGTTTTATCTACAGGACAGACTGTTTTATCTACAGGGCAGACTGTTTTATCCTGAGGACAGACTGTTTTATCTACAGGACAGACTGTTTTATCTACAGGGCAGACTGTTTTATCCTGAGGACAGACTGTTTTATCTACAGGACAGGCTGTTTTATCCTGAGGATAGACTGTTTTATCTACAGGACAGACTGTTTTATCTACAGGACAGACTGTTTTATCTACAGGGCAGACTGTTTTATCCTGGGGACAGACTGTTTTATCCACAGGACAGACTGTTTTATCTACAGGGCAGACTGTTTTATCCTAGGGACAGACTGTTTTATCTACAGGACAGGCTGTTTTATCCTGTTTTAGTCTTTCTCTGTCTTTCTGTTTTTCCCTGCTGCTTGTCTGACAGGCTGTGGACTCTTCTTCATCATGCCGTCCTTGTGGCCCCATCCTTCCCTCCTCCTCCTCCTCCTCCTCCTCCTCCTGTCATGTGAGTTCTCTCTCTCTGCTGACAACACCTCAGAGGATCTTCAGGAGGTGACCCTGGCTGCCATCTTGCCTCTGACTAACACAGACTATGCGTGGGCGTGGCCTCGTGTGGCGCCAGCGCTGCTCCAGGCAGTGAGGCGGGTGAACTCAGATCCCTGGCTGCTGCCGGGCCTGAGGCTCCATCTGGTTCACGGCAGCTCGGAGAATCGAGATGGCTTCTGCTCAGACTCCATGGCACCGCTGGTTGCCGTCGACCTCAAGTTGTCCCATGACCCCTGGGCCTTCATTGGCCCAGGATGTGATTATTCCTCCTCACCTGTCGCCCGCTTCACCACCCACTGGGAGGTTCCCATGGTGACAGCTGGTGCCCGTGCCATCGGCTTTGAACCCTATGCGGCCGTCACTAACACGGGTCCCACTCACAAGAAGCTGGGCGAGTTTGGTGCCAGGATCCAGGAGACGTTCGGGTGGCGGCAGCGCGCCATGCTCATCTTCAGTGACAACAAGGACGCTAATGATGACCGCCCCTGCTACTTTGCTGTGGAGGGGCTGTACACATTGCTAGGCAACCACAACATCACCATCCGAGATCATGTCATCGAGGCCGACAGTGTCAACTACAAGTCGGTGGTCCAGGACATCAGAGAGAACGGCAGAGGTCAGCTTCAACTGCCTTCACTCTGTCCTTTCCTTCTTCCTACATCCTTCATTCCTTTCCTTCAGTCCTCAGTGGTCCAGGTGATCCATGACAACAACTCCTGTCAGACACTTCACAGAGAGAGAGAGAGAGAGAGCAAGACAGAGAGCGAGAGAGAGACAGAGAGAGAGACAGAGAGACAGAGAGAGACAGAGAGAGAGAGAGACAGAGACAGAGAGACAGAGATACAGAGAGACATAGAGAGACAGAGCGAGACAGAGAGTGAGAGAGACAGAGACAGAGAGCGAGAGAGAGACAAAAAGAGAGACAGAGACTTAGAGAGAGAGAGAGACAGAGAGAGAGACAGAGAGCGAGAGAGAGACAGAGAGAGAGAGAGAGACAGAGAGAGAGACAGAGAGAGACAGAGAGAGAGAGAGACAGAGACAGAGAGACAGAGAGAGATACAGAGAGACATAGAGAGACAGAGCGAGACAGAGAGTGAGAGAGAGAGAGACAGAGAGCGAGACAGAGAGCGAGAGAGACAGAGACAGAGAGCGAGAGAGAGACAGAAAGAGAGACAG
>CM076663.1:155858-170040 GCA_038496675.1 Rachycentron canadum | reverse complement strand
GAGAGAGAGAGAGAGAGAGGGAGACCGAGAGAGAGAGAGAGACAGAGAGAGAGAGAGAGAGAGACAGAGAGAAAGAGACCGAGAGACAGAGAGAGAGAGACCGAGACCGAGAGAGAGAGAGACAGAGAGAGAGAGAGACCGAGACCGAGAGAGAGAGAGACAGAGAGAGAGAGAGACCGAGAGACAGAGAGAGAGAGAGACAGGGCTTGTCAGTGTTTTTATTGGTGTGTGACCCATGTCCACCTCTGTTTGCAGGAGTGATGGGGACGGTGCAGATGGACGAGTTCGGGGATAGACAGGTGGACTTTGCTCTATGGGACATGACAGACATGGACTCTGGAGAGTTTCAGGTAAACACACCTGGCTCATGATGTCATCACCATGATGTAACTCACCTGAATGTTTCAGTCTGATCGCAGCAGCATCACTGATGAGTGGTAACAGAGCAGACCTGCAACTACACCCACATGTGATGTCACAGTGACAGTACTGCAGTGAATTGGTTGGTTCACTCCAGGTATTGTTGTGTTTCTGCTTTGTGTGTGTGTTTGTGTGTGTGTGTGTACAGGTGGTGTGTGTGTACAACAGCAGTACAAAACAGTTGGCCATGAAGAGTGGGCGGAGCTTCCAGTGGCCAGGTGGATCTCCACCTCCAGACATTCCAGAGTGTGGCTTCAAAAACGACAAACCAGCCTGCCTCACACGTATGCACACACCTACATAGACACACACCTGGACTCTGTTATTTTGACAATCCTCATCATCCATCCTCTGTCCCGCCCACAACCTTCAACAGGTTCATCAAAGTGTCTTCACTTTGATGAACCTGTGTTTACTCAGTCAGCTGATCTGTCTACTCTGACATCACATCTCCTATCCAGGTACAGTTTCAATGCATCAGATGGTTGCCATAGTGATGTGCTTCGTCTTTGTCATCATCGTTACTGTGACCGTCTTTATCTACAGGTAAGGACTTCTTTACTTGCTAGATGTCCCTTTATAAACTAGCCATCACTTTAAAAACAATATTTCACTCTATAAACTAGTCCTGACTTTGTACATGACAGTTGTTGCTGAAAGTCTTATGAGGGTGGGAACCATGACCACCAAAACAGGAGTGGAGATTTTGTCTGTTGGAGCGATGTCAAGGTGGAACAGGAAGTGGAAGAGGAGGTGGACTTTATGAACTTGCCTTCTCTTTAAAAACTAGACTTCACTTTATATAGTTGTTGATGAAAATCTTATGAGGGTAGGAAATGGAACAGGAAGTGGAACAGGAGATGGATCAAGAAATTAATGTGACAATGTCTGTGGCAAAAATCTTTGTTCTGCTTATCCAGACTTAAACCCTGACTTTTCAAATCAAAACAGATTCAGCAGCTGTCAGACCGTCAGGATAATTTGATATCTCCACCCAAATCTGTCATTTCAAATTAAAAGTTCTCTGCAAAGTTGTGTAATTGACTTTGTGACACTGAAACACTTCCCTTTGTAACATTTTCTCATCTTTTCTCATCTCATTGTTCAACTCACTCATCACTTGATACCACCACACACACACACACACACACACACACACACACACACACACACACACACACACACTTGTTTTCCTGTCTGTTAAACAGGAAGTTGAAGCTGGAGAGTGAGCTGGCGGCTCAGCTCTGGAGAGTTTCTTGGGACGACGTCCAGATGTGCAACTTGGACAAAGTCCTGAGAAGAGCCTGCAGCCGCCTCGACATGTCTCTGGTAAGAAGAAGAACCACACAAACCCACATGAGTATTCACGATGGCTTTCAGTCACATGACCTGAAACTGAACCCACATCAAAACCTTCTTTGTGTGTTTCTCTGCAGAAAGGATCCAACTATGGCTCCTTGATGACCATGGAGGGAAACTTCCAGATTTACACCAAAACTGGATACTGCAAGGTCACACACACACTAACACACACTGACACACATATACACACAAACACAAACACACACACGCACACACACACACACACACACACTCTCACACATACACTGACACTTGGAGTGTGTGTGTGATGAAGTAATTATCTGCTGATCTCTGACTCTTCTTCTTTAGGGGAATCTTGCTGCCATCAAGTGCATCAACAGGAAACGTCTGGAACTGACCAGAAAAGTTCAGTTTGAACTGAAACATGTAAGAAGTCAACCAACCAAACTACCTCTCACCCCTGAGCATCGTCTCCCTCCATCTTTTCAGTGGTCAGACTCTGATTCCCTGACCCCATGACCCCCTGACTCCCTGACCCTCTGATAGACCTATGTACTGACAAACCAACCCAACCAGCTGACCAACTCGTGTTGACTTGAGTGTGTACTTTGGATTCAGTATGATTCAGTATGTTGGATGCAGATTTTCATGGTGAGATTTGAGCAGCCTCTGTTCCTGCAGATGCGTGATGTTCAAAATGAGCACCTGACCCGTTTCATCGGTGCCTGCATTGACCCACCAAACATGTGCATCATCACAGAGTACTGCCCCAGAGGCAGTCTGCAGGTAGGACACAACCAACGCCATAGTACCCTGTCCACTCTTTATACCCTGCTGTCCACTGCTTATACCCCTCTGCCCACCCTTTGTACCCCTCTGTCCACCCTTTGTACCCCTCTGTCCACCCTTTGTACCCCTCTGTCCACTGTTTATACCTCTCTGTCCACCTGTTTCTCTCCATGTTTCTTTAACATTCCTCCACATCACCTCTCACTTCAACTCATCTGTCAGCACTGTAACCTAGCAACATGAGAACATCAGCCTGCTGTGAGGTTGCTGTGGGTGGCGTGGGCTGAGGGTCGCCACCAGATGACTTCAGCATCGCACAACTACAGCTCTGGAAAAAATTAAGAGACCACTCCAAATTTTTCTTAAATCAGCATCTCTACGTGTCTGGCAGCCGTTCCATTCCAGTGTCTATTGAATTCCAACACAAACACACCTCCTTCTTCTTAATGAGGCACTGATCAGGTGATCACCTGAACCAAATCTTATTCAACAAGGAAAATACAAAAACCACTGCTGTGGTCATCACTGTCCTCCTGCAGTAGGACCAGCTGGATGGCAAGGACAGCGCTAGTACCTCAAGATTAATTTTTAATCAAAAAATAATTATTGACGATGCCAAAAGAGTTTTGAGTGAGGAAAAGAAGGCTAATCATAAGAACAAGGTCAAGCAGCAGACATTGAGGACAACAAAGCTACAGACCAGTAGAGGGCGAAAACAACTCTCCACTGACCGGGATGACCACCAACTCATTCGAATGTCACTCAACAACCTTGGGATGACATCAAGTGACCTACACAAACAATGGCAAATGACAGCTGGGGTGAAGAGCACGGTGAGAACGGTTCAACAGGTTCTTAAGGGCAGGGCTGAACTCGTGCAAAGCTAGAAAAAAGCCCTTCATCAATGAAAAGCAAAGAAGAGCCAGGCTGAGGTTTGACCATGAGATCAAAAGGATTGGAGCGTAGAGGACTGGAGTAAGGTCATCTTCTCTGATGAGTCCAGTTTTCAGCTTTGACCAACACCTGGTCGTCTAATGGTCAGACAGAGACCTGGAGAGGCCTACAGCCACAGTGGCTCACCCACTGTGAAGTTTGGTGGAGGATCGGTGAAGATGTGGGGCTTCAGCAAGGCTGGAATTGGGCAGATTTGTCTTTGCGAAGGACGCATGAATCAAGCCACATACAAGGTTATCCTGGAGGAAACTTGCTTCCTTCTGCTCTGACAATGTTCCCCAACTCTGAGGATTGGTTTTTCCAGCAGGACAACCCTTTATACCCTGCTGTCCACTGTTTATACCCCACTGCCCACCCTTTGTACCCCTCTGTCCACGCTATATACCCCTCTGTCCACCTGTTGTACCCNCTGGTCGTCTAATGGTCAGACAGAGACCTGGAGAGGCCTACAGCCACGGTGGCTCACCCACTGTGAAGTTTGGTGGAGGATCGGTGAAGATGTGGGGCTTCAGCAAGGCTGGAATTGGGCAGATTTGTCTTTGCGAAGGACGCATGAATCAAGCCACATACAAGGTTATCCTGGAGGAAACTTGCTTCCTTCTGCTCTGACAATGTTCCCCAACTCTGAGGATTGGTTTTTCCAGCAGGACAATGCTCCCTGCCACACAGAAAGGTCAACCGAAGTGTGGATGAAGGACCACCAGATCAAGACCCTGTCATGGCCAGCCCAGTCTTTAGGCCTGAACCCCATTGAAAACCTCTGGAATGTGATCAAGAGGAAGATGGATGGTCACAAACCAATCAAACAAAGCTGAGCTGCTAGAATTTTTTTTTGGCAGGAGTGGCATCAAGTCACCAACAGCAACATTAGCGACTGGTGGAGAGCATTGAAAATCAGGGTTATTCCACCAAATATTGGTTTCTGAACTCTTCCTAAGTTAAAACATTACTGTTGTTATGTTTAAAAATGATTATGAACTTGTTTTCTTTGCATTATTCAAGGTCTGAAAACACTGTCTTTTTTGTTATTTTGACTAGTTTCTGCATTTTCTGCAGATAAATGCTCTAAATGACAATATTTTTATTTGGAATTTGGGGGAAATGTCAGTAGTTTATAGAATAAAACAAAAATGTTCATTTTACTCAAACACATACCTATAAATAGTAAAACTAGAGAAACTGATCATTTTGCAGTAGTCTCTTAATTTTTTTCCAGAGCTGTATATCTCTACAGACAGTGACAGACACACATCTCTAACACTGCTTGTTTCCACACACACACACAGAGGAGGCTGGAGGGAGATTGTTTGTTGTCAGAAAAGATGTAAGGCTGTTCATCATCATGGTCCTCATGAGTATAGAAAGGGCGTGTCTGTGCGTGCGTGCGTGCGTGCGTGTGTGCGTGCGTGCGTATCTTCCAGGACCTGATGGAGAGCGAAGGCATCACTCTGGACTGGATGTTCAGATACTCTCTCATCACCGACATCGTCAAGGTAATGACCTGAGGGCGACCAAACAGTGTTGGGTGGAGCTATAAGAGAACAGCCTCGTTTCCATGGAGACAACAACTTTCCTTTTTCATGTGGCTATCATGGGGCTTCAGAGATATGCTGACATTCAAACTGCAGTTTGATTCTCTTCAGAGATTTAACAGAGGCCTTCATCATCACCTGTCAATCAAACTGAGGGGGCGGGGCCTCATGGATTCTCTCTCAAATATTGCATCTGAATTTTAGTTTAGTTCAGTCTTCATTCTCAATCAACAAAAATAACAACAAAAAACTGCTTTAAAACAAATTTGAAACAAAAAAGAACTTGTTCACAGTCTACATTTCAATAGGGTTAGGGTTATATATTAAAGGTCTATATATTATATTAAAGGTCAATATTTTTTTCTGTCCAGGGCATGGCATTCCTCCACAACAGCGTCATCATCTCCCACGGTAACCTGAAGTCGTCTAACTGTGTGGTCGACAGCCGCTTCGTCCTGAAGATCACTGACTTTGGTCTGGAGAGTCTCCGGACTCCCAGCAGCCCAGAGGACACACACGCTTATTACGCACGTACGTACACACGCACAACCTTTGTGTGTGGCATCATCACAGTGGGTGAGGTTGAACAGCATTAAACACAGGTCAGCAACTGTTGAAGAAAACTGAAAACTGAAGCAACAAACCTGTACAATATTCAACATGTCATTTCAAAATATATCTGTGTTGAGTCTGCACTGCCCCCCCAGGTAAACTATGGACGGCTCCAGAGCTGATGAGGTCAGAGTGCCCCCCCCCACGGGGGACTCAGAAAGGAGACGTCTACAGCTTCGGCATCATCCTGCAGGAAGTGGCTCTGCTCCGAGGAGTCTTCTACCTGGACTCTGTGACTCTGTCCCCCAAAGGTCAGAGGTCACACCACAACATCATCACCTGAGGCAGGGTCTGCCTCCACTGGGGGAGGCGGGGAATCTGATCTGGTCTGAGTCCCAGATCAGATTCCCTGATCTAAACTGTTACAGAGACTGGTTCATGTTACCTGAGTCAAGATCAGACCAGGACCCACTGAACCTGGTTTGTCTGTCCCCCCCAGAGATTGTCCAAGCTGTGTGTCAGGAGGGGGGGGGGGTTCGCCCCTCCCTCTGCTTCCACAGTCACAGCGAGGAGCTGGGAGTCCTGATGCAGCGCTGCTGGACCGAAGACCCTGGAGACAGACCAGACTTCAGCACCATCAAGATCCTGCTAAGGAAACAACACAGGTACAATACACAACATAGACACAACACACACTACAGACATGACTTCAGTCAGGACCTCAGGACCTGTCTGTCCTGTCTGTCCTGACCACCTATCTGTCTCCCTGTCTGTCCACCTTCAGAGGTTATGGCTCCAACATCCTGGACAACCTCCTGTCCCGGATGGAGCAGTACGCCAACAACCTGGAGGAGCTGGTGGAGGAAAGAACTCAAGCTTATAATGAAGAGAAACGCAAGGCTGAGGCTCTGCTGTACCAGATACTACCACAGTCAGTACTACTACTGCAGTACTACTACTACTGTACCAGATACTACCACAGTCAGTACTACTTGATGATGTCATAGTTTCAGTCCTTTCCCTCTCTTTGTTTCAGTTCAGTGGCTGAACAGTTGAAACGAGGTGAAACGGTTCAGGCTGAAGCTTTTGACTCTGTCACCATTTACTTCAGTGACATCGTAGGATTTACCGCTCTATCAGCTGAGAGCACACCACTGCAGGTCAGTAGAAACCAGGAGAACATGAGAGAACAGGTCGGTGAAATCTAGGAGAACAATATAGAACAGGTCAGTAGAATATCGTGGAAAATATTGTTGTGTCCTGGAACCAAAGTCCCAGACCACTGGACCACAATTCTAAGAAGTTTTAGTTTTTTAGTCCAAATCAGCTCAACAAAAACTTCTCATTAGTGTCCAAAGATCATCAGGAGTCAGAGTCCAGGGCAACAAGGACTTTAATGAGTTGTTCAAAGTGTACACAGGTTACACCAGAAGGACTCTGGGCTACACTGGTGTGTGCCTCTTCTTTTATTCTCTTGGGGCTTCATGTGCTCACACCTATTGACCAGCCCCTTTCACTTTTGGCCTCTTACACCATTATATTTGTCCTTACATCAGCTGTGGCTGGGCTTCCAGGTCCTTTTCAGATCCACAGAGCCTCTCTACACGTCCAATCGTTTTATTTTTTTAAAAATGCCATTCTCCATTCATTTTACACCATTATTTTCATGATTCTTTTTGTCCTTATTATACTAAGTTATTCTTAATAAGTTAATAAGTTTAATACAAGCACATATTCCATCAAGTCATATAGAGTGCAGTGAGTGTGATTATCTTTAACGTAATACGTGCACTTGGGGTTTCATCAAATTACATCAGATGTTGTGGAGTTTACATAAGATATGATTGGGATAATGCTTTATAATAGTTTTTTTTTCTGCTTAATACCTATTAAGTAACATAACATATAATCATCATCAGGCATTGCATTTTATCTTCTTCAGCACATCACAAGTCTCAAAGAAAAATAATACTACAGAAACCAGGAGAACATGATAGAACAGGTCAACAGAACCTAGGAGAACATGATAGAACAGGTCAGTAGAACCCATGAGACAACGAGGGAACAAGTCAGGAGAACATTATAGAATGAGAGAAAAGGTCAGTGGAACCCAGGAGAACATGAGAGAACAGGTCAACAGCAGCACATCCTCCATGTGATATGAAACTTGAATGTCATTAGGACATGACTAACTCTGACACAAGTCTGTGACTGTGACCAGATGTTGGTTGTGTTGTTGTGTCTCTGACCTCATTGATGTTGTTTCCTCCTCCAGGTCGTGACCTTGCTGAATGACCTGTACACCTGTTTCGACGCCATTATCGACAACTTTGACGTTTACAAGGTAACTGTCCCTACATTACCTCGCCCCTGCTAATATACAGTACTGTGTAAATGTCTTATTCCACCCTTAAATGTCTTTTATCAAAGCTATAACGACCATATATAATTATTTCTCAGTCTCTTTATTGGAATACATCCAGAAAATACAGGAAATGTGTAGCAGGATTTAAAAAATGGAACAAAATCAGAAAAACAGTTTCTATAGACTAGGGGTGAGTATTCAGTGTGACCTCCCCTTACACCTGAGCAACAGCAGGAACCTGGCTCTTAAAGCTAAACGGAACGGAGCCCTAATTAATGTTGCTAACACCTGTATTTGGATTTGACTATTTCATGTCAACATGAAATAGGCTGTGAAAAAGGTCCATTACACCAGGTTTGAGCAGGACATGATGGAGCTTTACAGACACATGTATGAGTGCGCAGTACTGTATGTTAGCAGGTTAGCCCCTCCCACCTGAGTGCTACTGAAACACATGATGGTGACCCCGTGTCACTGACTCAATAACGCACACTCAGTGGTTTGTGCGCCTCATTCACACACATTGTAGAACTTCTCTGAGGGCTGGTGTGCCTCTCCTCTGAGAAATCCAGCTGTTGTTTATTTTGGACATGTGAAGAGTCCTGAACGCTGCCCTCAGGTGGAGACCATCGGTGACGCCTACATGGTAGTGTCCGGTCTGCCGGGTAGGAACGGGAAACTCCACGTGCGGGAGGTCGCCCGGATGTCGCTCGCCCTGCTGGACGCTGTGAAGAGCTTCAGGATCCAACACCGACCCAACCAGCAGCTCCGCCTACGCATCGGCATACACAGTGGTCAGTGTGTGTGTGAGAGAGAGAGAGAGAGAGAAAGGAAGAGAGTTAGAGAGACAGAGCGAGAGAGAGAGAAAGGAAGAGAGAGAGAGAGACAGACAGACAGAGAGAGAGACAGGTGCTCAGTTCCTCCTCCATCAGTCTCTAGCACCATAACTAAGGGATGGTTCAGCTGATCCAGCTCTAACTATCAGCTCTGTCAAAGAGGACAGTTTGAAGCCTCATCTTAAATGTAGAGAGGGCGTCTGCCTCCAGGACCAACACTGGGAGCTGGTTCACCAGAAGAGGAGCCTGGGAGCTGAAGGCTCTGCCTCCTGTTCTACTCTTGGAGACTCTAGAACCACAAGTAAACCTCCATTTAGAGAGAGAAGTGATCGACTGGGACAACAGGGAGCTATGAGCTCTTGTGTGTGTCTGTGTGTGTACTCAGTAACTGTTGTGTGTTCAGGTCCAGTGTGTGCAGGTGTTGTCGGGCTGAAGATGCCCAGGTACTGTCTGTTTGGAGACACAGTCAACACAGCATCACGTATGGAGTCCAACGGAGAGGGTAACACACACACACACACACAGCTGATTAACAACTGATCAGTTGTTAATCAGCTGATGATCAGCTAACACGGATGTATTCCTCCAGCTCTGAAGATCCACGTGTCCGAGGCGACTCGTCAGGTTCTGTTGGAGTTTAGCTGCTTCCAGCTGCAGCTCAGAGGAGAGATCGAGGTCAAGGGAAAGGGATGCATGAGGACATACTGGCTGCTGGGAGAGGACAGAGGACAACTGACTGAGGACAACTGACCGAGGAAACAAAAAAAAGAATTATTATTATTTCTATTATTATCATCATCATCATCATCATCATCATCATCATCTGCATTATGCCCCTCCCTCTCCCCTCTGGTTGGACGTTTCACTCTGACATTATTTAAAGTGACAGTTTGAACTTGTGTCCTTCAGGAACTTGGATAAATGTCTGAGTGTAAAATAAACCATTTGAAGTTTGATGTGTATATAAACTGTGTGTGTTTTATTATTTGTCTTTATTGATCTTAGACTTTTTATTAAAAGGTCAGAATCACTCTGGACATATGCCTTTTTGATGTATACCAGGAAGAGGACTTCATGAGTCCACATGAGTCCACACTGCACAGACCACGTTGAAACCCTTCATTAATACAGCTGATGTAAGTGTATTCACTTCGTTGATGTTGAGCTGGTTTTTACATTAACTCATCACAGACGAATAAAACACTTATATGAACTTATCAAACAGAAAATCATTCAATTATTTACTTATTGTTTTGGTTTGTTTCTCAGAGACAAAGTGATATAGTTCTGTTCCGGGTCTGATCTAAAACTAATAACGATAACGTTCGTGTTATTGATAAAACTGCCTTCGTACTAAAGGAGGCCGGGATTGGTTCCAGATCTTCTCTCCTGTTATTGGTCCTCATTCACATCACTCAGAGGTCTACGTAAAATTATTGGTCGGCAGAGCCGTCGCCCCGCCCTCGTGCCTCCGGTCTCTTGGTGCGGATGTCCGTTATGTTGCTGTGGTCGGACAGAGTCTCAGAGCGGGACTGAGAGTCACCGTTGACCCGAAATAAGTTTTAAAAACCCACATTTACCGACCGGTTAGTGTCATACACAGACTGCGTTCCTGACGACAGCATCACGCTCTTTGGTACACCGACACCAACATCCACAACCCGCCTGGACGGGGACTCCAACGCTTCTCAGCTCCGCGGGGCCAGGCGAGGCGCGGCGGGAGCAGATGGAGCCTGCACCGGCGAAGGCAAAGCCGCAGGGCCGGCTACTGGTGTCCACCCCGCTGGACGCCAAAGACGAGCTGGAGGAGGTAGGGTGACCCGGGTTAGCGGCTCTGGGAACAGGTCTGAATCGGGTCAACCCCGGTCAGAGCCGATGTACCAACGGAAACGAGCAGTTTGAGTAGAGTTTAGTGTAAAACAAAGACATGGAACCATTTTATCAACCAGGCTAGGCTAGTTAGCACGGCTAGCAGGGGGCTAGCGGCGATGACATAGTATAGCCGACAACGAGCATGTGTAAACACGCTGTAGCTGGTTGGTCCCCGCGCTGGGAGACAGGTGGAGTGTCTCAGGTGTTCGTGAACCCCGAAACACGTCACGGCGGTGATTTAAAGTCACACCTGACCGACTGTTAGCTTAGCATGCTAACCCTATAAACATATGGAAGAAAAGTGACAGGAGCGCATGCGCCATTGTTGTGTCTCACACGTCAAAAGAAGTGGTTACACCTGTGTGACGCGGTAACGTTCAAACACCGTGTGTCTGTTGTGTGTTTGTGTACAGAGACTGGAGCGGTGTGTTGCGATCATTCAGTCGCTGACCAATGGACTGTCAGAGAGAGAAGCCAACGACGCGCTCACGGCTAACGTAAGAAACTGTCCTGACGTTTGGTGACGTCACTGAAATACAACAAAATAAATAGTTCACTAAAGACTAACTTCCTGGTTTTGTAGCAGCAGTTTGAGTGTATAGTCCTTCTTGTGTTGTGTAGTATTTCACTTGTGTCAGCTTTGTGTAGTGGAGATGTTTATATTTGTTTTATATTTGTATATGTTTATATAAAAAGTACTGCTTAGGGGTTGCCCATACCTTTGTCACATTGTTGTGGTGTGATATATCAGTAATAGCTCCACAGCCTGACTTCCTGTTTACCTGTCCCTCAGGTGTGTAAAGGTCAGCAGCAGCATGAGGAGGTGTGTCTCGGTCTGTTCACTCTGGTCCTCACGGAACCAACACAGGCGCAAAGGGTGAGATGCCATGACATCATTGTTATTGTTTGTCATCGGTCTTACATCATTTTGACATCCCTGTGTGTACGTGGGGGGGGGGCAGTGTTACAGAGACCTGACGCTGGTCAACAGAGATGGGATGAATGTGGTCCTGGTGAAGATCAACCAGATCCTGATGGAGAAGTTCCTCAAACTGCAGGATGTCCCCAGAACTCAGGTAAACTAACTCCAGGTACACACTGAGGTACTCAAGTACCAGCTGTGCTCACCTGTGTGGCTCTGTGGTTGCAGCTGGTGTGGCTGGTCAGAGAGCTGGTGAAGAGCGGGGTGATGGGAGCTGACGGAGTCGTCATGACACTGCTGAAGCAGATTGCAGGTCAGAGCCTCACTCCCGTCGTTCAGTTTGATAATTTCTTCAGCAGGAAACTGTGACTCAGTGACCTTTACTGTGTCCTGTAGGAGGAGACATCTCCGCCAAGAACCTGTGGTTAGCTGAGAGCGTCCTGGATATCCTACTGGAGCAGAAGTACGTCTCTGTTTGTCCACAACCTGTCCAATCAGACTGTACTGTCACAGTGTTGTTCCCCAGGAAGGGCACTCTGTGGTGAAAAACGCAGCGTTTTTCTCTTTTTTTACTTGTGTGAAGCTTTCTTTTCTTTTTAATTTTTTTGCAAAGAATGAAGGGCTTTTACTGTGAAGCAGCTGAACAATTCTTCTTTGTAGGGAGTGGGTGTTGAAGAGTGGGATGCTGATAGCGATGTCGGTCTACACCTACCTCCGCCTCATTGTGGACCACGGAACTTCAAACCTGCTGCCACTCCGTCAGAAAGAGGTGGACTTCTGCATCAGCATGCTGAGGGAGAAGGTAAGGAGGGAGGGAAGGAAGGAAGTGGGCTGTTTCTACCCCCAGATGGTTACTCTCATAACCCCATCTTTGTGTCTGTAGTTCATGGAGTGTCTGATCATCGGCAGAGATCTGGTTCGTCTGCTCCAGAATGTGGCTCGGATCCCAGAGATGGAGCTGCTCTGGAGAGACCTGCTGCACAACCCTCAAGTCCTCAGTCCTCAGTTCACTGGTAACTACACTACCCACAATCATCAGCTCACCGGTAACTACCCACATTGAGTGGGTTAGGTATTAGGGCTAACCCTAACCCTGTATGTGTGTGTGTTGCAGGTGTCCTCCAGCTGCTGACGGCTCGGACCTCCAGGAAGTTTCTCGCCTGTCGACTGACCCCAGACATGGAGACCAAGCTGCTGTTCATGACCTCCAGGGTAAAGACCACGTCCCAGAGTCTGGACCAGAGACATTGTCACATTGAGTCAGGGAATCACCTCGTGGTTAAGTGTCCCCCTGTCACCTGACCTTCTGTCCTCACCTGTCTCAGGTTCGCTTTGGGCAGCAGAAACGGTACCAGGACTGGTTCCAGAGGCAGTACTTGTCCACCGCAGAGAGCCAGTCATTGCGCTGCGACCTGATCCGCTACATCTGTGGAGTGGTCCATCCGTCCAACGAGGTGTTGAGCTCTGACATCCTGCCTCGCTGGGCTATCATTGGCTGGCTGCTCACCACTTGCACGGTAAAGGGGCGGGGCCATAGATCTGGAGGTTGTCGTCATATAAAAACCAATAATTGATTAATTTGTGTTTCCAGTCAAACGTGGCTGCCTCCAACGCCAAGCTGGCGCTCTTCTATGATTGGCTGTTCTTCAATCCAGAGAAAGACAGCATCATGAACATAGGTGACACATATACACACACCTGTTTGTCTTTTTATACATATGAAGACCCTGATTGAGCTCATGTGTTCTGAGGTTCAGCCATTGTTGAGTTAACAGAACAGGAAGTTAGCACATCTTCTGATTGGATGTTTTGGTAATGCTGTCAGAGAGCTACCCGTTAGCATGCTAACTTTAGTTGAAGTGATAGATACGCCTGTATTTGTTTCACCTCTGGAGACAGATGTTGGTGAGTTTGTTACTGATTCGTAGCTAACCTCTTCACTGATCTAAAAACAGCTGCTAATGCTAATGTTAGCCATGTGGGCCACTTACATTTAGCTGTTGTCTGATTGTCTCTTTTGTGTTGGTGGTCAGAACCAGCCATCCTGGTGATGCATCACTCTATGAAGCCTCATCCTGCCATCACTGCCACACTGCTGGACTTCATGTGCAGGGTAACGCAACAAAGACATACTGACACACACACACACTAATACACACAGTTCAATTCCTCAGTGAAACTGTTTTTTTCAACCTCTGGTCCTCTTTTCAACCTCCCTTGTTTCCTTCCCTCACTCCTTATTTCTTCCCATCCCTTTTTGTTTCCTCCTTTTTTGCCTCCTCAGATCATCCCTCATTTCTTCCCTCCGTTAGAGTCTCAGGTTCGTCAGGGCGTCTTCAACTCGCTCACCTTCATCATGGAGAAGAGAGTTCTGGCGTAAGACACACTGATGCTGCAGGACCTATTGATTATTGATGAGTGATTATCGATGATTGATTATTGGTCTCTGTCTCTCAGTCACCTCGCTCCACTCTTTGATAATCCAAAATTGGACAGAGAGCTTCGATCAATGCTCAGAGAGAGATTCCCAGAGTTCTGCAGTTCCCCCTCCCCCCCGACTGAAGGTGAGAGAGAGAGAGAGAGAGAGAGAGAGAGAGAGAGAGAGAGAGAGAGAGAG
>CM076663.1:87508-150926 GCA_038496675.1 Rachycentron canadum | reverse complement strand
GTCCCTCGTGTTGTCTCTGTGTCCAGGCGTCTCTCGTGTTGTCTGTGTCCAGGCGTCCCTCGTATTGTCTCTGTGTCCAGGCGTCCCTCGAGTTGTCTCTGTGTCCAGGTGTCTCTCGAGTTGTCTCTGTGTCCAGGCGTCCCTCGTGTTGTCTGTGTCCAGGCGTCCCTCGTGTTGTCTGTGTCCAGACGTCCCTCGTGTTGTCTCTGTGTCCAGGTGTCTCTCGAGTTGTCTGTGTCCAGGTGTCTCTTGTGTTGTCTCTGTGTCCAGGTGTCCCTCATGTTGTCTTTGTCCAGGCCCAGTGAGGAGATGGTGAAGATGGTACTGAGTCGTCCCTGTCACCCTGAGGACCAGTTTACCACCAGCATCCTGAGACACTGGGCAGTGAAGCACGACGACACCCTAGGAGAACACATCAAGGCCCAGCTGATCAAGAACAACAACCAGCCCCGCAAGAGGCAGAGGTGAGCAAGGTGTGGGGTGGGGGGGCAGGTGAGCAGACAGACAGACAGACAGACAGCCCAATGAACAGACAGACAGGTCCCTGATTGATCCAGGTCTCCTCCAGTCTCCGTAGCTCCAGCAGTAAACTGGCTCAGCTGACCCTGGAGCAGATCCTAGAGCACATGGACAACTTGAGGCTGAGCCTGAGCAACACCAAGAACAACTGTGAGCCCTGACCCCGACTCAGCACTATTCATCATTGGTTATTGATTATTGATTGTTGGTTATTGGTGATGTGTCAGGGTTGAAAGGTGATTGGCTGTCTGTCTCAGTTTTCACTCAGACTCCGATCCTTCAGGCTCTCCAGCACGTTCAGGCCAGCTGTGATGAAGCTCACAAGATGAGGTACAGACTGTCACACACACTCTGATTAGTGACATTGCAACAGCTGCTGATGACATCACTTCCTTCTGCAGGTTCAGCGACTTGTTTGCCCTGGCGGAGGAATACGAGGACTCTCAGTCAAAGCCTCCCAAGTCTCGTCGTAAAGCTCCTGCCTCCTCGCCTCGCTCCAGAAAGGGGGCAGCTCCGCCCACCAACAACGAGGAGGAGAGTGCCTCCAGCAGCGCCTCGGTACGTACGCCACATCACGGGTCCGTTCCTCCAGCCACCGTTATCCAGATCCAAGTCCTGTAGCCTCCTAAGACCAGACGAGATGTGTCAGCTTCCAGTCTGGCTCTGATCTGAACTTGACCCAGATCCGACCCGGATCTTGCCTGGACTTGATCTGACCTGGATCTGACCCAGGGGTCAATTTCACCTGATAATGAACCCGAAGGACCCCTGTGCCCACCACAGGAGCCCCTCAGCAGTGGGCTCACCACAGGGGCCCACTGTGGTCTGAGTTTCCTGGACCCTAACACTAACCTGTGTCCTTCCTGTTCCAGGAGGAGGAAGACTCCAAGCCCAAAGCTCCAAAAAGGAAGAGGAAAGGCTCATCAGCCGTTGGCTCTGACAGCGACTGATCCTATGACCAATCACATGCCAGCTGACACAGAGACCGCCAGCCGACCAGCCGCTCTGACCACTGGAAGAAGCCCCCCTCCTGATGACACATACATTGATGTGGGGGGGGCAGGGCTCCGAGATGCCACAGACTTAAACCCATGCAGTGAACTGACTTTCACACGATGAGACTGATGCCGTTTCCATGGAGACGAGGACTGACCGGGTCAAAGGTCATAATGTGGCTTAACTCCAAGATGCACTGCGAGGAGGAGACCACAGCCTCTGGGAATATAACAACTGTTTTTAAGACAAGGACATGATGATGATGAAGATGAGTGCAGTTGTTTGTGGACTTTTTTCTCTGGGGGGGTGAACTCTTGTTGTGGAGGATCCTGACTTCCTGCTGTTTTTAGCAGCTCCTTGTTTTTCTCGCTGCAGTAAAGCTACTCATGAATTTTTCATAAAAACTGATGTTGGTTTCAGGTGGGGGCAGCTGTGGGGGTAGATGGGGGGGCAGTTTGTTTCTGTTCTGAACTTTTAGTGAAACAGAAATAAAAGAGTCAAATCTACAGATTTACAGAAACAGGTATTTCCTGTGTTTTCTTCAGGTAAGTCTGACTTCATCTCCTATCCAGAGGTTACACCTTTAATTCAGCCTCAGTCTGGTTATATTGACATTAACGCGCTCAGTGTTCACGTGAACATGTTTGTGAGCCAATCAGGTAAAAGCCACGTGAGGTCCTGGTCTGGACTGTGGGACTCGGTGTCTGATGAGTCTGACTGGATCCACCTGCCGCTTCGGGTTTAAACAGGTGAGTAGACTCAGACCCTCTTTCGACCAGGTGAGACACAGCCTCAGGTAAGGGGACTTCACTGATCCAGATCTTAAGTCACTGATCCGGACTGAACTGACCTTCAGTGGTTCTCCTCAGTCCAGATTGAGACCAGCCCCCCTCCCCCCCCCTCCCCTCTCTCTCTCTCGCTCACCCTCTCTCTCTGCAGACATCATGTCGGCCGTTAGATCCGGATCTTCTCTGCGGAGTCTGCTTCTTACTCCGGAACGGATCCCGGACTTTCTGATCCCGTCCCACAGTCCGCTCCTCGCCCTGTCCCCGCGGTCTCACCGGAGCTCCCTGGACCGCAGCAGACTGCTGTCCGACCATGATGACAGTCCGGGAGGGAGTCCCCATCAGGTCTCGCTCAGCCTCGCGGCTTCTCCCCGGAGGGCTCCCCGCGGCACCGCCACCGGAGCTGCAGAGGACGCGGACACGGACCTGACAACGCGCGCGGCAATGTCACTGCCGCACGTGGAGAAGGTGACTACGCCCTACGGCTTCCGTGCCGTGTTGGCCGCGAGCCCGTGCACACGCCCCCGAGAGTCCATGTTTCACCGGAACAAACCAGTGACTGGTCACCGACACCGAGCTGCAGGATCCGGTGGACCCCCTTCCCCCAGGCCGGTCCCGGGTCTGCCGGGGATGAAGGAACTGAAGAGACCAGCAGCCGCTCTGAAGCTTCTGAGTCCCTGGGCCCAGAGGACCTAGACTGGGTCAGTCCAGCCGGTCTGGTCTCTGAGTCAGATTTTAATTTGCTGTTTGATAAGTGACGGCAGTTTCTATTTCAATCTACAACTCGCATGACTCATGATGTAAATTTGTCAATTGCTTTTTTTTTCATTTATATTTGTAATAAACATTAATCATCAAAGACACAGTTGCATAAACAATAAAGGGGGTCAATAAAATATACGTTAAAATGAAGGTTTCAGACTGAATGGACTCGACTTCCTGTTACACTTCACTTAGCAGTAACCAGGGAGGCTGTGGGTCCGGGTCGAAACCAGAGAGGGTCGGTGGATCCATGTTACAGGAAGTAGAGGTGACAGTGTCCTGAGACCATGAGGGACCTGACAGGAGCACAACATGGTGCTGAAACGCATCAGTAATAGTGAATATGTTTTATATACAGAGTCCAGATCACAATGGATCTCACTGGACTGGAACTGACTCTGAACGGGTTTAGGCAGTGCCAAAAAGGAACTGCAGGTTTTTCTGTTTTAACATTAACAGGAAATAAAATTTCCTTAGTGTGATGGACCCCGGTAGACCATAGTGGACCCTCATGGACCCCGGTAGACCAAGGTCCACTAGAAGAGCCACATCTGTCAATAAAGCCGTATACGTGGCTAAAGCTGTAATAATGATGGCGACCATTGGCCTTCATCATTTTCATCATCACTCTTCCTGGAGTGACCTGATGAAGTTTTAATTGACGCTGTTCTTTGTTGATTTAAACGCGTCCTCACGTCGCTGACGGTTACGTATGACGCACATCCGGAAATGTAGTTTTTGACGTCAGAAGCGTTTGGTGGTTGTGGCGGGTAAGTGAGTTTGTGTTGTACCAGAGCGTTACCGTTAAATCGGATCAAAGTGACCGTATTCGGTTTATTAGAGTGAGTCGGACCGAGCAGAGCCCGGACCGGGACGGGGACTGGGTCTCGAAGCGACCGTTAGCTGCACTCAGACTGTTAGCGACTTGTTAGCTGTTAGCATGTTAGCGGTGGCGGACATCGGGCAGAGACAGTCCTGACACCGGACCTGGAGCCGGTACTCCGGAGCATGCTCAGCATATCCAGGATTATTTAGTCACCTGGCTCCACTAAACTGGGACGTGGGCCATAAGAACAAACTGTAATATTAGACACGAAAAAGAAGTAAACACGTGACCCGGAACGAAGGCGACAGCTGGTCAAACGTCATTGACTGTGAGTGATATTATTTTCAATGACGCCACTGTTGATCACAACTTTTTATGACCACTTGTGTTTTAAATTAACTTGCTGTCAGATCTGGTCACCTGATCCTGTGGTCTTGTTAGATCTGATCCTGTCCTGTATTGATCCATCGATCACTGGATCAGTAATCAGCAAGTTTCTGATGCTCTGGTAGCAGAACCTGAGTCTGGGTCATGTGATCAGACTGAGGTCAGTGCTGATGATATTGATCAATGTAACGTTGATGAAATGATGACGTGTCTGCAGAAGTCACAGGTCATGGTTCTGCACAATGAACCCGGTCTGCAAACGCCTCAGACTCAGCCTGCCCACGCCGCAAACTGCTGCCCCATCCTCCACCCACAGCCTCAGGCCGCCTTTGCCCAGTCCTCAGTTCCTCTCCCATGATGCTTTGCCCCCTCCCCCTCATCCGGCTCCTGCAGGGGGTGGAGTGGAGGAGGAGGAAGGTTATTTGCTGGTGGAGGAAGATACCACCGACTCCAGCCTCATCATCACCATGGGTAACACACTCACACACACACAGTTAATATCTGATCAATCAAACAAATTGTCCCATGAAACAGTTTCTTCTTCAATGGTCCTTTGACCAGTCTTGACATTGAGTCTGAAACTTTACCTTTGTTAGAGATTGAAGTTATAAATAAAGTTTAAGCTCAGACCAGGATCACACACTTGTTGTGAAAATCAGAAACATCCTGTCTCAAAAAGAGGCAGAAAAACTAGTCCATGCATTTGTTCCCTCCACTGGACGACTGTAACTCACTATTATCAGACGTCCCAATAACTCGTGAAAAGCTGTCAGTTGATTCAAAATGCTGCTGTGAGTCTTGACAGGAAGTAGAAGAAAAGACCACACTTATCCTGTGTCAGCTTCTCTGGCTCCTGGTAACATTCAGAGTAGAATTTAAAATCCTTCTCCTCACATACAAAGCCCTGAATGACCAAGATCATCGTATCTCAAGTTCTCGCTGTCTCTCTCTCTCTCTGTCTCTTATTCTTGCTGTCTCTCTGTCTGCCTGTCTGTCTGTCTCGCTCTCTCTCTTTTTGTGTCTCTCTCTCTGTCTCTCCCTCTCTCTGTCTCTTTATCCCTCTTTGTTATGATTTGTGCTACAAATAAAGTTTGATTCGATTTTGATTGTCTGTGGTTGTCAGAAGACAGTCGGGTGGAGGCGAAGGCAGCCAGAAGGAGAGCAGTTAGGAAGAGGAGAGGGAAACTGACTGAGGAGGAAGAAGAGGATGGGGGCGGAGCCTCAGAAAGTGATGAGGAGGAAACGGCAGTAGAGGTGGAGATTGACAGACAGCTGGACCAATCACTGGAGAGCAAGTCCAAACAACACAATCTGACTACAGTGAACGTCAGAAACATCATCCACGTGAGTTCATCTGATCACAACTGGATATTTGTTGTCAGGAATGTTGTAGTAAGTCTGACCTTTGATCTATAGGAAGTGATCACTAATGAACATGTGGTGGCCATGATGAAAGCTGCCATCAATGAGACCGAGGCCGTCCCTCCATTTGTGAGTCTGTCTTTTCCTTTCTCCAATCAGAGTGCAGAATTTGAGCTCATTAACGCATTCCCTCCTCTCTTGCATCTTCACTGATGTGATTCCATTGTGTGTGTTTGTGTAGGAGCCGAAGATGACTCGATCCAAGTTCAAAGAAGTGGTGGAGAAAGGAGTGGTGAGAGCCAACATCTGTTAAACACGTGTTTGTGTGTTCATCATCTATTTAACATATTTTCAACATCTGTATATCTGTTTAACAGACAGACAGATATTAAACAGAGGTCGTACAGATGTTTAGTGTTTGTGTCTATGTACAGATGATGATGAAGTTATATGATCTGTGCAGACAGATGTTACAGATGTTCCCATGTTACCTGTCAGGTGATTCCGGCCTGGAACATTTCTCCCATCAAGAAAACCAGTGATGTCATCAAGGTAAAGGTCAGAGGTCAAACAGTTAATGTTATCTGTGAATAGTACACACCTGTACAGTAACAGGTGTAACTGAAATGCTGTGAGGTGACAGCATTGAAACCTCAGAACGTCTCCACTCTGTCCCAGGCTCCTCAGTTCGTGGACATCCCTCTGGCTGAGGAAGACTCCTCTGATGAAGAGTATCGACCTGATGAGGAGGAAGAGGATGAGACGGCTGAAGATGTGAGACTTTTCTCTGATTGGCTGTGGTTTGATTGATTCATTGATTGATGATTGGCTGATTGACGGTGGTGTGCAGACATTCCAGGAGAGTGACCTGGAGAGCACGGCGTCATCCCCCAGAGGAAGTCGTCTGGTCCGGGTGGAGGAGGACAGCTGCAGTCCCTGGCAGGTACAACCAAGACCAGATTCTGGACTGGACTGGACCACCGTGAGTCAGTGTAACATAAAGGTCCCCCCACCTCTTCTCCCCCTCTCCCCCTGCAGACTTCCAGGAGTAGATCCAGAATATTGAGGGCAGGGTCTGTCTCCATGGGCCCCCCCCCTCCTCCCAAGGCCCCGCCCCCCAGAACAGTGACTGACAGCTCCTTCCTGGAGAAACTTCATGCAGTGGAGGAGGAGTTGGCAGTCTGCATGGAACCGTACCAGGTAAAATCTGGACCACATCATATCCACATCAGATCACACCAGATCAGTCTGGTTGGGTCAGTGCAGCCTGTCTCTGTCCCTCAGTGGAGAAATTTCAATGTTGCAGCGGCACAGAGCAAAAAACAAAAAACAAAGCAAAATGTGAAATAAAGCTTAAAAAAAAAAAAATTAAATTACAAAAACTTCAAACATGTCTTCTTTCAGCCTCTGTCAGAGTCGGAGGATGAGGTTGGTCTCATGGCCTACAGGACTCGGTCCAAGCGTCCTCTTCGTGATGTCCCACTAGGCCGACTGGAGGCAGAGCTCCGAGCTCCTGACATCACACCTGACATGTATGACTCCAGCTCCGCCCACGAGGACAGAGAGTGGACTGATTGGCTGAGAAGTCTGATGAGCTCAGACATGGACAATGAAGGTGAGGACAGGTGTGTGTGATGTTAGATATTTTATTCTTATCTCAGCTACATGATGGTGTGTTTTGCTGATAATGTGGTGTAAATCAAGATTGTGTTAAGTCTCTGTCTCTCGTCCTCTCTCTCTTGTTCTGTCTGTCTGTCTGTCTCTTTCTCACTCTCTCTCTCAGAGGAGTGCGATGATGAAGATGATCCAGAGTATAACTTCCTTGCTGACATTGATGAACCTGACCTGGAGGATTACCGTGACGACAAGGCTGTCCGCATCACCAGTCAGTACAGACACACTGTGACTCCTGTGACCTGTGATAAGTGTCTAATGTTTGTGTGTTTTTGTGTTTGTTTTCTAGAGAAAGAGGTGAATGAGCTGATGGAGGAGCTGTTCGAGACGGTGAGACACACACACACATACACACACACACACAGACACACATACACAACTCCACTGACCCTGATTCATATAATGTGTGTCAGTTGAAGGAAGACCTTGCAAGACAGGAAGGGGATGATGAAGGCCACGAGGAAGAGGAGGAAACACACACTGCTCAGACGCACACTCCTTTAGAAGAGCACAATATGTATGTAACACAATAACACACACACACGCCGTCTCTCTCTCACAAATACATGTACACACACAGTGACAGTGTCTTTATCTCCCAGAGAGCTGGATGATGATGATGATGATGATGATTATGAAGAGGAGGATGGACCAAACGCAGAGCTGCGCACGGTGAAGCAGCAGCTGGCTCTGATCAGGAAGAGACAACAGACACACACACTGTGTGACACACACACACTCTGTGCTGAGCCATATACACTGAAGCTCAGCCCACAACAGAAGATCAGACTGCAGCAGCAGATACAGCAGGTACACACACGCACACACCCACACCATTTCCATGTTGAATGGGGACCGACTGTGTGAACCTCACTTGTGGAGACCACCCTCTCTAAAGGTTCTGAAGTTTTTTTATCTTTATCTTGTCTTTACATGACATGTGAACCAATGAAATCATGACTTCATGCTAAATGGGAACTTCAAGTGGATGTGTCTGATTGGGACATCATTTACATTATTTATGTGATTAATGCAGACCTTGAAACAACAAAAAGATAATGACAGATGACATATTTATCAAATGAATCCTCAGAATATTGCATTTTTTAAAAGACAGATTGAATCTACCACTAAGTAGAAATAAAATGGTAATAATAGGCATCAATATTTAGAAATTTAGCAAAACTTTCTAATCAAAGATAATAAAACAGTCGAGCGACAGGCCATGTCATCACCTGTTCAACACAGACTGTGTTTGACTGATACTTACGTCAGACTATCAGTGTGACGGACACAAATATTCACTGAAGAAGCAGTGGTCCTTGGCTGCGGTTGTTGGTGGTTGGTTTGTGGGTGGTTGCTTGGTTGTTGGGTTGTTTCGTTGTTGGATGTTTGGTTGTTTGTTGGTTCAGTTCTGAACCCTCAAACCCCTTCTGTCAGAGTCAAATTATGTGTATATTATATCACATTTAAATGTGACCAAACAGAAATAAATAGACACTAAATACAGACAATGTCTGTGTTACGTGTCTGTTGTGTGTCTCAGCATGTCCAGCTCCTGACTCAGATCCACCTGTTGACGTCACCTGTGTCCAGACTTCAGAGTGAGGCTGAGACCACCAGACAGTTCCTGGTAACACAGACACACACAGGCACACACAAATACACACTATTCGGTGTAATTAGATCATGATGAAGTATGACATCACCCCCCAGGTGGAGCTGGACCTCCTGGCTCACAGGTCTGAGCTGCTCTTGTCCTCAGCTCATCCTGGACTGTGCAGTGTGTTCAGGTCGTCCAACCTTCAGGGGGCGCTGCAGCTGCTGGAGGAGCTGAGACAGGCCCCCATCAGGTACCAGCCTGCCCACCACCCTCCTGACGCCAGAGGACACAGTGAGTCTGCCGCTAGGCATCATGGGACATTTGTTCTGACTCATGATAGAAAACCATGAGAGCTGGGTTAGGTCATGCTAGGTGGCTAAAGTTAGCATCCTGATCCCAACACTGAGGTGTGTGTCTCTCTCTCTCTTTGTGTGTCTCTCTGTGTGTTGTGCGTCAGTGCGGTGTCACCCCATCCTCCCAGCTCCTCTGGCCTGGATATTCTCCACTCGTTCAGTGTTTGTTCACCCGGAGCTGCTGCCCAGAGTCAGTCTGGACCCTGATCTGTACTGTCCCCGCAGGAGCACTGCCTTTACTGCTGCTGAGGACTGGTACACAACAGACACACCTCCCCCTCCCCTTCCTTGTCCCCTTGAGTTTCTGTTGTAATTGTGTTTAACTGTCTGTGTCTCTGTTTGTGTCTGTATGTTTGCGTGTCTGTGCGTTGTCAGCCTCCTGGTTCTGGGTCTCAGGAACATGGAGGGGTCATGTGACCCCACTAAACTAGTGTCTCAGTTTCTGCTGAGGAAGACTCTGGTCCAGGTCCGACGAAGAATCCTGCAGTGCTGCAGACCTGGTTTCCCTGACAACGTTGTCAAGGTAACATGGTGATGAAACAGTCACATGCTGACGTCAAAGCACTGCTTACCTGTGTCGTCCTGGTACAGGTGTTCAGATACCAGCGGGTTGTGTGGCCGATGCCAGTGGCATGTCGACCTGTGGACCCAGCAGACCAACGCCCCCCGGTGGAGAGGGAGGAGAGCATTCTGCCTCTATGGCTGGTGGTAGGTGATGGGGACAGGAAGTAGACCATGATGGCAGGAAGTAGACTGACACAAGGAAGTAGCCTGTGCTGCAGGAAGTAGACTGTGATGACAGAAAGTGGACTGACACAAGGAAGTAGACTGACGGTAGGAAGTAGACTATAATGACCCTGCTACAGGAAGTGGACCTGATACCTAAGCCCCCCTCCCCTCTCCCTCTCACAGAGGAGTCTTCCTGTCATCCACCCAACCGTCAAACAGTACAACACTCCATTTGGCTCTGCTCTCATGGCCACGCCGCTCTACAGGGGTGCACGACCACGTCAGAGTCACCTGACCTTCCTCCGCTCTGCCTCCAAGACTTGCAGCTTTCCCCCTGGAACGAGGTATCCCCCCCGCCTCCCTGAAAACCTTGATTTCAGGCGCATTGGTTTTGTCCTGCTGCAAGATCCCCTGCGCCCTCTTCCCACTGACTCCTCGGACCTTCCTGATGGACAGGTGGCCCAAGCTCTCAGCCCCCCCCAACTCCTCCATCAACTCCCCCTCACCACCTCTGACATCACCACCTCACCTGCTGTCTCCATGACAACAACAGAGCAAATCAGACGCCACTGTCAGACCCTGTCCAGCCTGAGGAGGAGGAAGAGGTGGTCATCTTCACCTCCTGAAAAAGAGAAACCCACCTCAAATGGAGGAGCAAGGAGTGATGATGAGGTGCTGACTCCTCCTCCTGATGACCCAGCCTCCTCTCAGGTGGATGTGGACAATGATGTCATCAGGATGAATAATGAAGGGATAAGGGAGGAAGAGGAGGAGAGCGAGATCCTTCTGGCACTGTCTGAATCATCATCCAGCACTGCAGGAAGTGTTGCCCATGACAACAACCTGGCTTACCCTGAAGAGGCGGAGTCAGAGAGTGAACAAGAAGCAACAGTGACATCATCCAGAGCAGCAGAAGGTGATGATGATGGAGACACGTCTTCAGGTGAAGATCTCCAACCTCAGGTCTGTCACCCATGTCTATATCTGTGTGTGTCTGTCTGTCTGTGTGGATGATTGATTGATCATCTCCTGACATTTTATAGACGGTTAACACAATATTGATTGAATAATAATTTAATTAACTTATAGGAAATCAACAGCCGAATTAATGAGGATGATGATGATGAGCAGGAGAAACGGTCGTCAGGAGAAAGTGAGGAGGAGGATGAAGATGATCAGAGGGAGATGGAGGACCTGGTGTTTGCTCAAGATTATCTCCATAGAGTAAGAACCACTGTCAGTGATGTCACTTTACTTTATGTTCTGATTGGTCCAGAGAGATGATTACCACCATCATGTTTATATTGTACTTCCTGTTTCCTCTGCAGGTGTGTGAAGTGGTGCAAGTGTCTCCAGGCCTCTCTGAGCAGGTGCTGCAGCTGTTGGATCAGTTCTCGTCAGAGGGACCCCTGGGGACCTGTGGGGCCCCTGAGCTGCTGTATGACAGATTGAGATGTGTACTTCAGCCGTGGCCTCAGCTGCTCAGAGACTTTGCTGCCTTCCTGAACCGAAGACAGGCCCGTCGCTGTGGACTGGTGAGTGATGTCACTCTGTCATCACTCAGGTACAGTTTGAACCTGTGTGATCTCTTCCTCTGTGGTTTTTCTCTCCCAGTTGTTGGAGCAACAGATGTTTGAACGCAGTCGGCGGTTTTTACAGCAACTGGGGCGGAGCCTGGGAGAGAGCTCATCCCTCTACCAGCAGGTAGTGTCAGTGCTGCAGGGAAGCCCCACCCCCCCACGTGAGGACATGGACAAGGTAACATTGAAAGAAAGAGCTATAAGTAAGTCTCTGTTGCCAAATAGCTAACATTACCATTAGCAGCTATTATTTTACTTTGGTTTAGCATCAAACCAACATCGGTCTCCTTTTGTTTTGCTTCTACAGCAGTGATATAGAACTTAGCATGCTAACAGCTAGCTCTGTGATAGCAGCTGGCTGTAGCATGCTAACAGTGATGAATGAAGCTGCTGGTGAGACTGGTCAGGAAATAGCTGCTGATGCTAATGTTCATGTTTGTTTGTTGGCTTTGATGCTAGCTTCAGGTCTGGTTCTGGTGTCTTTTCAGATCTGGTCTCTGCTCAAACACCACCCAGACCTGCAAGACAGTTTCCTGCAGCTTCACACCCACAGGTCTGAGGAGGAATCAGGTTTCAAGACCAGAGACACCGACAGGAAGGAAGTCAGACCCACAGAGACAGGAAGTGACACAGAGGAAGGGGAGATGCAACACGTTTGTCCTCAGAACATCAACGGAGAGAAGGTCGTCATCTGGACCAGGTGAGATGCACAGACACGTGCCCGTTTTTATTACCTTGGGAGGACCAGTGATTCACGCAGGCCTGATGGGAGCCACCCTTTCTGAAGGGTGTATAGACTTGGTTTCAGCTCCTAAATTCATGATACATTTTTGCTAAGATGAAAATAACTTGAAATATTAAATACTCTCACATCAATTTTAAACCTCTCTCTCCCTCCCACTCTCTGTCTGTCTGTCTCTCTCTCTCTCTCACTCCCTCTGTCTCTCTCTTTGTCTGTCTGTCTCTCCCTCTCCCTGTCTCTCTCGTCTCAGGGAGGCAGACCGGATCATCCTGACAGCCTGTCAGCAGAGAGGAGCCAATAGGAAAACATTCAGACAGGTGTCCACCCACCTGGGAAACAGGACTGCCCTCCAGGTATGAGGGGACGGGGCTTCATGTTCCAAGTGCAGGTCTGTGAAGAATCAGCACTCACTCTCTCTGTTTGTTCCAGGTGAGTGTCCGCTTCCACCACCTGATGAGTCTTTTCAAGTCCACTTCCTGTTCCTCAGAGGGTCAGCCAATCAGCAGACAGGAGGCGGCGCCTGACTAATCACTGGACCTGTCCCACAAGGTCCACATCAGCATCTAATCCAGATCTGCTGCTTCAAGACTGAACCTGGGAGGGGTCACAAACAGGACTCATTGAGACCTCCTGGAGTACAGCAGCTGGTTTAAACTGAGTCCTGGACATGGACAGATCCCAGTTTAACCTCTGTAATGGTCTCTGTACCCTGAATGAGGTCTGTCTTCAGGTTTGTTTGAGACTCCAGAGTCCTGAGGAAGGAGCAGCAGGACCAGCAGTCAATCAGAACTCACTTACCCCTGCTGTTGGTGTGTCAGGGGGTGGGGTCAGCAAGGTCAGATGGATGAAGAGGCCCAGGTCAATCATCTGCTCCTTTGGGAAAGTTAAGGATCAACTATCACTTTGAACACCAGTGACATCATCTGAACAGGCCAATCAGAGCACCTGCTGTCTGAACATGTGACCTCATTCCTGTTTCTTTCTGCAGCTTCACAAATGTTAAATCTGTTTTTGAGAAGTTAAGTCTTCCCATGATGCACCAGGGTTGACTCAGCTGATGTCAGTGTGCCCATACTGAATAAACTGTAGCAACACCATGATTTGATTCAATAAACCTTTTGTGTTTTTCAAACTGATTGTTCATCAGATTAATTGATCACTAACCTTTCAACAATTTAAAAACAAACATGGCGTCAGTATTCACGTGTCTCTAGGTTTGACGAGCCTCATCACAGCGGTTTCTCAGAATTAAAAGCTTCGCTGATGGGGCTGTGGTCATACGCCGTGCTTGACATGACATTGGACCAATGAGATGGTTACATCATACTGACTGTGGACCAATCAGAGCGCAGCTCTCCGGTATTTTCTTTCGGTTCCTCCTTTCCTCTGACAGGTGAACAGACTGGAGAGCAGAGATTAGTCAAAATGGCTTCAGTTAGGCAGGTTAATACCGGAAATACAACAATCAGGCCTTCATAATAAAGGCGCTAACTAGCTGACGTGGGCTCTGTAAAGGTTATGTGGTGTAACGCGTATGAAGCAGATTTATGTGTTACGTTGTCTTTAAATGTGAGTTACTGTTTCACACTTGGACGAAGAGATTATCATGCTCAACGTCATTTGAAAGGAACGATTTTAATTTGAAAGTCATAACCGGAAACATAAGTACTGTCGTCTACCCTAACTCGGAGTAATGAAGAGGGTCTCGGTCCCTGTCGGTCATTGTCTCCGTCATATTTTCTTTGTTTTCCTCTCTCGACTCAGTCATCTTCTCCCTCCATCATGTCGGCGGCTGTCCGCCTCCTTCCCGTCACGTTGGCGCTCATGTCCTGTTTTCCCGCCGCATTATCCTCGCGCAGAGACGTGCTCGAGCTCGGGGACGCGGACTTCGACTACCTGGCAACAGAGCACGAGACCATGCTGGTGAAATTCTACGCTCCATGGTAACGGAGGGGGCATTAGCATTAGCACCGTTAGCTCATCAAACGGGGGTTTAAAGCGGTGGTGAAGTGGACTGTGTTCACCTCTCCTCCATCCTGCCTCCACCGCCCCCCTCAGAGGGGGAGTCCTCTGACCCCCCCTTCATCATCATCATCATCATCATCATCACTCTGTTCACTTCCTTCCCTCTTTGATTCCCTCTTTTCGTGTTTGTCACCTTCCATGCCTCCCTCCCCTCTCTCCTATATTTATTTCTACATCTTTCCTCATACACTTCTTCATCACTTTCCTTCTTTCTTCCTCATTAATTTCCATGTCTCCTTCTTTCCCGGAAATTTCCTTCTTTCCTTATCTTCATCCATCCTCCGCTTCCTCTCAGGTGTGGTCACTGTAAGAAACTGGCCCCAGAGTTTGAGAAAGCAGCGACTAAACTGAAGGGAACTGTCCAGTTAGCAAAGGTAGCATCTTCATCATCATTATTATTGTTCTTAACAATAATAATTCAATACTGAGTCCAGTTACCGTCTCTCCTGTCTATCTGTCTGTCTCACCTGCGTCTTTGTCTCTCAGGTGGACTGTACCTCTCACTCAGAGACCTGTGGTCGTTTTGGTGTCTCTGGTTATCCCACTCTGAAGATTTTCAGGAATGGAAGAGACTCCGCCCCCTATGATGGACCTCGCACCGCAGGTGAGAAAGAAACCATGAACACACTCAAACACGCACACACAGAGGCTTTGATAGTGCAGGTGTGTGTGTTTGTGTGTGTTCAGATGGGATCTATCACTACATGATGAAACAGACGGGTCCAGACTCAGTTCACCTGAAGACTGAGGTAGACCTTCAGACCTTCATCAACCACTATGATGCCAGTATTGTAGGTAGGTCATATGCCCCTGTGTGTCAGGTGATGTTGTTGACGCCATGGTCACATGTCCCTGTGTGTCAGGTGTGTTCTCAGGTGCTGACAGCTCGGCACTCTCTGAGTACCTGAAGGCTGCTGGTCTTCTCAGAGAACAGTTCAGGTTCGCTCACACCACGGACCTGAGGCTGGGGGAGGGGCACGGCATCCTCTCAGAGTAAGTCTGAAACCATGCTGCTGTGTGACATGTCACATGACCCAGTTCACCTACACCTTCCTGTTTAACACATTGTGTATGTGGTGTCTGACCTGTCCCAGGAGCGTGCTGTTGTTCAGACCTCCCAGACTGAGCAGTCAGTTTGAGGACAGCGTGGTCATCTTCAAGGACCAGCTGACTATTGGCTCCCTGAGACGCTTCATCAGAGACCACATGTGAGTTCACCTGTCTCTCACCTGTTCACCTGTCTGTTTACCTGTTTATTTACCTGTTTACTTGTCTGTTTAGTTGCTTGTAAACCTGTTTGTTAACATGTTTACCTGTCTGTAGTCATGGTCTGTGTCCTCACATGACCTTGGAGAACAGAGATCGTCTGAGAATTCGTGACCTTTTGACAGCGTTTTATGACCTGGACTATCAGCACAACATGAGAGGCTCCAACTACTGGAGGAACAGGTAACACACACACACACACACACACACACACACATATACACACACACAAGTGGTGTGTTTAAACCCCTCCCCCTGTGTCATATTACCAGGGTAATGAAGGTGGCAGCAAGATACAGTGGGCGGGGCTTGATGTTCTCAGTAGCCAACAAAAATGACTTCCTGCCTGAGCTGGAAGAAGACTTTGGTCTGGGGACATCAGATGGAGGAGAACTGCCTTTCGTCACTATCCGGACCAAATTGGGTCACAAGTTCACTATGAGGGAGGAGTTCACGTACGTATATTGGGCTCACCTGTGTGACCTCACACAGGCTGAGCCAATCAGGTGAGCGAACTGATGTGTGTGTTTCAGGAGAGATGGCCGGTCCATGGAGAGGTTCTTAGACGATTACTTCACGGGTCGACTTAAACGCTATGTCAAGTCTGAACCTGCACCTGAGGGGAACCATGCCCCCGTCAAGGTGAGCACCCCGCCTTTGACCTGCCTGTCTGTGACGGCTAACTCCCTTTGTGACCTTTGACCTCTGCTTGTGGACAGCTGGTTGTTGCTGAGACATTCGATGACATTGTCAACGATCCAGATAAAGACGTCCTGATCCAGTTCTTCTCTCCGTCCTGTCCTCACTGCAAGAAACTGGAGCCAGTCTACAGGGAGCTGGCTGACAGGGTACATCTTCATCAACTTCATCATCTGTCTCTCCTGTCTCTCTCTCGTCTGTCTCTCTCTCTCTGTCTATCTCTTACTTGTCTCTCTCTATCTCTCCCCTGTCTCCCCTTGTCTGTCTCTCTCTCTCTCACTTGTCTTTCTCTTGTCTCTCTCTCTTATTTGTCTCTCTCTCTCAGCTGTTTTCTGATCCTGACATCATCATTGCCAAGATGAACGCTGTTGATAACGACGTCCCACTGGGCTACGATGTCCAAGGGTGAGCAGAACGAGAGAGTGAGCCTGAGGTGACTGCTAGCTCTGCTCTGCTCTGCTCATGCTAACTTCAGCAGGAGTAAAAAGTGATAGAAATGGAGGCAGAACAGACAGATGTTGTGATGTCAGCAGCAGCAGATGATGATGATGCTAACGTCATGTGATGTCCTCAGGTTTCCAACCATCTACTTTGCTCCAGTGGGTAAGAAGGATGAGCCCATTCGATACCAGGTAACAAGCTTTGACCTTTGACCGTATTTGGTAAGAGTCAGCGGTCAGCTGATCAGGTGATGTCACCTCTCTGCTTCAGGGGGGTCGAGAGCTCAAAGACTTCCTGAAGTTCCTGAACCGTGAGGCAGGTCACCATCTGGTCGTCAGCGGGTCGAAGGATGAACTTTAACATCCATCGCCCACCAATAAGGTCTGACCTCACCTGGTTTCCATAACAACAGACTTGTAGGGTGAGGACAAGGCAGGACAGACCAGGACCTGAATCTGGACCTGAACCAGAGACAGGAAGTGATGAATGGACAGCTGCTGGTTTAACCTGTACATCTCAATGACACTAGGACATGACACCACCCTGTCATGTGACGTGGCATTTATGTCTTTGTTTATTTATTTCCAGGGTTATGTGGTACAAAGGGGGCGGAGTCAGTGCTCACCCATGTGTTTTCGGTGAATCTTGAAAGACATTCTGGGAAACATAGTGAATAAGTAACTGATTGTAGATGTGTGAAAAAAACAAACGAGACAAAACAAACAACATCACAACAGAAATAAACAACAGCAGGAAGTCAGTTGACAACAACATTGTTCTTCACCATAATAGAGGACAAAGGTCTCAGTGATTCATGGTCATGACACTTAATGACACTTTTTCAAAATAAAATTTGAATGATAGTTTCCTGTCACCTGCAGGTCTGAGCAGCTGAGAATATTTTCATTTTATGCATAAAAACAGTATTGATTTGATTTGTGGGCAGAGCCTGCTTGTTTTCCTGTTCAGACAACATTTAATAAAGAGCAGCTAACTGTACTTCATCTTCATCACCTCAGTCAGACTGATGATAATGATATTGATAATGAAGGACACCCTTTTAGTATTTCATTTTTAACAGATTTGGGGCTGAATCTTCTCTGATCAGCGCTGATTGGACAATGAATGACATTGGATTATCAGGACAGTGACGTGACATGTCTCCCCTCTGTCGTCCAACAGGGACAGAGGAACATCCTGGACTAATGTTTGGACAAATGTCTCTGTTCCTTATTTGACACATTGTCCAGATGTTCAGGTTTGTTCTGTTTCAAGTTGTGTGAAGTTTTATAAACACAGCAGAAACATAAATAATAAGATCAAATTTGTGTCTTAATGTAAATGGGATGAATAAACCAGTTAAAAGAAGCAAAGTGGCTGAATTGAAAAAGAAAATGCTTTTACAAACCAAAGAGGGATGTTCCCAGGTGCCAATGATGTTTGACCCAATATTCAGTGTGGACACAATGGACACAAAAATGCCTGACAATGTGCGCAGTCTCAGAAAATGGGGAATTTATGAGCCTCCAAGATTTAAAAGCAAAATATCCTTTTATAAAGATTGTTTTAGATTCACACAGCTAAGAGACAATTTCAGAAAAGAGATAAGGTTGGAAAAGATGAAGAGGATCAGGTTGATGGTGGATTCATACAAACAAAAGGGGGCTGGGGTTGTCTGCTCAGCACAGGGAGGAATCAATTCAATCCATACACAAGTAAAATGAAAAGCGGCGTTAAAGGCTCAAATTGCAGAGGAAGAATGGTATAAAATATGTGAGATACAACTTACATCCACTAGTTCACCAGTATGGAGGGTATTCTGCTGGAAAAAAAACAATGGAAAGTGGAGGCTGATCATTCACACTCAATATATTTGAAAAATAAAAATGAACAATTTATTGTGAGACACAACAGACCGAATTGATGTTCAGCTAAATAGTGATATGAATATTACATTATTTACAGACAGCATGTTATTTTACTTTGCATATACTTGTGTAAATGTTTCTGTTTTGTCCTTCATACTGTTCTGTCTATATTCTTGGGAAAACCTAATAAAAATTGTGAAAAAAAAAACTTTATTTACTTAACTTATTTATTTACCACTTTATGATTGTATCAAAACATACAAATAAAAATATCTTAAATAAAAGTATGCGGCAAGAACAAAACATTCGAAATATATTAAAAATACACTACTAATCTCCTTTAAAAAATTACTAATTTTGATGCATGCCCTTTTGAGGAGACATCCAGTATAAATATACATACTTATTAATACTATTCGTTTTCACAAAAAGGTAATATGGATCCGTCAACATTAATGTGTCAGATTTAGAAAACAACAGTAACAACCCCACCTTCTAGTTGACACTGTCATTGACCTACAATCATGAGAAATTTAAATGATGTCTGTTGGTTTTCGACATAAAAGGCTGAGCTTTGTTTCCCAGTGATCGCGTCAACGCTTTCAACTCATTGACGCTATTGGTAAAAATATGTGTCTGTCACATTGATCTCGTAATCTGATTGGTCCATCTGTGCTGGTTTTACCGCCCCCTGCGGATTGAGCCCTCCCTCTCCTCGTGCCTCCTAGAAGCTTCTCGGCGGCTGTGGACCGGTTCTCAGACACAATGATCGGCCAGCAGGTCTTAGTGCTCAGTAAGTGTCTCCGCCGTCTCTCACTTCAACTTCTACACCTGTAAACCGTTTACCGGGACACGGAGGCGGCCCACGGCCGTTACCGGCTCCGCTCTGCGGCTGTTTACCGCCGCAGCGGCCTGCCGCTGCACGTGCTTCCGCCGGTGTGCTAACCAGGCTAACTGTTAGCACCGATAGCTCGACAAGCGCATAGTGAGAGCTTATCGCCATGCTAAAGCCAGATAAGCTAACGACCGTGTCTGTGTTACTTAGCAGAGCGGACAATTAGCCGATTAGCAGTTAGCTGGTTCCACCCTTTGTCGTCTGTGTGTCTGCGGGAGGAGGAAGCTTTGGTGGAAAGCTCCGTCATGGTATTAGCTTAGCTGCTGATGTTGGCTAACGGTGTAGTGTGTTAGTGATGGACTGTGTTTGAAGCAGCCACACCCTCAATGATGCGGATCCATCAAAACCCGAGACCTGACTCTGAAATCATCAGTTCGGTTTGTTGTTTGTTTTACTGACCGGATGTCAGAGCAGCTCTCAATCATTCTTTTCATTCACGGCTTTAATCTTCATTTTCACTCCTGAGTATCCTACTGTATGGACCATGTTCTGTCTTTTCATTACAAAAGGAGTAACTTGTCAATAACCTGTCAATGATGTATCTCACGAATGCTCTGATCTATTTGTCCTTTCAAAATAAAGTGTTGTGTACTGCCATTAACTTCCTGTCTCCCTGTAGACCAGAACGTGAAGAGAGAGTCTGGACGTAAAGTCCAGACCGGGAACATTAACGCTGCCAAGGTAACCAAGTCTCAACCTGAATGTCTGTGCCCCACAAGGGCCACATGACAACTCTGAGGGGCTGTGTGTCTGTGTTGGACAGACCAGGTTTATGTGTTGACCTTCAGACTCTATGTGTGTTTCAGACCATAGCTGATGTGATCCGCACCTGTCTCGGCCCGAGGGCCATGATGAAGGTGAGTTCTTCTCAACCAACAGTACAGACACTTGAAACCCTGAAGGAGCTGAGGAAGACCTATTCATGAAGTGATGAAGAGTAACATCTTGGGGTTTTGGTCTCTCGCTGTCTCTCGCTCTGTCTCTCTCTGTAGATGTTGCTCGACCCCACTGGGGGCATCGTGATGACCAACGATGGGAACGCCATCCTGAGAGAGGTGGGAATGTGGTTCATTCTGTGGTCTGGTGGTTTAGAGAATTACATCTGACAGACTGTGTCTCCATGGTAATAGATCCAGGTCCAACATCCTGCAGCCAAGTCCATGATAGAGATCAGCCGTACCCAAGATGAGGAGGTGGGAGATGGGACCACTTCTGTCATCATACTGGGTGAGGACTGGACCTTAAACAAGTCTGACTTCTTGTCAGACAGCTCTTCCATCAAGCCCTCAAAGTCTCCTCCTCCTTCTCCATCAGGTCTTCAGAGCCTTGTTCTCCTGATGCTCTGAGCTGTTTGTTTCTCCTTCAACTAGAGAATCAGTTCTTTCTGACAAGCCCTGATTTGTCCTGTGTGACACTGACTTCAGTGATAAACTCATGAAGGAAGTTAGTTCAGATCTGGATTAGTCTGAGCCTTTGACTGGAGCATTGCTGCTTTACTTCTGTTTATTGTAGTGACAGAATAAAGACAGAGAGACATGGACAATAAGATATTTAGAGCATTAGAGGCTTTGGAGCTGATTTTTCATCATTACTGCTCCAAAGAATGAGCAGAACTCAGATCAGATAAAGAGAGAAACTTCAAATCAGCTCTAGAACAACACAAACATGTGTGGAACTTTCTGTGTTGAAGTTTTCTTTGGTTATTCTGGTTTACAGTGGTTTTATCTAGAAAATGAGAAATTCACTGTGTTTTTAGTTTCCTCTTGTTCTCTGAGCTACTATCCCCTATTACAGTGAACAGAGTCTTTACTGAGTCACAGATATAATGAGCTGAGGTTGAGCTGAGTCTGAAGATGAGGAGACTTGGGGACATTTTTAAAAATGACGACTTTATAAGGGAATAGACAAAGGGATGAAAAGACAATGTGGCTCTAAAGGGTTAAACTGTTTTTTTGGTTTTTTTGAGCTTTAATAGAGGGAGGGAGGGAGGAAGGACTGGTAGATGTATGTCTGTCAGGTCCTGGGGTGGATCCTGCTTTAGATCAGATGACTCATTGCTCATATCCTGGTCTCTGTCTGGTCCTGGTCAGCTGGGGAGATGCTGTCAGTAGCAGAACAGTTCCTGGAGCAGCAGATGCACCCGACCGTCATCATCAGCGCCTACAGACGGGCCCTGGAGGACATGTTGGACACCCTGAAGGAGATCAGGTAGGATCTACCTCAGACCAGAATCTGCTGGTTCAGACCATGTTACAAGGGTAACTAACTGACCTCTGACCCCAGCACCCCCGTGGACACGGCGGACCGTTCCATGATGCTGAAGATTGTCCACTCAGCTATCAACACCAAAGCCCTGAGCCGCTGGTCGGAGCTGGCCTGCAGCATCGCCCTGGACGCTGTCCGCACTGTGGAGCTGGACGACAATGGCCGCAAGGAGATCGACATCAAGAAGTATGCCAAAGTCGAAAAGGTATGGCCCCAGAACCCTGACTACCACTTCCTGTCTGGTCTGTCTTGCCCCCACTCACAGTCTCACTCACTCATCCTGTCCCTCTGATCCAGGTTCCAGGGGGGATCATCGAGGAGTCGTGCGTCCTGAGAGGAGTCATGGTCAACAAGGACGTGACTCACCCCAGGATGAAGCGTCTGATCCGGGAGCCTCGCATCGTCCTGCTGGACTGTTCCCTGGAGTACAAGAAGGGGGAGAGCCAGGTACTGACCTGACCTCTGACCCCTAACCGTGACCCATCCTCACCCTGTCCTTTCTCACCCTGTCCTTCCTCATCCTCAGACCGACATAGAGATCAGTAAGGAGGAGGACTTTGCCCGGATCCTTCAGATGGAGGAAGAGTACATCCAGCAGATCTGTGAGGACATCATCCGCCTCAAACCAGACCTGGTCTTCACTGAGAAGGGCATCTCTGGTATGTCACACCTGGGCCACACCTGGACCACAACACATCATCACATTTTTCACATTGATAATTGGTCTATGATCAGGAGTTTACCTCTGACCCCTCTGTGGTCTAACATCTGTGACTGATCTTCATCAACCATTAACTGATGATGATGGAGGAGGAAGAGTCTTCCTGTTACTGTTTGTCATGTGACTCCATGACAAAATCACATGTGAAATGTCTTCTATGATGTGACTCTGGTTCTGTGTCCAGATCTGGCTCAGCACTTCCTGGTAAAGGCTAACATCACTGCCATCCGCCGGGTCAGGAAGACTGACAACAACCGCATTGCCAGGTAACCCTGCCCATCAGCATGCAGCAGGATATGATGTAACCATCCTCAGAACAAATTGCCCATGTGGACCTAGTCCAGATAGTGACTGCCACCCCCTCTCTTTACATCCCCCCCTCAGGGCGTGCGGGGCTCGTATTGTCAGTCGGACTGATGAGCTCCGTGAGGAAGACGTAGGTACAGGGGCGGGGCTATTTGAGGTGAAGAAGATCGGTGATGAGTACTTCACCTTTGTCACTGAGTGTAAAGACCCTAAGGCCTGCACCATCCTGCTGAGAGGGGCGAGCAAAGAGATCCTCGCTGTGAGCAGCTGCCATCTTTGTTTATCAGACATGTAGCGGTGGGTCTGGTCCTGACCCTCCTGGATCCAGATCCTTCTCTGATCCAGTTTCTGGTTTTCAGGAGGTGGAGAGGAACCTGCAGGATGCCATGCAGGTGTGTCGTAATGTGCTGCTGGACCCCTTCCTCCTGCCGGGTGGTGGTGCCGTGGAGATGGCGGTGTCAAAGCGCCTGACAGAGCGCTCCCGCGCCCTGACCGGCATTGAACAGTGGCCGTACCGCGCTGTGGCCCAGGCTCTGGAGGTCATACCCCGGACCCTAATCCAGAACTGTGGAGCCTCCACCATCCGAGTGCTGACCTCACTTAGGGTAAAAAAAACTTTAACGTCTGGGACCTTTAATGAGACCAGAGTTTACATGGTTCTTTAAAACTTCTTTTAAATTGTTGTCTGTGTTAAACCTGATCTCATTCTATCTGTCTCTTTGCCTTTTTGTCTCCAGGCCAAACACACTCAGGACAACAGTGTGTGTTGGGGTGTGGACGGTGAGACGGGTTCTCTGTCCGACATGTCATCTCTGGGGATCTGGGAGCCGCTCGCTGTTAAAGCTCAGACCTATAAAACCGCCGTGGAGGTGAGACACAAACCTGATTGAGGTGAACAGTGATCAATACTGATTGGTCCAGATCGGTCCTGACAGATGTGGACTTTGTTCCTGTTTTTCAGACGGCCATCTTGTTGCTGCGCATTGACGACATTGTCTCTGGTCATAAGAAGAAAGACAAAGACGAGCCAATGGGAGGACAGGGTGCTGAGTAGATCCAGATCGATCCAGATCAGAGTCACTCCAACAATCTGTGTGTGTGTGTGTGTGTGTGTGTGTGTGTGTGTGTGTGTGTGTGTGTGTGTGTGTGTGTGCGCACCAGATGACTCACTGAAACTTAATAAAGTCTAACTTAGAAACATAAACATTGTTTGTTCTTATTCTTCATCTCCTGAGGCTGAACCACTGACCTGACGATAACGAGTGCGATGACTAAAGTTTTTCAATTGAATCACGTTCATTTAACTTAACTAGCGAATAAAAACAGCAGAAACCAGTCAAATATTTTTAGAAATATGAAATTAAAGATGATTCTTGGATTGATGATGAAATGATTGATATTATTACATTTTAAACAAGTTTTTCTCATCTCATGGTGGGAAACAGGAAACAGGTGAGGATGTCACCTTTATATTGATGTTTGTTTGATACAAGTTCAATGAAACTTCCAAAGGTTGCTGTGATTGTCGTGCGTGGGTTTTGTCATTAAAGTTTTTTCGAAGCGTGGGGGCGGGACTTCTTAGCGTTCAGCTGACATATTAAGTCAGATGTCATGTGACCGGCGCCACAGTCACAACAAAGATGGCGGCGGCGCTGGTCGGTGGAGCCGCGATGTTTCTCCTAATTCTTCCTCCTTTGTGTGTCGGTTCGTTCGGCGGAGCAGGAACCTTCAAACGACAGGTGAGAACCCGGAAGCGTGTGAAAACACCGCGGTGAAGGCACAGCGCAAAACTGAGCGAGAGGAAGCGAAAGTGTTCAACTATCTTCCTGCTGTTCAGAAACCCTCCAAATTAAAAGTCTGAATGGTTTCAATGTAGTTATATTTTACACCTTAAATTCAGGATTAAAAGTATATATTTTTTTAATTCTCGTGTTAGATGCAGATTTTTATTTTACAATATTATATAGAAAATTAATTTTTTTCCCATTTAGTCTTCTTCCATTTTTGAAACGGATCAAAAATTTCAAAAACGCAAATAAACAAATGTTGTTTTTTTTTTGTTTTTTTGTTTTTTTCATGGTTTTTGGTCAAATAAACCATGAAAAATAAAAATCACCAAAGCAAAACCAAAGCAGTAAATGTAAATATGATCCAGAGTTTAACATTTATCATCTGCTTTAATTCATGTTCATTTGTGTTAAAACATTTAACATGTTTAGTTGTCCTGACACTGATCAGATTTTCTTCTGTTCACGTGATCAATCATCAATCAATGTCTTCTTTGATCACTGATGATTGATGGACCTCCTTCTTCTTCTCCATTCAGTTGTCTGTAGAGCTGAACCCCGGCTCGACCACTGCGCCGCCCGGTGGTGACCTGCTGCATGTGAGAGCTGTGGGCAGCAATGACACGCTTCACTACCTGTTCTGCAGCCTGGGGGCGCCAACGCTGCTGCTCATTCACACCAACTCATCTTCCTCTACTGTAGAGGTCAGATTTTCAGTGTTTTATCATTGAGCTTCATGTTTGCAGGTGTTCCTAATATTCTGACCATGATGTTTGCTGTGTGCTTCCTTGTAGGTGGACTGGCCTCTGTTTTTGGCTCGTAACACCAGTGGCAGCCTGAGGGTGGAGCCAGAGAGCAGCATCCTGTACAGCACTGCCATCGTCTTCAGCAGGGTAAGAAACATCCACCTTTAATCCCCATGTCTACCTTAAATCTACACAGATCTTTAATATATAAATATGAGATGAGAGCAAATTATTTTACAGACTCTTCAGTGACAAGAAAGAACAGACTCCACCCCTTTGTTAAACCCCGCTCCCTCACTCGAGGCAGTTTATGATGTGGACATAATCATAATGAAGCTCAGATCGCTAATTTGACGTGAACGGCACTGTTGTCATTGTTTCTCAGCTGTTGGAGTACGATGACGTCAACGACACTGCCGATCCAACCTCTGACCTTTTCCCTCCATACGACCTGCAGAGCTTTGCTTGGTCCCGTCTCAACCTGTCAGGTCCAGCCGCTGTCCTCTGTGGATCCGTGTCCAACAGCTCCACCGGCTCATTCTGCCTGCAGGTCAGCTGACTGTTGCCACAGTGACACAGGGTCATTGTATATACACTGTGTTATTTTCATTAACAATTGTTCAAACAACTTTTTTTTTTCTTCAGGTGTCAGTGTTTGACTCAGATGGGCGTGGTCAGGTCTGGCCCCGCCTCATACACACAGCTAACTCCTCCCAGATGGTGGTGTGGCTTGATGGTTTGTTGCCGCAGGCAAATCGATCCAGGTTCCTACTGGAGCTGCAGGCAGTGGGTGGGGCCTATCCTCTGAGTAGGGTGGAGGTCCATCAATCGATCGATGACGAGTTCACACCGTCAATATTCAAGGTCATCAATCAACAGACTTGTTTACATGTTGACCCCTCAGGTGTCTAACCTGTCCATTCTGTTGACCTCTAACCCCTTAGGTGTCTCAGTGGGTGTCGTCAGTGAACGGCAGCACCGGCGTAATGGGCTTTGTCCAGTGGAAGCCAGTGGCGTACCGTCAGTCCAACCCAGCTCTGGAGGATGCCACGCCATGCCGTCACTCTGACCCCCAGCCTCAGAATGGCCAGGCCACAGCTGCAGTGTCCAGTCTGATCCGTGCGTTTTACTCAGTCCCTGAGACATTTGGAATCAACGTGAGCTTTGGCCTCGCCGGAGAACCATTCTACAACCGCACCCGGTTCCTCAGCTGGTCAGTCTGATCCATCCTCTGTATTGACAAGTTCTGATCAACATCTGACCATAGTTTAACGTTTACTTCCTGTCAAATCAGGACAGCGGTGGTGGGTGTCGGTTCTCCTCCCGTCGACTACTTCTCTCCGCTGGTTGTCACCATCATGGCAGTGGGTTTGGGGACTCCGCTGGTCCTCCTGCTGCTTGGCGGAGTCTGGGTCTGCATCAGGAAGAGGGCAGCAGACTCCACTTCCTACGAGCCAATCAACTAACGGCTGCTCCCGGCCAATAAGATGATAGACAGTTTTTAAAGACTGATGGACAGATGACATCACTGACTAAAGATCCACCTGCAGTACAGTCAGCCAATCAGTAGTACTTTTAAGGTTTTTACTTCCTGTTTTAATGTAAGTGTAATCTGCCACACACACACACACACACACACACAAAAAACTGGCGACATCATTCATGTATGACAGACTGACATCACTGTCATCAAGCTCCAGTCAGTCACTGATCAGTGACTAATTTTTATTATTGATTAATCAAACGAACGACTTGTCTTTAGAGGGTTGTGTGATCTGACACTGACTCCTGATGTCACAGTGAGTGTTTGTAATGTTCCTGTAAAATAAAATCTGTTTTTTATTCATCTGAAGTTTAAACTTTATTTTTACCATCAAATTAAAAACAAACATCAGCTCCATCCACCAATCAGACTGACCAATCAGAGCCCAGTTAGAGGTGAGGGAACCAGTTCAGACCTGGTTCAGGATTAAATCTTTAAATTACCACAACGTTGAACTCATCATTCAGATCCTGGGAAAACCTTGTGTCTCCAGGTGTGAGAGAGTTTGACCTTTCACAAAGGAAACAAAAACCAGGTTATTGTTGTGCTCTTAAAAGAGTCCAGGTCCTGTAGCCTGGTCTAGTCCTGATCCCTGATCCATCTCAGTCCTCAATCTGGATCAGTTTGATAAGATATATGATAGAGTCCAGATCAGGTCCTGGTCCCTAGATGGACTCGATCTGTCGGCGGACCTTCTCTGAGGCCAGACGGTCGAGCCAGCGCTGACGGACGACCACCAGGACGGCAAAGACCATGGTCAGAGCCAACATGGCTGCTTCAAACTTCCAGAAGAGATGCTCCTCCATCACTGCAGATCGACAGCTGTGTGTGAGGGGGGTGGGGTGTAAGGGGAGGGAGATGTGTCTGAGACTAATGACATCATGATGACATCATCCAAGGCTCTTTCAATTATTATTCAATTATTAATAATTCAGTTTAATTCAATTAAATTGAAGAATTTCAAGATTTACGTTGTAAAACACAGACTGCCACTAGCATTCGCTTAGAATCACTGGTAAATGATTTGTTTAGATCCTGTGAAGAACTGGGTCAGACAAAGACCTGGACCCAGAAAAGACAAAAACCAGAGTTCATTTCAACATAAAAGCCTGGATCTGGATCTGACCTCTTGTACTCGTCTCTGTTGGATTTGGTGCAGTTGACTCGTTCCACGTATCCTGTCAGCCCACAGGCCAACCACGACTTCTGAAATACAACACACACTAACACGTCAGACACATACACACATACACTACCACAACTACAGAGACACTGAGAATTCAGAGCTCATGTGAACACTCACAGTCTGGAAGGCGTTGCACTGCAAACACACTGTAGTCACCACAAAGTCCTCCAGCAGCCAGCAGGGGGGGGTCACAGGCTTCACTGCTGCAGGGTCAGAGTTCAGAGGTCAACCCTCATCACCTTCTAACAACAGTGTCATGGTCCTGAGAGTCTGAGTCCTGACAATCTGGTTTTCCTAGCAGGCCTTTCTACGGCTGTGTTTTGATGACAATGTGTTTAGGTGTTTGTACCTGTAGTTTTCTCTTCACTCAGCAGAGCTGCTCCGAACACTCTGGAACACAACAACACAACATCACACAGGGTTCTGCTCCTTCTGACTGACCTCTGACCTCAGAGTGCTGACTGACCTGAGGGAGACGAGGCCCCAGAACAGAGCGTGGAGGACCAAGACTCGGGGCCGACAACACGCCACAGGGATCCGACAGTCGCTCTCCATCAGCCTGCTCCTCCACCAGGACGACGCTGCAGCCACCCTGACTCTGGTCCTGGTCTCTGACTGGTTTGCTGGACTTGCTTGACTCACAGCTGTTTCCTATCTGTCTGTTTACATGTTGGTTCAACTGAACCTTTAAGAGTCCAGGTTGCTGAGACCTAGAAGATAAACCAGATCCATCAGAAGCAGTCATCAGACCAGCAGTTGACACGTGAACGACCTTGATTCCTCTCTTTCTCCACAGGTCTGATCTGGATCACATATTCAGCTTAGATACTCATGGTTGCAGGTCACAAGTGAATCCTGAACCTGAGTTAATCAGTTGACGTTATTGATTATCGATCAGTGATGCTGGGTGCAGCTTTATTAGACCCTTTGACCTCCCATTTCTCTTTGATGTTTAATATCTGACTGTTAGCAGGTCAGCTAGACTGTTAGCAGGTTAGCTAACAAGCTTTATTAGTATAGCGCCACAACATCGGTTGCCTCAAAGCGGTTTTCAGGCAGAGACCTACAGTCCCAACAGGAGCAGGAGCTGCCCGGCTGGGTCAACACAGAGCTACCGATGTGACAATATCCAATATCCAGGCTGCGGAATCAGACACAGTCCAGCTGTTTCGCTGCTAATGCTAGCAGATAGCCTGCTGGCAGTGTGTGTACCTACAGATACATGCTAATGTTAGCTTTCTTAGCTTTAGCTCACTCACCGTATTCCGCTAAAACAGGCACCATTTTTAAATCAGAGCGGGAATTGAAAAGAACCGCCAACTGTATCGTGGAACGTAGAGACACAATCTGACCGTTAAATGTACCGAATAACGGAGATCTGGTCAGATTCACCGACTGTTACCGAATCTGTCCGTGGCCTTACACCGTAAAGGTGATGTCAGATTACACCGGTACACTTCCTATATGGTTTCTTCAGAATAAAAGCCTCAAATCACGTCTATAAAGTCTGGTGTAAAATACGGGATTGTTATTTTCCATCGACAACGGAAATAGTTTACCTGAATAGTACACTACAGATCAGTTTACAACATAACATGATGTAATAACCCAAGGGACATACTGTTTGGTGATTTCACTGTGGTTGTACAAGCCGCTGTATGGAAAGTCAACAATACAATTACTTTGCAGGTCAAAATGCGCAATTTCCTGTCCTGTTTTGTTGGTTGTGGTGTCGGAGACACGTTGGACATTGATCAGTTATTATTGGAATAACTAAATGTCTCTTACGGTCACTGACAACGCGCATGCGCAGTTTAAACGGATTAATTCTTGATATTGTTTTAATATATCAATTAAAATATTAATATTATATGAAGCTGGTAGATTTTATTAAGTACAACTTGATACTGTTACAATCACAGGCAGGTTGTTAACAGGTTGTCCTGTTGTCATGGAAACTGCTGATGGAGTTGGTCTCTGCAGGCTGGTTGAGGGTGCGCTGGGCTCAGAGACTGAGGATGAAGAAGTGGGAACACCTGGACCCCCGTGGACAACGACACACCTGTCCAGACTGATTCATCTGGCTCCACCCCTTCCAGCAGAACTTCTCTAGGTTACACTGAGAAGATGAGACATGGTCAGACAGGAGGTTTCCCACGATGCTTGTCTTCACTGTCACATGGCTGATCATTGATCGACTGTCTGAGGCGTTTTACCAGGACAGTGACTCTGCGTCTCTTCAGGCGTCGACAGAGTCCAGGAAGTCGACTCAACTCGTTGGTTTTCACTGACACGTCGCCCTGAGAGACAACGAAACCAGTAAACAGTTTAGAACCAAGTGCTTCAGGTTCAGACCTGAAACCAGTCTCTGTGGTGGTTTATGTCTCAGCATTAACAGCATTAACATGTTGATGTTATATATCATTTTTCCCAGCATGCATTGGTCTCACCTGCATCAGAGGTGTTGCAGGTGTGAAGTTGGGCAGACTGCAGTTGACTCTTTGCAGAGAGGAACAAAAGATCAGCAGCAGGAGCACGTTCAGCTTCATTGGTCAATCAATCAGTCAGTCAGTCAATCAGTGTATCCACAGGCTTGTTTCTTCTTCTGTGAGAATGAAGCAGCTGAAGAAGGAAACAGGACGAGTCAGACTGAACAGGAAACAATAATCCTCTCAGTCTGGTTCAGGAGTCATATGACCAGACAATGACATCACACACAGTTCCTGACTGACACATCACAGACAGAGCTTTATACTGAGAGGCTGTGAGGTCACTTCCCCTCCTGTTAACATGCTCCTCCTCTTCTCAACAAACAGAACATCATCAGGTCAAACTGGTTAAACTAGTTTAAATGGTCAAATTGGTTGAAATGGTTAAAGTGGTCAAACTGGTTAAAATGGTTACATTGGTTAAACTGGTTCTGTAGTTTAAGAAGAAACAAACAGCTCCAACCGTCACAGAGCAACAAGGCTGTGAGGATGAGGTGATGTTTGGAAGCACTGACACTCTGGACTGAAAGACATTAAAGTTTGATATAATCCAACAGCTCAGGTCCTAAGGCTCTGCTGTGGTGACATAAAACCAACAGCAGGAGATAAATGAGATGATGAAGTAGTCAGGGATCATTAACAAAGCAAGTGAATGTGCAGGACATGAAGTTAAAGCGATAATCAAATAAGAAACAGTAAAGAAGAGGGAAACTAAAGACAGACATTAGTGTAATAGCCAAAGGAAAAGAGAGAAGCCAGCAGAACGAAAGACAAAGAGTCTGGATGAGATGTGGACACTAATCTGAACAATTCACTCAGTTGTTAGTAAATATACAACTGGTGTGTGTGAATGTTGTAATGACCTGGAAACAGTTGAACATGTGATAATTTACTGTCCTCAGCATTAACAGGAGAAAAGGTCCTCAAACACAAGCAGGAAATAGATCATATCAAACTGGAAATGAAAAGAACTCAGAGAATGTAGGGTACAAAGTCGAGCTGTAACACAACAACCAGACTCAGCAGAGGAACATGAGTCATTGGAGTCATTAAATCCAAGCATCAACCCTCCTTGACGTCACCATCATCTGTGAGCTGCTGTTTTGAAGCCTCCAGTTTGTGATTTGTCTGTTGGCCATCTTGGTTTTTTGAAACTAGTAGAAACCATATTTGGGGGAGAAGGTGGAGCTGAGGAGGAGTGAGGGGTGGAGCTGACCTGCTCTGTCCTCTATCCTGATTGGGTGGTACAGTCTGACAATCACATGGTAGCCACGCCCCCCAATTCATCCCCTGCTTTATGGTCTACTTTTCTCTAAATGGACTATCATTTAAAACATGAACATCATGTTGTATTAAAGACTTGAAACTAGAGACTGAGACCAAAAACTCATTAGGAAATAGTTTACTGAGCTAATAAATCAAGGGAGAAGTAGGGGCATTTTCCCATAGACTTCAATACAATCTGACTTCTTTAACAACCAGTGGAGTCGCCCCCTGATGGTCAGTAGAGAGGATGAAAGTTTAAGGCTCTTGAGCATTGATTACGTCAGTCTATGGTCATAAATCCTTAAGAGGACACAGTCTAGCAGTCGTAGACCAGAAAGGTTGGTTTTTGTTGTTCCCGCTCTTCAGACCCAGAGTCCAGGTCCAGTTTGTCGACAGACTGTGGCCTGACCCTCATTCCACTTCAGGAGGTGGCGGTAATGTACCGCAAAGCTGTTTGTCGCCATTAAACAAAACCAGAGGAAGAAAAGGGAGAAGCGGTAGCGGTTAGCTGCAGTTAGCAGTGTAAACCGCTAGCTGAACCTAATAACGGCAGTTAAACCGTCGCAGTCCCGTTTAGTGACAGGACCAGAGATGGACCTACCCGGGAATCTGCCGGGTCTGGTGTTAAACCCCGACACGAAGCTGAGAAGAGCAGGTTTGTTGACAGGTTTCTGTTGACTGCTGTGCTATTGTCGCTAAGCTAACGTTAGCTTGTGTTGGTCAGGTGACTCGTTTCCTGTGTTACTGAGCCTCTTTGGTGACGTCATTAACGTGCCGCTGAATTTCATTTATGACCGGACTCACTGAGTTCGGTTCATTTGGGAGAGAACAAGCGGACCGAGCCGTATCCGGATCTGGACTGGGATCCGAGTGCAAACAGCGGAGCTAACGTTAACTGGCTCTTCTGTCGCTCTCTATAAAGAAGCTAGCTCACATTTACCCCACCAGTTCTCCGTGGTAACGGGGTGACATCACCATGTTATTAGACTCGCGTCACTATGGTAACCTGAGCGGCACAACAAAATGTAACAGTAAAAAATCTTGTTCCTGTTTGGCAACAACCATCAGCTAATTAATGAATGAATCAGTTATTTGGGGTAATTGTAATTGTTTTCTTCAGTTTCTGTTCAGAAAGATCAGATATTTGAAGACTGATTTATTGATCACATAATAGTCAGCTGAGCAGTTTATGATAGCTTACCTGTTCTTAAAATCAAATATTGTGTTGCCTTCAGGTAGTCTGTCCTGTTGGTGTCGGTCCCATTGGTGTCGGTCCAGATGGTGTCGGTCCTGTTGGAGGCTTCAGATGTTGTCGGTCCTGTTGGAGGCTTCAGTTGGTGTCAGTCCAGGTGGTTACGGTCCTGTTGGAGGCTTCAGATGTTGTTCCTGTTGGAGGCTTCAGGTGGTGTCAGTCCAGGTGGTGTCGGTCCTGTTGGAGGCTTCAGGTGGTGTTGGTCGTGTGGAGGCTTCAGTTGGTGTCAGTCCAGGTGGTGTTGGTCCTGTTGGAAGTCTTCAGATGTTGTTGTTCCTGTTGGAGGCTGCAGGTGGTGTCAGTCCAAGTGGTGTTGGTCCTGTTGGAGGTTTCAGGTGGTGTCAGTCCAAGTGGTGTTGGTCCTGTTGGAGGCTTTAGGTGGTGTCGGTCCTGTTGGAGGTTTCAGGTGGTGTTGGTCCTGTTGGAGGTTTCAGGTGGTGTTGGTCGTGTGGAGGCTTCAGTTGGTGTCAGTCCAGGTGGTGTTGGTCCTGTTGGAGGTTTCAGGTGGTGTCAGTCCAAGTGGTGTTGGTCCTGTTGGAGGCTTTAGGTGGTGTCGGTCCTGTTGGAGGCTTTAGGTGGTGTCGGTCCTGTTGGAGGTTTCAGGTGGTGTCGGTCCTGTTGGAGGCTTCAGGTGGTGTCAGTCCAGGTGGTGTTGGTTCTGTTGGAGTCTTCAGATGTTGTCGGTCCTGTTGGAGGCTTCAGGTGGTGTTGGTCGTGTGGAGGCTTCAGGTGGTATCGGTCCAGGTGGTGTTGGTCCTGGTTTCCTGATGTTTTCCTGACATGGGAGCCTCAGTATGGACCTGGACTAGGACCAGGACCCAGAATCCCCACACATCAAATAGGAAGAGGAGGAGGTCTGGACCAGTCAGGAGGAAGAGCAGCTTCAGGGACTGGTGGACGCTCATGTCACCAAGTTCAGTCCTGTCCCTGTGAAAACTGAGGATGATGATGATGAAAGTTCAGATGGGAACAACATGGACAGAAGAGAACCTGTATGTGGGGTTCCACTTTCATCTGTCACTGAACCTGAAAGAGAGTATTGAGATTCTAGTTTATCTTAAGGTGGTTCTTTCTAGTAGATCCTTAGATGGTGGTTATGGATCTTGAGAGGATTTTATTGGTCCTTTAGGTGGATGTGATGGTCTCTCATGATGTTCTAGGGGTCCTTTAAGGGATGTTTGTCATTAAGCAGGTCCCTGGAGTTCCTATGGTAGTCCAATGGTAGATGTTGTGTTCCCTTAGAATGTTCTTCACCCTTCAATCTCTCAAGAGATACTTGTGGTCTTTACGGAAGTTCTGGGGTCCTTTTTAGTAGGTTCTTGTTTTCCTGTCAGTTCATGAAAAGATTTAGGAGGTACTTGTAGTCGGAGGTTGAAGTGGTCATGTTGGTGGTTCTATCAGCGGTTCTAGCCTTATGTTTTTATGTGGGAGGTAAAACAGGACTGACTTGTTGTGTCTGTATGTTTTCCTGTTTCAGAGGATGTTCCACTGGAGCAGCAAAATTGGAGTTATAGTCTGGACCAGGAGGACCCAGGACTCCCACACATTAAAGAGGAAGAGGAGGAGCTGTGGACCAGTCCATCAGAATCAGTCTTAAATCCAGATAGATATCTGGATCTGGACCCTGACTCCAGGCCATTAGAGTCCTTAGACTGTAAGACTGAGGGGGACCAGGGGAGGGGAGAGACCAGGAACCCTCAGTCAGTTCTGAACTCCCTGAAGATCATTGAAGTCCCTGCAGATGATGAGAGGTGTAAAATCAGTCGGAGAACATACAGCTGCTCCGAGTGTGGGAAAACGTTTGGTCGGAGTCCACATCTGAAGATCCACATGAGGACTCACACTGGAGAGAAACCGTTCAGCTGCTCCTTCTGTGGGAAGAGCTTCACCCAGAAGGTGAACCTGACCTACCACATGTCCGTCCACACAGGGGAGAAACGCTTCAGCTGCCGATTCTGTGACCAGAGGTTCACCTGGTACACGCAGCTCAAGAGCCACCAAAGCGTATGCAAGGCCTCACAGCTACACCTTAACCAGCCTGAGACCAAAGAACCAGAACCAGGAGAGAGGTCATTCAGCTGCTCTGAGTGTGGGAAAGTCTTCAGCCGCAAGGACAACCTGAACATCCACATGAGGATCCACACTGGAGAGAGACCGTTCAGCTGCTCCATCTGCGGGAAAAGCTTCAAACATGGTGGTCACGTGACTCAGCACATGTCGGTCCACTACAAGGAGAACCGGTTCAGCTGCAGAGGGTGTGACCGGAGGTTCACATGGCTCTATCAGCTTAAAAGACACAGCTGCGGGGGTGAAGTCAGGTCCCAGGAGGTCTGGATCAGCCAGGAGGAAGAGCAGCTTCAGGGACTGGATGAGCCTGATGTCACCAAGCTCACATTCAGTCTTGTCACCCTGAAGACTGAGGAGGACAACGATGAAGAGGAATCTCAGTCCTCACAGCTTCATCAGAGGCAGAGTGAGGACACCAGAGACTCTGAGGGAAGACCAGGACCAGACAATGACTCTGAATCCAGGTTGAGTTTGTTCGACTCTCAGTGTAACTCTGTCAGGAAACCCTTCAGCTGCTCCGACTGTGGGAAAATATTTGGCCGCAAGGAACATCTGCAGACTCACGTGAGGATCCACACTGGAGAGAGACCGTTTGGCTGCTCCCACTGTGGAAAAACATTTGGCTGCAAGAGGTCCCTGCTGGGTCACATGACAAGCCACAGTGGAGAGAAACCCTTCAGCTGCTCTCAGTGTGGGAAACGATTTGGCCGCATGGTGAATTTGAAGACTCATGAGAGGCTCCACACAGGAGAGAGGCCGTTCAAATGCCCCTTCTGTGGAAAGGGCTTCACACAAAAGGTGCACATGACTCAGCACATGGCTGTCCACACTGGGGAGAAACAGTTCAACTGCAGCATCTGTGATAGGAAGTTCACTTGGCTGTCAGGCTTCAGGCGACACAAGTGTGGCAGCGAGCAGACAGAGCTGGTGGATGCTGAGGAGAACCTGGAGGTGGAACCAGGCTATAAACCATTCCGCTGCCGAGAGTGTGGGAACAGATTCAATCACAAACATAACCTGAAAGCTCACATGAGGATACACACAGGAGAGAAACCCTACAGCTGCTCGGTCTGTGGGAAAGGGTTTATTGCCAGCGGAGCTCTGAAAAAACACCTGAGGACTCATTCAGGAGAGAAACCGTTCAGCTGTCAGGTCTGTGGCGTTAGATTCACCCAGGGAGGGAACCTGAAACGACACATGGCCCAGCACAGAGGGGACCCCCGGGAGAAACCCTATCACTGCTCAGTCTGTGGGAAAAGCTTCACACAAACATCGAACATGAAACGACACATGGTGCAGCACACAATGACCGACAGCATATACCAGAATTCACTGCCACAAAAATGAAAGAACACATCATCTAACACAGAGAGCCTGAGATCAGATGATTCTCTCACAACTCTACAACTGGCATCACCACATTATCACATGAGGGGGTCAGTTCATGGTAACAAGTTGACTGAGTAAACTAAGCTGTGATTGGTCCTGACTGAACATAGAAACACCTGCTCTCTTTCAGTGAGTTCACAGAGTTTGTCTGATTTTATTTTAATCAATCCTTTTAATAATTGTTGTGGCTGTTTCAGGACTCAGTATTGTATATCTAATATCTATATATCTAATATTACATCATAATATTTGTCTTGTATTTATCACAGTTTCTTGATCAGCTCTTTAAAAGCAGATTCTTCATGTTAAATTAAATGTAAACTTTTAACTTGAAAATTCAATTAAAAGAATAAAAGTTCTAATTGTAGCTCTGACCCGAATGTTGACCCACGTTCACTCTGTGATGCTCCAGTGAAAATGTGTTGTGTCAGTATCAATTCAAATGTTCAAATTCGTCATTGTTGACATTTTTTGGTCATTAAAGTTTTACTAAAAAATGTTTCTGCTTACAGTGTTTGTGCTAAACTAGACTAGCATCCATTCTATAGATGGATATCATACAATTAAAGGAAAAATATTGACTAGGTTCTAGAGGTCTTGGTTTCAGTGTCTGGTGGTCCTGTTTCAGGATCCTTTTTCCACAGGATCATCCCGTGCTCAAGGGAAAATTCTCACGTTTTATTGGTTCTAGGATCCGTTAATGAGGCCATGGTCATATTAATGACCACCCTCCATTTCACATGGAGCTCTCCTCCACTAACCCAGAACTACACCAAGGTACAATTCTAGTTTGTAATGGTCCATTAGAAGGTTTTAGTTCTTTGGGGTCCGTTTGAAGGTTCTAGTGTTTTAGTGGTCAAAGATAATGTTTCAGAGATGTTTGTGTTCCTTGTGATGTCGCAGAAACACCTGTGATTTATTTATTAATTCAACTGCAAAATCAATATTTTATTTGGTCACTTTCCTTTTGACTGTTTTCAAGTGTAAATTACTTCCGGGGCTTTAATTTTGAAAGCGTTTACGTCACCGTGTGACGTCTGATCACTGTGTCTGATCCTGACTGAACCAGCATCTGTTACTGAGCGTTATTCCTCCAATCAGAAACTTGCTGTGATGATACTTGCTGAGCACATGCTCAATTAGTTGAGTTTAAATTAAACGTGATTCAGTTTAACTCCCGTGAGTCACGGAGATGAACAGGGACCCGGATGGATCCGGATTAGCAGAAATGATCTGTCTCCACCTTTTTCCCCCTGAAAAAGTTTATCTGTGAATTTCACTATCTCTTAAATACGCCAGACTGTACGTCATCATCTATCACTGTATTGATAGGTTAATGGATTATGGATTAGTTAATCTGGTTGTGGGTCTATCTTTGGCTGCAGGTCCTCCAGCAGACTCACCTGACCCCCCTCCTCCCGTGACCAGCTGATCTTTGTTGTGCGTAAACCGTCACGCCGTGGCCCCGCCCCCTCGTCCTCAGCCTATGAAGGATTTATTTATTTTCTCTCCGTCTCCTCCTCCTCCTCCGCGGCTGCTCCGTTCATTACCACCGTGAAAAACCGAGGACCTGCGGCGGGACCCCGTGACACAGCAGGCCTGACCGCCGGGGAGCAGCGGAGGATGAGAGCCGCATCCGGGGGCAGAGCCGCCCGGAGCTGCCGCCGCTGAACTCCAGAGGAGGCGACATGACTACGGAGTAACAGGCGAGAGGACGCCGCTGCGTGTGTCGGTGAGAGATGGATGGATGATGGATGAACGGATGAACAGGTGTTCATGTGGAGGTCTGACCGCGGGTGAATCTCTGACCGTTGTTGTGTTCCCTTCACGAGGCTTCACCCCGGCCACAGAGACCCGCTGAATCCTCCTGGAGGTGGACAAAATGATATGAACACCCTGCACTTCTATGGCCTTCATCATCATCACCATCATCATCATTTATTATTATTGTTGTCACACTGGCGGTCCCTCGGTCACGTGATTGACTGCGTCCTCCTCTTTCAGCGGGTCACAGTCAGGATGTCTGGCCCGGTTGGACCTGCACCGTCCGCTAGGGCCGGACCAGGGCCGCAGGTGCCGGACCTGAGCCACCTGACGGAGGAGGAGCGGAGCATCATCCTGTCCGTGATGGAGAGACAGAAGAAGGACGAGGAGAAGGAGCAGAGCATGCTCAAGTAAGGGGGAGGGAGGCAGTAATCACTGACTGACGATATGATAATCATGTCACTGTGATCATGAAGTAAGATGACATCAGGCATCCCTTCAGTCTACCACCCAGCCGTCAGACATGGAGCTGCATTGTGGGTAGTGTAGGCACCACTGACCAGGTGGTGAAACGTGGAGAATTAGTTGATAGGAAGAGTCTTCCATGACCCATCAGCCCTGGGACATGACAAACAACAAAAACTGGCAGGGGGTGTGGCCTTGGCAGAGTCTGACTCCTTCGTTTGAAATAATGTAGAAAATGTTTGATGATGTCATCGGAGCATCATGACAGAAACACAGAAGACTTTAGAAACAGTTAAAACGCACACACACACACACACAGGCAGCTGAGTCTATGTTTCAGTTCTTTAATGTATTGTTTTCAGTTTGTTTCTGTTTTGACATCAGTTTTATTTGATTTTATCACATCATCATCACCACCATCATCATCATCTCTATCGTCATCATCATCGCCACTATTGTCATTATCATCATCATCGCCACTATCGTCATCATCCCCACCATCATCACCACCACATGTGTACAGGGATCAGGAGGAAGTGAAAACTTTGTCAGCCTCGTAAGTAGCTTAGTCTGAACTTCATCTCCCACAGTGCACCTGTCCTGGCCACACCCCTTTCCCAAACCTCATTGAATGACTTCCTGTTTTCCAAATGCCCGCTCCAGAGGATCTCCTGTCAGCTGATTGTCTGTGTTACCTGGACAGGTGGAACCTGTTGTCGGGGTTCAGTCAGTTGGTCAGTGACGTTGCTGCCAACGTGTCTGAGGTGCTGCAGGTCAAAAGTCCAACTGACGACAGGTCGACGTGAGTAAACCCAGACCGAGCAGGTCTGGACCACATCCAGTCAGACCAGGGATGGAGCCTGGTCCTGGTCAGGAACTCAGATCCAGACACACGAGTCTGAAGTGTGAGAGAGTGAGAGAGTCAGTCAGTCAGAGTCACTCAGTTGGTGAGGTCAATGAGGTCACATGACCAGCAGTGAACGCTCAGTGTGTCATTTAAATATGACCGTTATGGTTTCTTAGCAGTAATTTTGTATGTCACATGATCCTCACCTTCTGGCTAACACTAGCCCAGAGACACCAGTCTTGTTCACCTCCTCTTCCTCTCCCCTCACAGGAAGTTACATCAGCAGTTTGAGATGTATAAGGACCAGGTGAAGAAGCTGGGGGAGGAGCCTCAGGCAGCTCAGACGGCAAAGGTGGAGTCTCCAACCTGTGGCATTTGTCGCAAGACGAAGTTTGCCGATGGCTGTGGCCGAACCTGCTGCTATTGCCAAAATCGCTTCTGCGCCCGCTGTGGTGGGCGTGTCCCTCTGAGAGCCAGTAAGGTGAGCAAACCACAGACGTGTCTGTCAGGACATTTCTGCATGGGAGGTGTGGTCTGGTCAGGGTGGGTTTGTGAAGTTGTCCACTGTGACTGACTGATTGACTAAAACTGAGAATAACAAGGTCAGTCTTTGTCATAACTAAGAAGTTTCTCTGTGTGTGTGTCTCTCTGTGTCTCTGTCTCTCTCTGTCTCTATGTCTCTGTCTGTCTCTTTGTCTGTGTCTCTGAGTCTCTGAGTCTCTGTCTCTCTCTGTCTCTCTGTGTCTGTCTGTCTCTTTGTCTGTGTCTCTGAGTCTCTGTCTCTCTGTTTCTCTGTTTCTCTGTGTCTCTGTCTCTCTGTGTCTCTGTGTCTCTATGTGTCTCTGTTTTTCTGTCTCTGTGTCTCTCTGTTTCTCTGTGTCTCTGTTTCTCTGTATTTCTGTTTCTCTGTGTCTCTGTCTCTGTCTCTGTCTCTCTGTTTCTCAGTGTCTCTGTCTCTCTGTGTCTCTTACTCTGAGTGTCTGTCTCTGAGTGTCTGTGTCTCTGTCTGTGTGTCTATGTGTCTGTATCTCTGTATCTCTGTATCTCTGTATCTCTGTGTCTGAGTCACTGTGTGTGTGTCCAGGTCATGTGGGTGTGTAACGTTTGCAGGATGAAGCAGGAGATTCTCACTCGGTCGGTGGAGTTTTATTCCAGTTCTCAGTCTGTGGACCAGACCTCACACGGTGTTCCACACACACTGATGCAGGGGTCACTGGGGGCCACAGGGTCCCTTAGCAACGGAGCCACTGAGCGGTTTGTATCACTACCATCACACACACACACACACACGGACAGAGACACACACTCAGATAATCATATTAACAGGTTAATAATCCTGTTTACTGCTGCTAACACAAGCAGCACGCTAACACACAGCAGGCTAACATAAGCTAACAAGCTAACAGCACACACACATACACACACACACTATGATGTAATTTCCAGTGTGGGTGGAGCTATAGAGAGAGAGGGGAGTAAGGGAGGGACAAGGAGATGTCTGTCGCAGAGGGGGTGGGGCTACAGTTATGATCCAGATATCAGTTATAAACCTGCTGAGTGCGTGTGTGTGTGTGGAGGTTGAATGTGTCATGTATTGAATCGTTATGAAGCTTCAAACCTCCAACAGCTGAAAGAGAAACTGTAAGAAAAATCTTCTTTGTGTGTTTGTAGAGCGACAAGTTTTCTTTGTTTGTTTGAAGACGGACATGTTTAATAACTAACAGTTTGATGAGCTGGAGAGCAGGTTCAGGTTCAGGTGTGGATCTGGTCCTGTCTTGGTGGTGGTGGTGGGTCCCTGCATCACTCTCTGTGGGCCCTTTAAACATCACAAAGGATGAAGAATTGAAGAACAATTTTCAGGTTCTAAAACCAGGTCACATGTGATTGACAGGAGGTGCAGCCCCTCGGGGTCATATCATGATGGTGGGGGAGGCAGGATGCCTCACTCGCCGTCGGACCTCAGTCTGGACTGCCAGGGACGCTCTCCACATGGCTACCATGGCAACGGAGAGGAGGATCTTTGGGGTCGGAGGCGACCAATCAGAGATGGACAAGGTCGTTGGCACTCACAGGTGAGTCTTACAGAACAGGTGTTTTAAGTTAACACTGCCTTTCTTGTTTTGTTTTATTTTTAATTAGGTTTTTATTTTTTGTTGTTGTTTAACCAGTTTTTAATTTGACAAAATCTTTACAACTGAAGTCTAAAGTGAGTGATCTTCGTCCACACTTACACTCATGTCTCGATGATAATGATGCTGGTCTTCGTCTCCTCTCCCCTATCAGGACCACCCTCTGGACCAGGTTCTAGATGAGTATGAGCTGCTGCAGTGGCAGGAGGAAGAGTTTCAGGCCCATTACCGTAGTGACCCAAACCTTGCTCGTTACCCGGTGAAGCCACAGCCGAGTGAGGAGACCATGAGGATGCTTGCTCAAGTTGGCCGGGTTCGCCACCAACGCCGCCACAGTGACGTCTCCCTGGCAACTGCAGAGTCTGATCACATGACCCTGAGACACAGAGGTAGGCATAAACCATCAACCTGATAGTGCCTTGCTTCATCACAGAGATTAGAAACATCAACCTGGTTGTGCCCTGGTCATACTGTCTCTTCTCTCAGCTCTCCATCAGAATCGACCTCAGGGATTGGTCAGATCTGCAGGTCAGAGGTCATTCTCTGTGGGTCATGCTACCAATCATGTCAGCCCCACGTCTCCCCACCGCAGCCCATTATCTCAACAACACCTGGACCCGAGCTCCGCCCACAAGAGGAAACCAGCTAATGAGAGCCCAATGCAGAGGGCACGGAGGATGGGGAAGATGCACATGAGTGGCAGCTTCAGTAGCTCAGAGGAGGATCTGGTCACAACGCCAGAGTACACCAGCTGTGATGAGCCTGACCGTGAGTGACCACACACTAAATGCTCATGACGTGAGGCTAAGTGCCTAGATGCTAACCTCCACATTAATGAAGCTAAATGGCTTCATATTAACCATCTATATGAGGCTAGGCTGCTACATGCTAACAGTTGCAATTGCAGGATGACCAACATAAAGGAAACATTAGACATTATCTTTGTTCATTGCTGGAACGGTCGTCTTCCAACATGGCTGCCGCTGTCAGACAGACAGACAGACAGATAGTCAGTCAGACAGATGTTCATCAGAGCAGCTGAATGGAAACAGGAAGAGGAGACAGTGACAGAGAGACAATGAGTTTGTGCTCTCTCTCTCTCTCTGAAAGTAATTAGCTCAGTATGATAATCTTCTTAGAGCTGAACTCCTTGTTCACCTCCACAACTTCACCTGCACCTCTTCAACCACATACCAGGGGGGTTCCTGCTAGAACCCTGAAAACCCAAAACCCTGACACACGAGGGAAACACAGAAACAGGTTCTGAGGACTCAGGCTCAGATGGGTTCTAAGTTGTCCTGCCTTAGTGTTTTCATGGTGGAGTCGTATCTTCATCACTCATGGTGTCCAACACTCAACAAACCTCAACCAAACACCACAGGAAAACCCATCAGTGGACAGGTTCTCAAAGATCAGAGTTACATTAGTAAGGAACAAAGAACCAGAACTTTGATTCAAGTTTTAAATAAAACCAGATGAAAGAACTAGACGAATAGAAATGTATAAATGTGAATGTTCTTGTGAGACATACAGTTCCATTGTCTCATGAAGTTTTGTTAAGACGGTTCTGTTTTTGTTCCACAGAATCCCGAAGTTCCGATACACAACACATCTTGAAATTATTTAGATGCTCTTGTCTACAGCCTTTATATGGTCACATAACTCTGCTGAAGCTGCACCAGAGAGCCTTTCAGTCTCCTTAGTTGCACCATTTTTAACATTAATGTGCAGGACACTTGGCTGGGCAGGACACTTGCTTGCACACTCTTCAGGTGAGAGATCTTTTGCCATCTCTGATAATGTGTCCTGTGGAGAGACATCCAAAATATATACATTTGGTCTTTAAAAAGTTGAGCTTGTTTCAGAATGTTTCTTCCATGAATGGTTTACACAGCTCCAATCTGTTTTTACAGCTGCAGAAGAGACAGGAGAGTTCAGGCTGTTTTTCTTTTGGGGCAATAGCAACACCTATGGCAAAACTGCTACCAAATGACTTTGAGATTTGTGACTTGACAGGAGATCTAGTCTTTACAGGCACCTTTCCTTTAACAGCTGACTGGGCTTGAAGGTCACCAAAAACTAGTCCAGCTGCTATGCAAGCTTGTTTTTCAATGAAACAGACAAGGTCCAAAATCCTAACCCTGTGACTGCTCTCCTCTTGCAAATCGTAAGCTTTGTGCCATTTCTCTCTGAGGTTGTAAGGCAGCTTAAGGACAATGCTTCTCATGTTGAACACAGTATCTAGTTCCTCCAAATATTCAATTTCTTCCATAGCGTTGCAGCAGCTCCTAAGAAACATGGTGTAATCCTGCTGCAACTTGAATCTTGAATCCTCAGATTTAATTAGGGGCCAGTATAAAGCCTTTTCCAGGTATGCGCAGGAGATTTTGTTGTTTACTTGAGTAACTGTTTTGCTTTCTGATAGCCTCTGTCTGGAGACAAGCTTTTTTGATTCTCCAGTATTTTGATCGTGTGGTTTACCTGCACTGAGCTGGACATGGGAGAGATTTTCCCTTGTGACTGATATGATATGAATATGGTGTGTTTTGGGGTGGGGTTGGAGCACTTTTATCATAAAGATGAAGTGAACTCTGCAGCTTTTTATCCAGTTGTGCATCTGCAGCTGCTGATGCACCTAATTCAAATTTTTGAACTGCAGCACATTGTGCAGGGTTAGGCATTACCATTTCAACATCTTGAGTTTGACTGTAGTGGCTGCTATTTGTGTCCGTAGTCCCAGTGTTTCTCTTCTTTTTTTTTTAGCATTTCTTCCTGCTCTTCAATAGCATGTTTTTCTTTTCTTTTTCTTTATTGGCTAAAGCTGTTAAGTGGCACTGATACGCAATGTGGAGGATGAGGCCAATGCATTGGATTTGATTGATTTAAGTGACACACTGAGTGTGTATCCATGTCATCCAGACCAGCATTTGCGTTTGTATGTACCTTCCTCAGGTGGAAGTTCTCCCACCTGAGTGACAGCCGAGGAATCTTCAGTTGAGCTGAGTAAACTGGGATTTTCCATGGCTGAAATCCATTTTGTTACCATGGCATAAAAGTCTGTTATCTGATCACTTTGTGGTACAGCCATAAAAGATCCAATGAGTCCCATTACCCTGATGATGCTGTGGTCAATCACAGTATCGCTGCTTCTCCCGCCATCACTGCAGCACACGTCATTCTTCAAACTTAAAAGTTAAGCCCTATCCTTAACCACCTGAGGAGGGAGGACGGTGCACACATACTGATACAAATCAAATTCATCCTTTTGAATCAATAATATATTTTAATAAATCAATATATTCTCTAAACAGAAATAAACTAAATAAACTTAAATGTGGCTCCTACAAAAATTCTTCTCAGTGATGTCCTGTTTGTCACAGTTATGAGGTTCTGTAGGAACATTTCAGACCAGGGTTCTGTCAGGGCTGATCAAGTTGCAGTTGCTGCAGGTCGTCTCTCAGGAAATCGGGCATCATGATGACGAGTTAATCTGCTGCTTCTGTGTCATTGGACCAGAAGTCACCTGGTCAAAGATGAAGAGCTCTGATTGGCTCAGTCCGTCCTGGCACCTCCTCTCAAGTCTGGAGGTGACAGAGCAGCTCAGAGTTTCTGTTGCCACCACCCCAGACACACCTGGTACAAAACAGGAACCAGGAAAGCCTTCAATGGACTCTCAGATGTGAGCCGCCCAGGCCCTGAGGACCTTGCAGGATCCTGAAGAACTTGTCTGAATGTCTGACCCAGATTAGAGGGGCCTGGCTGCAGAATCACTGTCTCCACTTGTGTTCAATTGGATTAGAAGAGGAGAGTGTGGATTACCGGCCTCAGGATTCACTGTGGACACAAGAATAGCACAGACTGCAATTCAAGTTGACCAACCGGACAACATGTCTTCACACTCCACAGAGAGGGTTGGCCCAGATCTCTGCAACTGCTGGGTCTCTGGTGATCTGTTGGATTCCTTTGTGATCTGGATTTCTTGGTGATCTGGATTTTGTGGTGATCTGGATTTCTTGGCAACCTGTTGGATTTCAGAAGCAGAGGAAAGTGATGAGGGTTGAGGGTGCAACATTACCCCCAACCCGCTGACTTTACTGACCAGATCACTGTCAAACGGGCAAACTAACTGCACATCAAGCTGCAGCTCTGGCTAACACCAGGCTAAAACAGACTAACAGCATGGCTAACACCAAGCTAACACCAGGCTAAACAGGCTAACAGCAGGTTAAACCAGACTAACAGCAGGCTAAAAGAAGCTAGCACCAGACTAACACAAGACTAACTCTGTGAGCTGTCGGTCTGCAATAAAGGGATGTTAGCTCTGTAAGATAACAGAGAACCACAAATCAAAGATGGAGCAAGTCAGTTAATCTCATTACTCAGGTATGAACGGTTCTGCAGCCTGCAGGCAGAGCTCAGGGCATCAGTGCCCACAAACACAGTGAGGAGGAGGAGAAAGGAGCTGCAGGTTTATCTCCTCCTCTTCTTCCTCTGCTGAAGCCTCCTGTTCCTCCTCCATGGCGCTCAGTGACCTGAGTTTAAAGCAGCTTTGACTGAGTGATCTGTGAGTAAAGACGGATTACAGCCCTCAGACCCCCCAAGATCCAGAACCCCTCCCCCCATTGTTTTTCACCATGTTTGACCTCTGACCTCTCTCCTAATGTGTTGTTGATAGGAGACATGGACAGTCAGTGGTGGGATCATGGTTCCTGGCATGAGCCTGCACCCACATCTATGGTAGGACTTCCCCCCCAAACACATACACACACAGTTGTTAACTACTTTTCATGGCGCATTGTGGAATACTGAGTCCACAGTGGATCTGAGGTGACTGGAGTACACTCTTGTTGTTTGTTGTTATTGCTGTTGCTAAACAACCGCATGTGTTTACCTTTGTGTCTCACAACCTCAGCAACCAGTCACATGGCAACCGTCCAAAGATGGAGAGCGTCTGATTGGTCGAATTCTGCTGAACAAGAGGATGAAGGACGGTACGGTTCCCGCCGATACAGGAGCACTGCTGGGACTCAAGGTAACCAACTCTTCCTCCTCTCCTCCTCCTCAGTAATTAGTTTGATGCCTTGCTCATGGGGTGGTACGTTTTCAGGTTGTCGGGGGGAAGATGACAGAGTCCGGTCGTCTCTGTGCCTTCATCACTAAGGTGAAGAGAGGAAGTCTGGCTGACACAGTGGGACACCTTAGACCAGGTAAAGCCCTAACTGTTCTGGGGTTCATCAACATGGTAACGGATGGACCAATCACATCACAGGAACTACAGACTCATCTGCCTCACCAGGACCTGCAGCTCAGATTACCATGGTAATGACAAGGCTTCAGTCATGTGACCTGATGTTCTACCTCTGCCTGTGGTCCAGGTGATCAGGTTCTGGAGTGGAATGGTCGGGTTCTACAGGGCGCCACATTTAATGAAGTATATAACATCATCCTGGAGTCCAAACCAGAGCCACAGGTGGAGCTACTGGTGTCACGGCCCATCGGGTGGGTCAAAGGTCACACAGGGGTTACAAACTTTTTCACTGATGAAACACTCTGAAGGAGAACTGTCCAGGTGGCGTTTACCTGAGGTCCTACAGAGAACCTGAGGTTTATTTCTGGTAGAATGTTGTGTTAACACATTTGTTTTTGTTCCTCAGAGATGTTTCCAAGGCAGCAGCAAGCTCCCATGCCCAACTGGACTCCAGTGAGTTTATTACACTCAAAGCCACAGACACTCTAAAACCAGGCCCTAGTCTGTGAGAACTGGACCTGGTCTTTTACAAATGGGTTCCTTTGTTCCTTCTCTTCAGGCTCCAGTTCCTTTGACTCTCAGAAAGTTGGTCCATCAATCTCTGTCACATCTCCCATGAGCCCCAGTATCCTGTCTGGACAAGTCTCTGTAAGTTTACCCATCATGCACTGCACTGTCATGCAGTCCATGCCAGTGAACATCTGTCTCCATGTTGACGTGTGTGTGTGTTTCAGACTGTGAACAGGCGTCCCCTGGTTCCTCGAATCCAGGTAAACCGTAGAACCCAGAGACCTGTCTGTTCTAGTTTGGCTTTTATTGATTTCTTTGTTCTTAATTGGTGTCAGTGATGTCATAGCCCCACCCCCTCAAGTACCCAGTGTTAGCAGCTTTAGTTTTAATGCAGTGGAGTAAAACGTTCTGTTACATAAGGTTCTGTTTGTGTTCCACCTCCTGTTCTGCAGGACACCAGTGTTTCCAAGGCTTCTGTCCTTGTTCACTTGGGTTCTACTGAACTTCCAAGAGTTTACATCAGGTTCTACCAAGGTTTAAAAGACCCAGCTTAGGTTCTACTCATTCCTGTTCTCCCTGTTCTGCGGGGGGTTTGGTTCTGTTCTCAATCTTCTGCCTAATAGGGTTCCTTTGTTTTTATCTTGTCCTGCTGAGTTCCATAACTGCCAGACTAACTAGACAGACAACTTGTGTTCCCAGACCTTTGCAACTCTATAGGTTTCATCTCATCTCGCTTCTCTTTGATTCCTCTTTTGTTCTGCAGTTTTCTGCCTCCATTTATCATTACAGCGTTCCACATTCTATCCTGATGAGTGTATGTTCGGCTTTTCTTCTGTTCTAAAAGTCCCGTTGTTTTGTTTTGTCTTGTATCTTGTCCACATCTGTTCTCCATAGTTCTACTGTTCTGTAGGACTGCTTTCTCGCTAACAGGGTTTCTTCTTCTGTTCATTGTGGTTCTACTTCAGTTTTCTGCTGTATCATTGACCTCAGCCTCTGTTCCAAATGATCGGGCTGGCATTCTATAGGGTTCTCTATGGTTCTAATTGATTGCGGTCAGATGCTGTCTGGTGTAGTTCTTCTACTGTTCATCTGTGGCTGTTCACCGTACAGTCATTGTTCTACAGGCTCTACTTTTTTTGGGTTTTTTTTAGGTATAGAGGTTATTATTATATTATATAATATTATATTATTTTTATTATATATATTATTTATGATATGATACTTTAGGGTTTCACAGATGTTCTGTAGAGTGCTTGGTGCGCTGTAGCATTATAGTTATTCTCAGGGTTCTGTTATACATTGTTCTACTTTGTTCTATTGTACTATTTCATTGGGTACTGTTTTACTCTGTGGGTCCTTCTGCTGTATCTGCAGGGTTCTCCTGCTGTTGTGTGGGTTGATTCTGTTGTTCTCTGGTGTTATATTGATGTGGTTTTCTGGTTCCTTCCTGCACTCTCCAGTTCATCTGATTTTCTGTGGGTTGCAGCTGTTGTCGTGGTCCATGTTTGGCTCCACTATTTCTGTTTCTCTCCTGTGGATTGCTGCAGGGTCTGTGGAGTCCCTCTGCTGTATTGAACTCTTTGCTGTTCTGCTGGGTTCTCCTCTGTTGGTCACCAGCTTTGTCTAATGCTACCTCGATTTAAAATCTGTTTGTACAGGTAAAGCTCTGGTTTGATAAAGTTGGTCATCAGCTGATCGTCACAGTTCTCGGAGCCAAAGAACTTCCTGTCCAAGACGATGGACGACCCAGAAACCCTTATGTCAAGATTTACTTCCTGCCAGACAGAAGGTAAAAAAAGAACCAATAAGAGCCTTGCAATTTTGGGACCGGGTCATGTCAGCTACTGAAAAAAGGTGTTAGTTTAGGTTTATATGACATGTTCTAGTGGCCCAGTGTTCTCTGGTTTTGATCTATCTGGTTCTGATCATGCAGAACCTGGTCTGGTTCTTTGGAGGCTGCTAATCTCCCTCTCCTCTCCTCGCAGTGATAAGAGTAAGCGGAGGACGAAGACAGTGAAGAAGTCGGTGGAACCTCGGTGGAACCAAACCTTCATGTACTCTCCTGTCCACCGGCGAGACTTCAGAGAGCGGATGTTGGAGCTGACTGTCTGGGATCAGGCCCGGGTCCGGGAAGAGGAGAGCCAGTTCCTGGGAGAGGTCAGAACACAGACAGAACCTTTAGAGAGCAGGTGTGGTGATCTCTGATGAAGACCCTCAGAGATTGTCTGTGTTCTCCAGGTTCTGATCGAGCTGGAGTCGGCGCTGCTGGACGATCAGCCTCATTGGTACAAACTGCAGCTTCATGATGTTTCCTCTCTGCCGCTGCCCAGTGCCTCCCCCTACCTGCAGAGGCGGAGCTTGCAGCCTGAGCACAGTCACAACAGGAAGCTTCAGAGTGAGACAACAAAACCATCGTCTGAACCTAACCATGTTTTCTTTGTTTTATCTCCACCCTATGACTAAAAAGTTGTTAGTGTTTTTCTCCATTGCCTTGTTTTGTTTTTTATTTTCCCTCATTTCTATTTGTTGGTTTTGTTTTGCTTTCCTCCCATGATGAGCAAGACAAAGGTACTTACTATAACACAGGTAATTACAGCTCAGTGTATTCATTTCTGTTGTGACACCTGACCATTTGTCAGTCCTGTAGCTTTTCAGAGGCTTTCTCTGTGAACTGTGCTGAAGTTTAAAAAAAATCTCCAAAAACTCTGTTTTTGGACTAAACTTCAGAACATGTGACCTCTGACTTGTCAGGTTTGGACCATTCAGATTTTAAATGAAGGACTAAAAGTCAGGATGTGTTTGTTGGTGAAGGTTTGTTCGTTCTCAAGCTGCAGTAAAAGAACTGACGTCTCTTAAAATGTTATCCTAGGGTTTTTTGAGGGTTTCAAGTTGTTTAGGAAGGAATCAGTGGTTCTTAATGGGGGTTCACTAATCCTTTTTGTAGGTTCCTATTGATGCCTCAGTGTTATTTTGTGTCTAAGAAAGACTGAGAGGTTTCCTTTAGGAAATTTGTGGGTGTTTTAGAGACAACTGGTGTTAGAAAGGTCCTAGCAGTCTTCAAAGTCATACCGGGGGAGAAGTTGGCGTAAATTAAGGGGTTTGCAGGAAGCAATAAGAATCCATGCAGAGTGTCTGAGGGCAATTATTTGTGTCTCATATGCCATGGGGTTCCATTTGTCTTCAAGTTGGTTGCAAAGGTTTGTGAAAATGTTCCAGTGTACTACTGGAACATTTTCACAAACCTTTGCAAGGACAAGCACTGTCCCATTGTACTTGTATAGGTCTCAAAATCATTGTGGTGGTTGTGGAGATGAATTACATGAAGCTAGAGATCATAGGGTTCTGGGTATTTCAGCTGTCTGCTATACAACCCCAGGATCTCAGAGAGGTTGGTGTAATTGCAGAAACCCTCTAAAGGGTTCTAGGTAACATTTTTCAAGATGATGGCAGAGGGACAGATGGAGCTGTTTTAGGGCAGTTCTGGAGGACCAGGTCCTTGTCAGGATTCTGTCAATCCTCGGGGTGGCCCAGTTATGTTTAATTTCTAAACTCCACAATAATCCTCAAGAAGGTTTTAAGATTCATCAAATTGGGATACATGAGTCTTGATGGCCTGATCTCTGAGGGGAACTTAAAAGGAGTCAGTGGTTGGGAATCAACAAATCCTTCTCAGGTCCTGAAGGGACTTGCTGCCTTCTCAACAACTTTTAAGTAGCTACAGCCATTCCTGAGGGTGAGAATCTGGACACTGAGGGTCTGGACACTGGGGGTCTGGAGTCTGAGGGTCTGAGGGTCTGGACTCTGAAGGTCTGAGGATCTGGACTGAGGGTCTGAGGGTCTGGACTCTGAAGGTCTGAAGTTCTGGACTCTGAAGGACTGAGGGTCTGGACTCTGAGGATTTGAGGGTCTGGACTCTCACCTTGTTCCGTCAGTGTTAATGTGAAGTTGTTTCCATGAACTGTTTCTGTTTCTGTGTCAGATTAGTCGAACGTCCTGTAGGAGGATTATAGAGGATCTTCTTATAGGCTTAAACACCCTCTCTCCCCCTCTAACACCCCCTCACCTCTCCCTCTCCTTCTCCTTCTCCTCCCCCTTTCCTTCCCCTCTCTCTCTCCCCCCTGTCTACAGGGTCTCAAAGGATCAGTGACAGTGAGTTTTCAGATTACGACTGTGAAGACGGTATCGGGGTGATATCAGGTGAACTCGATGTCCCATCATGCACTGCAGCAGCCCCAGTTCCTGTAGAAGGAGTCTTCAGTGTGTCAGAGTTGATAGTTCACCTCCGCCTTGTTTCTTTGTGCAGACTACAGACAGAATGGGCGAGACTTCCACAGTTCCACCCTCTCAGTGCCAGAGCAGGTGATGGCATCCAATCACTGCTCTCGATCCGATGTGGTCAGGATGAGGTCTCGGTCGCCCAGCCAACCACCTCCTCACAGGTAATGAGCTGCTGATGACCACACTCTCCGCTCGTTATCATTAACAATAATAATAATTCAAAAATACATGAGATTAGACAAGAAACAGAAGAGGTCCTCAGACAAGATAACAAGGATGACAGGATGAAACCAATCAGGTTGGACCAGCTGGGACAAGAGGAGATAAGAGATGGGATGAGATGAGACGAGACAAAGTTTTTGCTGAATGTGATAAAATTAAATGATGAGGATTAGATCAGAAATGAAATGAGACCAGATATGGTGAAGTGTTAAACAATCAGATGATATGAGAATAAATAAGATTAATCCACTTTAGATGAGAGCTAATGGACTGAGATGAGACTGGACTAGACATTATAAAACAAGATAGAGTTAGATGAGAGGAGGACAGATCAAATTAAATTACTTAAAATTAGATGAGACCAGATCTGACAAAACTCTGAGATTGGGTGGAACTGTATGAGCCAAGATGATATAAAATGAGATGTTGTTGGATGAAATGAAATAAGATCTAAAGAAATTGATCTGAATTCAGTGAGATTAGACATGAGATCAAGAGAGAACACATCATACATCACAAAATATAAAATCAGATGAGATTAAAAGTGATGAGAGTAGATAGGATGAGATAAAACCAGAGATGAAAGAGATTAAATGTGATGAGACCATTAGGGACATGACATGAGACAGTGAAAATGAAATGAGGTCACTGGTCCAACATGAACTTCATTATCAGGTTCACATATGTTTCTCCCAGTTTGACTGAACCATGAAACAACTATTTTATTATGTATGTACAGTATATGTTATTATTTTCCATTTTCCTGGTGGTGTCCAGCCAACAGTCAGACAACAGTCAGCCAATATTCAGACAATAATCAGCCAACAGTCAACCAATAATTAGACATCAGTCAGCCAATGATTAGACAACAGTCAGCCAACTGTCAGCCAACAGTCAGACAATAGTCAGACAACAGTAAGACAATAATCAGACAATAGACAGCCACTATTCAGACAATCAGACAATAGTAGGACAATATTCAGACAATAATCAGACACTTAACACTCTGACCACTTTTGACCCCACTTCTTTGACCTGTGACCTTTGAAATCTGACCATTCTGACCTTCTTTGGCCTGTGATTTCTTTTGACCTTTGCTGACCTCCAACCTTTGGTTGCCAGCGGTAACCCCCTGTACCCACTGTATCGGGAAGATGCTGTGCGGCTGTTGCGAGGCTCCAAACTGAGCCGAGCAAACTCTGATGCTGGCCAGTACAGTAGCCTGAACAGGTAACCATTGCAACACACAGCACAACCTGACCTGGGTCACCTGGACATCAGCCGACCACACAATCTAACAAGTCGGTATAAGATACAACTGCCCTTCTGCTTCTGCTTAACCAATCAAACAACACACAGCAAAGATTGGAATAACATGTCTGAACCAGGACCCAGGTCAGGACCGGATGTTGTAGTTCTGATCATTCTGCTAAGTCCAGGTTCTGTTCATGGTTGTAGTACAGTAGTACTGGCTGTAGTACTAGTTTTAATACTGATTGTAGTACTAGTTGTGGTAGTAGTTGTAGTACTAGATGTAGTACTAGTTGGAGTACTGTTTGTAGTACAGTTCTGTCTGTCTCTGTGTACTCAGGAGATCACTGAGGAGAATGTCTGTTGCCAATTCTCTTGATTCCCATGACAGGTACTGCAACTACTGGATGAATTGCAGTAGCTGTAGTAGTAGTATTAGTGGCAGTAGTAGTACCTGTAGTACCATTAGCCGCAGTTGTAATACCCGTAGTACCATTAGCCATAGTCGTAGTACCTGTAGTACCATTAGCTGCTGCAGTAAGAGTTCTTGTTCTCACCATATTCTTCTGTGTGTAAGATATTTTAACTCTTCCTGGACAAACCACATGATGAATGGAGGCTGTGAGGGCTATAGGTGAGCGTTGGGGTTTATGGGTCATATGTAGTGTGGAGGATGAAGTTGACTTGAGAGTACTTATGTTCTAGGGTTGTGACATCTTTCTGTTCTTCAGTCAGGACTTTATCCCAGACTTCCCCTATGAACCCGACGTCTTCAACGAAGAACTGCTGAGGTAAAAAAGGTTCCTCTAGAGGTTCCTCAGAGGTTCATTTGTGGTTCCGCTGAGGTTCTTCTGTGGATTGTCTGTGGTTCCTCTGTGCTCTGTGGTTCCTTTGTGGTTCACCTCCTTTAATCCCTGAGACCACAGAGTTCTAACTACGTTTTAGCTGGAGTCGGTGGTTCAGCTCAGAGGTGGACTTACAGGGTCCTGGTCTGAAGAGTCCAGATCTGGGGTGCTGCACAGTAGTGCTTTGAGTTAAGTGCTAATATTAGCATGCTAACATGTTCACAGTGAGAGAGCTAACATGCCTGTGTTTAGCAGGTTTAATGTTTATCATCTCTACCATCACATGCTGGGGCACTGCCTGTGGATCATGGGAAATGTTCAGTTTCGTCCTCTTCGATTTTTGATTTCCAGCCTTCAGTGGCTCACACTTTCTGTTGACCTGCCTCGCCACCCTCCACAGGTCCAACCAGCTGATCTCCCAACAGCGTGATCATTAATCCTTCCTGCAGCTGCACTGGTTGTGATGAAGGCAGTGGGTGATGGTTGTCATGGTGATGTGCAGGTACAGTCGGGGAATGGATCGGCGGGATTACTATAGTCGCTCCCGGTCAGCTGACCAGCGAGCAATGGTGGACCGACCCATCTACATGCGCTCACACTCCACAGACCGAACCGACTCTGTCCACCTGAGTTCCAGAGGCTCTGCCCCCTCCTCACCTGCCCTCACCAGGTGACCAACAGCTCACCGATGAAAAACCGTCTCCATGTCCATGGTTACTGCTGAATGTGGTTTTCATCCTCAGAGAAGCATGACTGTCTGAAGACTGGCCATATCCATCATATCTTAACCCCCCGCCTTGTTTTCTGAATAGCTCATACTGACATCACCTGTTGTTATCTTTGAGTCTTGGTCACATGATTTCTGTTTTGCTGAATGAATCTTTCTTTTTTTGCTCATCTTCACTGTCGTCTGATTAGTGATGGTTTTTCTGAGCGATGTTTATGACTGCATGCTGCTATTGTTTGTTTATTTGTTTGTTGTTTATTGCTGTGCTGCATGAGTCTCTGAGCTCTAGACTAAATTTTGGTAGTTGTGTTGTCCTGCTGTGACCTCAGGCTGACTCTGGTCCTCCTTAAAGACTGAGGTCCATCAAATGTGCTGTGGGCCTTTAGACCTGACTTCTTTTCTATAGAAACAGATTAACGGACATGGCCTTATGACGACCAGGTCAGTGAATTATTTACCTCCATATCTGTCAGTGAGTGGCTCAGGAGGAGGAGTCAGGATGCTGGGTTCAGCCTGAAAACTCTAGCAGCAGGACGACGTGGCTTAAATCAGTCCTGCTCCTGTATCTGATATCAATTAGTTCTGTAACCATGGAGACCAGTGATCAGTTTGTTGATTGAAGGCAGATCACTGGTGTCCTCATCTCTCTCTGCCACGGAGGATGTTAGCCATTAGCTTATATGTAGCAAACATAGTGTAGCATGACCCAACACAAGACAACAACACACCTCTGACCTTTGACCCGATTTTCCTCCCATCAAGTTGGTAGTTTGATTTCTGACTTTGTCAACAGGGCAAATCCCCGAGGTGGCTCAAACCAGACCAGTCCATCAGGAACACCAGTCTGCAACCGCGTAGGACGCCAGCTGCCTGCTATCCCACCCAAAGGAGCTCCGGACAGATGTACGTCTGTTAGAGTTAATTGCCTCTAAGGTGAAGCCTCCAACCAACCAATTAGCTGCTGACACATTTACAGTGAGCCTCATCGGACAGGTTGTTCAGGGTTGGTCCTTTTACCTGTGGATGACAGACTCCTCAGACTGTAGCAGGGTTATCATGAAGCAGGCTGTGTGTTGAGGACTTCCTGTCCAGACTAAGACTGTCACCTAACAGTGGGTTGTGTCTTTCAGATGGAGGAGAACCCTCTGACACAGTGCAAACAGGTACACACTGTCATCTGTGTTTAGTAAACAGTTCAGTCCTTCAGCTTAGAACTAGAACAGCTCAGTTTTCTGTGACATTTGAGTAGAGAACTTTTTAGTTTTTGTAGCAGGAATTACTGATCTGATATTAACCACTGACCAGTGGTTACAGGATGGAATTTATTTATGGAAATATTCAATTTGAACTCGTCTGTGATACCAGGATCAACATGCCTAGGCCTTCGTTCATAAACACACCATCCCAGGGGTGGTGGGTCCACAGGATAGTGGCTCGATGTGATTCTTTCATGCCGAGCCCATCCATGGCCCCATGGGTCAAGGCCGAGCCACCCAGCTCCTCTCCCAGGTCTGGCCCCAGAAAAGGGGAAAGGTTTCCCTTTTCTGGGTAAGGTTCTCAAGCTTCTATGTCACTTCATTCATTGGGGGTTTTAGAATCACTCTTAGTCTGGCCCGTCCCTCAGGACCAATTTGGGAATCCCTTCCAGGGGCTGCTGCCCCCTGACAACACATCTCTCATCACGACTGGGTCACAGAAACCCCTCCCCCACATTAAGGTGGTGATTCTCCAGGTAAGGGATGAGCTACTACCCCAAGTGAAGGAGCTCAAGTATCTCTGGGCCTTGTTCACAGTGAGGGTAAGATGGAGTGGAGGTTGACAGGTGGGTCAGTGCAGCATGAGCACACATGACCTTGTACTGTGATGATGATGGAGTTGAGCCAGAAGGCAAAGCTCTTGCTTAATGAGTCATGTTTGTTCCAAACCTCACCTCTGGTCATAATCTTTGGGTAGTGACTGAAAGAATTGATATTTTAGAAATAAAGAGCTTGGGTTTCCTCTGTATGAGGTCTGGACTCAGACTTAGAGACATTTGGCCTCCATGTAGAACAGGGTACTCCTAGGTGCCTTCCTCTGGAGGCTTCTTGGGCATGTTGTACTGGGATGTAATCTCTGGATGAACTCACTGGAAGGACTACAAATTCCACCTAGTCTGGGAAAATCCTGCAAGTAGATCAAGAAAGCCAGGTTCTGGTTAAGAACAGTAACACATACATCATTTTCTTTCACCAAATCCTCCAGCTCCTCATGAGGGATTCCTCCCAAAACACCTTTAACATGGTAGAGGTGGTAGTTCCATGACCCTGAAAGCTGTGGTCAATTTGTCTTGGACAAACTGGTCCAAGACAAGTTGCAGATTGGGAGTCCAGAAACCTAAGAAAGTAGAAAACTTTGGAAGATTGGTATCTGACCTGGATCAGAGAGATCAGGGCAGTCTCCTGCAGCCAGACTGGGAAGGAAGCTTCTTTGAAGTGGACTCCAGTGGACCACCAAGGAACGGCATGGGTCTGCTGCCATCTGAGCTGACCATCAGCGAGTAGAGTGTCAGGTGGAGGTTTTGGTGATTGGACTTTAGGCTCCCTGATCCCTGGTAGAACTGAAACTAGCGAGGTCATGTGGTCATTCTTCACCTTCATGTCTGTTTTCATTCATTTTTCATCTTTTCTTTTGTGTTATATTTTTCTGTCCATCAGTTTTGGCCACACCCATCACAGGAGCGCCAACATCAGCCACTAACCACAAGCAAGCCCCTTCCCCTATCAATCACCAGACACCTCCTCTTATACGAATCCAGGCTCCACCTCCCCCTGGACCTACTCAACCACACTCACAACCTGCCCCTGCACCTGCCTCTATACCTGCCCCTGCACCTACACCTGCCCCCGTACCCGCCCCTGCACCTGCAACTGTACCTGCACCTGTGGCACCCCCTCCTCCACCTCCTGTCCAGGTCAGAGTCCCACACCCAGATCCTGTAGTCCAATCACAGCCACCTCCTCAACCACCCCCACCTACTTCACCTGCTCCAACTCCTGTCTGCACACCTACCCCTGCCCTCTCACTTGCCCCCTCACCAGGCCCACCCCCACAGACTCCAGGTGTGTACATCATGTGTGTGATTTGGACTCTGAACCAGTCTGTCAAGTTCAGACCAGTAAATCACCTGATGACTCACCTCTGTCTCACTGTTCACTCATTCATGTGTTCATCTTGTTTACATCCGTGTCAGAACCAGACAGGCGGTCAGCGACACCTGGAGGGACCAGAAAAGGTCAGTCAGTCTCAGGTGGTTCAGGTGATTCTTGTATTGGGTTTGACTGGTTGAACTGGTTTGATGAACAGGTTACAGTGGTCTGACCAATCATCTCTCTTTGTCTGCCATGATGTAGAGGTCACATGGGAGGACCAGCAGAAAAAAACTGCCAATGGTAATGTACTACCTGTTAGCAACACCTGGGGGAACAGGTGGCTCCTTGACCATGTGACACATCTGACCCCCTGTTAGATGAAGTGAAGTAGTCAGAGTTAGTTTTGATTTAGTCTCAGTCATCCCACAGTTCTTCTCAGTGTCACTCTGATCCATGGGACTAAGGTTTAATAACAACAATAACAATAATAACAAAAACAACAATAAAAAATAACATTAATAACAACAACAAAAACAATGAAAATAATAACAACTATAAGAACAACAACAATGATAAAAACAACATTAATACCATAAAACAACAAGAACAACAGTAACATCAACAGTAACAATAACATTAAATAAACAACAATACATATAGAGCAGGGAGAGCGAGAGAAAGAGAGAGAGAGACATAGACAGACAGACAGAGAGAGAGAGACAGGCACTCAGTTCTTCCTCCATCAGTCTATAGCACCATAACTAAGGGATGGTTCAGCTGATCCAGCTCTAACTATCAGCTCTTTCAAAGAGGACAGTTTGAAGCCTCATCTTAAATGTAGAGAGGGCCTCCAGGACCGACACTGGGAGCTGGTTCCACAGAAGAGGAGGTTATTGGGATGTCCTGATAATAGTGAGTTACAATCAAATAGTTTTTCTGCCTCCTTTTGAGACAGCATGTTTCTAATTTTCACGATATTGCTCAGTTGGAAGAAGGCTGTCCTAGAGACTTGTTGATGTGAGGGACAAAGGACATGTCCTGGTCAAAATGACTCCAAGGTTCCTTCTAGTGGAACTGGAGGCCAAGGTAAATGCCATCTAGAGGAACTACATGATGCTTCCTGATAATATTGCCTAAAGAAAGCATATAAAGGGTGAAAAGATTTGGTCCGAGCACAGAACCCTGTGGAACTCCATGATTAACTTAAGTGCGCAAGGAAGAGTCATTGTTTACATGAACAAACTGGAATCTATCTGATAAATATGACTTGAACCATCTTAGTGCTGTTCCTTTAATCCCAGTTAGATGTTCCAGTTGCTGTAATAAAATATTATGATCGATGGTGTCAAATGTAGCACTAAGATCCAACAGGACAAGTATGGAGGCCAGTCCGTTGTCTGAGGCCATTAGAAGATCATTGGTAACTTTCCCCAGTTCTGTTTCTGTGCTACATTGTTCTCTAAATCCTGACCTGAAAATCCAGAAAATCTACAAACAAACCATTCTTATGCAGATGATCACATCATTGTTTTGCAACAGTTTTTTCAAGGATTTTAGAAATGAAAGGGGGGTTAGATATGGGTCTATAATTTGCTAAAAGATCTGGGTTTTTTAAATAAAGGTTTAATTACTGCAATCTTGAAAGTCTGCTGTACATAGCCTATTGAACATAAATTGATCAGATGTAAAAGAGGAGCGTTAATTAATGGTAGAACATTTTTAAATAGTCTGGTTGGTATTGGGTCTAAAAGACAAGCTGATGGTTTAGATGATAAAACTGCTGAGAGATTTAAAGGTGAGAGAGTGCAAATATAAAACACATCTGAAACCGTGGTTGTCATATTTTTTATTAAATTTTCATCTATAACTCTTCTTCTGTTTACTTTTGATTTAATAAATGTAGGTGGTCGGGGACAGACACAGTGTCTATGGGGTTCTGGGTGGGTGACTGCTCTAACTGAGGTGCAGAGAAGCTTTAAGAGTGCAGCTCGCCTCCTGGTCTCCACTCTGGGATGTCAACAATAAGAACAACAACAATAACAATAAAAACAACACCTCAGGGTTCTGTCCCATCCCCCCATCTTATCTCTTTTGAGTGATTTGAAGTGTTTGTGAATCATTTATTGTTTGGTTGAACTTCTTCTTTCATTTTGCATACGTCTATCATCATCATCATCATCATCATCATGTGAAGGGGAGGTGCTGCCACACAGAGAAGGTAGATGTTCTGTCTTTATGTTTTCAGATGTTTCAGTAAAGATGATGAAACTCTGAACTTCCTGTTTGGTCACAACTCGCTGTGATGTCTCGGACATGAAGTTGTTCATGATGTCACTGAGTCAGAGCTTTTGTTCAGGAACATGATGTCAGTTTTGTGAGAGATTGTGACATCACTGACCTGAAACCTGAATGTGTGACATCAGCGTGTTGTCATAACCTGACTCTGCTCTTCTGTCTCTGCAGCTGTGATGAAGGATCCATCAAAGGTGAACAATACGTTGTCATCTTCATCATTTGACACAATACTGAAATCCCTGATGATGTCACAAACCTACTCACCTGTCCTCTGTCTGTTCAGATGAGGGACAGTCTGTCCTTCAAATCATCAGACAGCGATATCAGTGACGTGTCGGCCATGTCCAATGCCTCCGACACTCGGTCTGTCCGCAGAATCAGGTAAGAGCAGCAGCCAATCACAGAGCAGTTTCCTGTTACAGATCTGTCAGTTGACCTTATTCAGCAGATGTCAAATAGAAATGATGCAGAGCCGCTAACAAATAAGAGTGTATGACACTCCAGTGTTGGGGAGCTCACTTCCTGTCAGTTCTACTGTCAGTAAGCTTACTTCCTGTGTCTGAAAATGAAAATGGTTGAAATAACAGTGATGAAGACGTTCAGATGCTTGAGGTGATGAGATCACCACCTCTGTTAACACGACAGCAGAAGTGAAGAGGGCGTGAGGGCTAAGCTTGTTTTCATGACGACATGTTTTGTAGACAGTCATGTAGACAGAGACGTGAAAACAGTCACCCACAGCTTCGTGTTTCATGTTGTTGGACCTTGAACATTTACTCCACACAGATACAGTTCATATTAAATCATGAACATATTGGGGCCCCGGGGCCCACAACTCAGCAGGTAGATCCAGGTGGTGACTTTGTTGTCTCTTCATCCTCCATCAATGATGAATGTTTACATCATTTATAATAAACATGTTGATTTATGTTCATTATGTACCTCATGTTTAAATTGCATGTTAGCTCAACATGCTAATTATTATAGCATGTTTCTTTGAATTAGCATGCCGCCATGTGTCATTTTTCATCATTGGTGTCTGCATGTTTTTGTCTGCATGCTCATGTTCTCTCATTGGCTGAGACAGCCGGGCAGAGGCTCTGGAGGGCCAATCAGTGGAGCTGGGGACAGGAACACAGGAAGTAGTGGCAGAGGGCAGAGTCTTGTTGCAGAAGTCTGAGTCGGTGGAGGAAGGCGAGGAGGTGGAGGAGCCTGAGGCCCCAAAGTAAGAGACCAACCAATGACCTGCGACTGGAGTCAGACCAGTTTTCAGAGCAGCAGTCCGACACTTGCCACTTCCTCTGTGTGCTACTGTGATCTACCCAAACTGTATGTCCCACCCCCCATAAATGATTGACTGATGTGTGTTTGCCACGGCCCATCAAGTGACTGACAGGTGTGATTGTCTCTGCTCTAAAGTCTGTCTATGCCCCTCCCCCTCCAGCTGATTGACAGGTGTGGTTGTTGCCCCCTCCCCCTCAGGCCAGTGCCAGCATCTGGCGCTCCTCTCACCAAGTCTTCAAGCGTTGGCGGAGAAATCTGCTCACTGGGGAGGAATGACGATGATGAAGATGACAAGAAGAGACGCTCCAGTTTCGGAGCGAGGATGATGGGAATGGTCGGACTAGGAAAGAAGAGTCAGAGTGCCTCCCAGCTCAACCCCGAAGGTCAGTCCCAGTCTGAGCAGTTCGACAAGTTAGTCACTGAGACTACAGACAGGAAGTGACTAAGTGTTACTCATCTTTTCTCTTTCTGCCTGTCTGTCTGTCTTCATCCATCCACCCAGAGGAGGAGAAGAAAAAGAAGGTGGTGAGACTTCCTGTCCAGAGGAGCGTAGAGACAGGTCTGGCCATTGAGTTTAAATCTCGTTTCACTCGACAACCAAGTCGAGACCCTGACGCAGAGGATCCGAAACCTGGAGCGTAGGAGTCATTCCTCTTTTTAATCTGTCACAGCTCTTTAATCTGTCACTCCTCTTTAAACTGTCAATTTTTTTTAATCTGTCAACCCATTTTTAATGTCACTCCTCTTTTAAATGTCACTCTTCTTTTAAACCTGTCACTCTCCTTTAATCTGTCACTCCTCTTTTTAATCTGTCACTCCTCTTTAATCTGCCACTCCTTTTTAATCTTACTCCTCTTTTTAATCTGTCACTCCTTTTTAATGCCACTCCTCTTTTTAATCTGTCACTCCTCTTTTAATCTGTCACTCCTTTTGAATATGTCCCCCCTTTTTTTAATGTCACTCCTTTTTAATCTGTCTGTCCTCTTCAATCTGTCTCTCCTCTTTAAACTGTCACTCTTCTTTTTCATCTGTCATGCATTTTTAATCTGCCACTCTTCTTTAATCTCTCACTCCTCTCTTTAATCTGTAATAATTCATATTTTATATGCATTTGTCATTCATATAATTTCAGCTCTAATTTTATTCTCTCCATCTCTTCAGGTTGATTTTTCCAGGAGTCAAATTGGCATCAGACCAACAGTTCACTGGTTTCCTGGAGGGTTTAGGCCCTGCCCAGCTTGCTGGGCGACAGACTCTGGCCACGCCCCCCATGGGTAATGACCAATCAAAGATCTAATTCAAATCTATGCACACACTGCATTTACATGTACAGATCATATATCATGTTGACAGTCTCACATGAATATTCATCATAAAACACTGATACAACATTATTCATATGAAATGATATGAAACTGTGACATCATCTAACAGCAGCTCCTCTCACTGACTGTTTGTGGGTCAGGTGACATCCAGATTGGTATGGTGTACAGGAAGGAGCGTCTGGACGTGGAGGTGATTCGAGCCCGGGGGCTTGTGGGTAAACAAGGCAACAAGAACACACCAGGTGAACATGCATTTATGTTATTAATACTAATTAATACACTAATTATTAATAAACCTGTTTCATATGGTCATATAAATGACTTATTTCTGACTGTGTCCGTAAAAGGTCAACAGGAAATTAGATCTTAAGGTAAAGTGGTCCTCAGACCAGAACAAGATTTAAGAACCAGAACTAGACTGATCTGGTGCTAAACTAATCCAGAATCAGTCTGAGCCAGGACCAAATCGATCCAGAACTAAACAATTTCTGAACCAGGCTGATCTAGAATTAAACTGATCCAAAAACCAAACTGATCCTGGTCTCGCATGTTCACTCTGTATTTCTGCCCC
>CM076663.1:68836-87116 GCA_038496675.1 Rachycentron canadum | reverse complement strand
CCTCTCCCCCTCCCCCCAGCTCCCTATGTGAAGGTTTACCTGATGGATAATGGGAAATGTGTCCTGAAAAGACGAACTCGTTTGGCCAGAAAAACTCTTGACCCTCTTTATCAACAACAGCTGCAGTTTGAGGAGAATCCAGAGGGAAAAGTCCTGCAGGTGTGTGTGTGTCAGGGTGAGGGTCAGGGTCAGGACCTCCCTGTCCACCTGTCTGTTAACCTGTCTCCCTGTCCACCTGTCTCCAGATCATCGTGTGGGGGGACTATGGCCGGATGGACCATAAATCCTTCATGGGCGCTGCTCAGATTCTATTGGACGATCTTGACCTGTCCAACATGGTAATTGGCTGGTTTAAACTGTTTCCAGCCACCTCATTGGTGGACCCTGCCTTGGCGCCACTGACCAATAAGGAAACAGAGGGGAGCAAGTCATAGCGTCACGAGGCAGGACTGACTTCACCTACACAGTAACGAGCCATGAGTGGGGAGGTGGGGACAAGTTGTTGCCGGGCAGGGTTTAAAACAGTCCCATGTTCCTCCTATGCTGTTGCATGCTGCATGATGACATCACAGCACTGATGTCACAGTGTCATGATGACGTCACTGGAAGGAGGCCCCTCCCCAATGGTGATACAGAATAGTACCCTCCCACTGAGGGCGGTGCCACGCAATAAAGTATGTTGGGAAAGGAAAAGACAAGAGAGATTATGCTGCGACCTAATCACAGCAGCTCCTCTGGAGTCATGTGACGAAAGCATGAGTTTCCATGGAGACCCAGGAACACAGAGGTCTGGTTCTTTATGTTTTTGCATGGAGCAATTAAAAAATTAGCGCAAAAAAAAAAAAAAAATCAACTGTGAAAAATGAAAGAACATGAGAAAATAAAAAGATCCAATGCTCAGTGTTCTCTGAAGAACTAATTCTACTGGAGCTCAGCTCTGGTTCTATAACACTCTACTGGTGTCACTGTCATGACTGGTTCTTTGGTTTTATTGGTTAGGCTGGTATGTCAACTTCTTTAAGGTTCCAATATCACAGATGCAGCACTGGTCCTAAAATGTTCTACTGGGAACTTATTCATCCAGGGTTCTATTGGTTCTATAATGCTTTTCTAGTAGCACTGACACAACTCGTTCTTTTTGTATCACTGTGTCACAAAGTGACATGGATCTGGTTCTAAAGGGTTTTGTTAGTGAGGGTACTTTAACAGCTGGCATCACTGACATCATAGCTGTTGGTCTCCATGTTTAACCTGGTCTCCAGGTGTAACGGTCGGTCTCGTGGTGTAACAGTCAGGCTCCAGGGGTAATGATTGGTCTCCAAGGTTAATGGTTGTCTCAGTCAGTTTCCAGGTATAAAAGTCGTCTCCAGGTGTAATGGTCAGTCTCCTGGTGTCTCCAGGCTCTTGAAACATATGGATTTGGCGTCCGGAGGAGGTCAAGGACCTGGTTGGGCCTCAGGTAGGCAGTGGTGACAAAGACACAAGTAAAACAGAACTAGAGAATGAGTGAGGAAGGAGGAGGAGATGTTTGACTTCCTGTGTGAACAGATTGATCCCTGAAGTTTCACTGACCTGAGTCTTACTGTGATAATTCAGTGTCCCTTCATTTTTTGTATTTACAACACCAGGATTTATTTTGAAATGTACCTGATGATTTTTTTTTTAACCAAGCTCAAAGTTCAGAGTTTAAAGAGAAACCAAAATTAAAAAGTGTAACAAAGATCAGAGAGAACTCAACAGATTTAATGTGAACTTTTAATCTTTAGTGCAGTTTAACAGGTTTTAACTTTACAGACTCAAAGAAAAACTAACACCAGAGAACTGGAACCATGCAGCTCAGAAAACAACTACACAACAGCAAAAGAACAACACAGTCATATTAATAATCATAATAAATATACACACTCACACAGGGTCATATCTGAGAACCAGAACCTGGAACAAAGATCAGATACAGATGGGTCAGCTCCAATGGCTTCAGTCTGGGAGGGTCTGAGTCAAGACCAGACCTGGTTCTGATGGTCTGGTTCTAACGCTCAATCTTCCCCAACATCAGAGTCTGTAACTTTGACCCTTTCATATTTAATAATAAATGTAAACACAAGTCATGACCTTTAACCTTTCAGACATAGAAAGACAATTCAGCATTTTCTTTTTAACAAACATTCTTGATTACTGTAATCCGGATCAGAAGAACTCCAGGACATTTAGAACCAACAGCTTTGAGAACAGATCATCTAGAACCTTGTTTTCCCTTTAGAACCAGTCAAAGGACTGAACAGGTAGAAACATCAAACATCAGGGGAAACTGGACAGGAACCTGGACCAGAGACTCTGCAGGGACCACTACGACAAGCGTGACCAGGCTCACATGACTGATGGAGCAGTTGTTATTCAAACCACTGTTTGTGGTGACAATGGGGTCAATGGCATGGTTTTAGCAAGTATTAGACTGATTAGTGAAAGTCTTACTGTGCTGTCCTGTGTTCTTGACTCAGTACCAAAGAACAAAACATCTTCACAGAATAAACTCCATGACCTGAGACAGGGTGTTAAACTAGAACATTGAGAAGATCTTTGAGCTCCAGTTGCTCGTTGCTTATCTGAAAGATGATTTCTCAAACCTATGGCTGATCAATAATCAGGTGAGGAGCATTAAACAGGAAGCTGCCAACAACCCGTCTCTGCAGATACACTCAGGTGAGTGTCAGACAGGTAGGTCCCTGAGGTGAAGCAGCAGTCCACAGACAGGTCTCACTGTCAGACTAACTTCTACCTGTCACCACTCTGAGGGTGGGGCCTTGAAATGAAAGCATGAGGCAGATTCAGCTGTGAAGTCGTCTGATATATGATCGTGGCTTCCTCATAGAGTGACACAAATCTGAATGATCAGGAGCAGCTGAAGTAACTTGGTGGACAGATGAGGCTGGAGACAGATGTCTGAATATCCAGAGTTCAGAGCAACTGAGGTTCATTCAGATCAGTGATAAAGATCAATGGGCAGCGTCGTACCAGGAACTTGCACCAGGAGTCTATGTACCAACGAGTGGGAAGGGAGGGTTTTAACGGACGGACCAGGGTAACCAACATCACATGTTCTGTCAGGACCATCACCCACTCAGTCTTTGATTGGTCTATTATCTCTGACATCACTCCCGGCCAAAACTTACTGAATGCTAACTTTTGTCTAACTAACATGCTAACAGATGCTTTTTGTTTTAGGTCATGGCTATCTGTCATCCAGTCTGAAGTTAGCATGTTGGCTAGGTTTCGTCCAGTCTGAAGTGTTAGTATGTTGGCTAGCCATCACCCAGTACAAAGTGTTAGCATGTCTAAAATCCGAAGCATTGGATTATAGTAGTATTATTGTTAGCCAATCAGTTAGCATGTTAGCTGACCGTAGGTGTAGGAACAGAATAGTCTTTATGGTATTAGTCATGTTGGATAACATGTCAGCTAACACGTCAGACGCTGGGTCAGGGCAGTATACACTAATACTGCCCTGACCCAGTGTCAGTTAGCATGCAGGTTAACCTGCAGGTTAGCCTGTTAGCAGAGCAGCAACAGCTCATCGTCACTACTCTCCGTCTTGCCTGTGGCCTCCAGACAGGCATCTGGGATCTGTGCGGTGTGGACCATCCTGCAGTGTTCACAGGGGCCATCCCGCCCTCCTCGACCACCATTTCCTCGGTGATGGCGGGGTGCGTGGCTGGCATTGGAGGAGTGTGGCTCCAGCAGCGGTTGTTGGACATCACTGACCAGTGAAGAGGAGTCAGAGTCCGACATGGGGATCAGGAGCTCCACATCTTCTTCTTCTTCCCCGCTCCCTCGTCGCTCGGCAGCTTCGGCCACAGTTCTTCCTGTTTCCAGCTGGCGGAGAGGGCTGTGATTGGACCAGGTTTGGTTCTGCTGGTTTTGATTGGTTCTGGTTAAGTTCCTTGCAAGACGATGCAGGTTCTGGGCCAGACGATGCAGGGCAGAGGTGGGCGGAGCCTGAAGCTCTGCAACATCTCTGTGGTATTCAGGATCTGGATTGGATGTTGCCATAGTGATAGGGCTGGAAGGGGGAGGGGCGTCTCGTGGCCGGTCACGGCATCGATCTTGGCCAGGCATCTGGGTCCTGGAAGTTGTGGACGTTACAGACACCACAGCTTCCACGACAGTAGAGGGTGGGGTTTTCTGGGGGAGCGGGGCAATGGGCCCACCCATCGCACCCATGCCACGCTCCCTACCCCGCTCTCCCTCTGTGTCTGTGTCATCTGAGTCCGGAGACAGCAGGTCAGAACCAGAACTCCCAGTGCTCCCAGTGCCAGCACTGTCCTCCAGGTCAGCAGACACCAGAGCCAAAGAACCTGACCGCCGAGACCGCGTGAAGGTGAAGAGTCGGCGCCACAGGTTGCTATGACGACTGGAGGAGGGAAGTCTGAGGGAGGTAAAACCGAGCTGAGAGCGGACAGCCAGACGGAGGTTCTCCAAGACAGATGCCTGAGGACAGACAGACAGAGGAGAGAATAAATTATCAGACTGCAAGACGCCAAGCCCTGGCAGCTGTAACCACATAACCATGACATTGAGGGGGGGCATCAGGTGGTGAACTCACCAGGACCCGTCCCTGAGGGACTGACTGATGGCATAAGGACACATCAGTTATGTCTAACCAGCTGTTAACGTCTGCAGAGAGAGAGAGAATCTGTACCTGGCTTCCAGAGCACACTGGGAAATCCTCCACAGGTGGGATCAGTCCCTGGGCGATGAGCTGACCGTAGGAGGGTGGGGCTTCCCGCCTGAGTAGCTCCGCCTCCACTCTAGACAGTTGTGTCTCAAAAGACCTGCAATGACCAATCAGAGAGTGTGAGTCCCTGCAGCAGCTGAAAGATGACAGGTCAGGTGACAGGTAAAGGAGCGCTTCGTCCTCACCTGCGTTCAAACATGCGCAGTGAGTAGAGTTTGCAGGTGCAGCCAAGGGCGATGACCAACAGGAGGCCGCAGATCAGGCTGCCAATGACAGCGGCCGTGATGACTCTGGTGGGAACAATGACAGGACAGCTCTCCTCATCACTGCCATCGCCGCAGTCGTCCTGAGCGTCGCAAACCCACGACTCGAAGACACAGCGGTTATTCTGCAGGGATCAGAGGTCAAGTCATTCTACATTTCCTGAGCAGTTTCTGTCCTGGGTTTCTGGGCTTTGGTTCTGTTTATAGCTCTGGTCATGATTGTGGTCTGGTTTGGTACCTTGCAGTGGAAGTTCCCCGGTTGGCAGAAGAAGCAGTTCTTCTCGTCCGACCCGTTGGGGCAGCGGTTCTGGTAGTTGCAGCGGTCAGATCGGGGGTAACAGGCTCCGTTCCTGGAGCAGGGGAACTCATCCTCCTGACATGACGAGCAGTTCAGCTCGTCACGACCATTGGGGCAGTGCCAGTACCCGTCACACCGCTGCTGCTCCGTGTAACAGCCCCAATTCCCCCCACAGGGCACCTCCCAGGGCAGGCAGAACCCATCCACCTTAGGTGCACAGAGAGACAGGTTAAACACAGCCCGACCTCCTGAAGAACATGGAAGGTGGATCAATGTGAATGCATCAAACACACTTGGTAGGTGACGTTGAACCCTCGGGCGGCATTGATCTTGTCAGCATAGAAGTGAACTCTCAGCTGACCGGACGATGACACCACGGCGACTGGCGCTCTAGAGTCGAAGGCAGTTAAAACCCTAAGGAGGCGGCGAGGGTTTTCTTCCAGACCGTCATACACCTTTACGTAGTCGCCATAACCCGTTCCATCCAGTTTGAAATCTGTGAACCTCAGGATTACCTGCAAAAACAGGAAACGATTAGACTCCAGAGAGGATTCAGAGGCGAGCCGATGTCATTGCGTCAGGGGTCAGAGGTCACCTTCCTGTGGTCTCCGGTGTCAATCAGCCATGTGCAGTTACTTCCTGGAGGGTAGAAGTCAGGGTAGTTGGGGGAGCTGAAGGAGCCATAGAAGTTCTTCAACCATTCTCCACACGTGGGAACGTCACAGTCAATCTCGTCACCAAGGTCCTGAAAAACAAACGCCACCATCTGACCATGTGACCACTGCTGCCAAAAACCTGCACCGACCATCAGACCAGATCTCTGGCTGAGGAACCACACCCTTAAGCAAGACTCTCAGACCTCTGGACTAAACCAGATGAGCTCATCTAGTCTGCTTGCTGTCAGTCCACATTCCCTCAGAACGAGGCTGCGATGTCATTGACACCAGCACGAACATCCAGGGACACACTGGCATGGAAGCTACAGAACTCCAAATGTCAGCGCCTTGCTTTTTTTTTTTTCTCCACACATAGCCGACATCATACATGTCTCCCTAGAGTCTGCCTCTGACACAGACATGCTCTACATGATTCAGCGTCACTGTGAGCAGCTGTGACACTGTGCCGGACTGAACCTGAGTGAACCTGTTACCTGGCAGTCAATGCTGCCGTCACAGCGCAGGCTGTGTGGCAGGCAGGTGTAGATGCGGGTGTAGCGGGACAGGCAGGGGAACTGGTTCAGGCTGCAGGGCTGGAAGGAGAACGGTGAGTCCACGCATAGCTCCTCATCTGAATTGTCGCCACACTCATCCATGGCGTTGCAGCGCCACCAGTCTGGGATGCACTTCCCATTAGAGCAGTGGAACTGGTCCACGTCACAGCTGGATGCCTCTGGTTTACCTGTGACAAAAAGGTAATATCAGTTATCAGTTACTGATCACTTACTGTCAGACCTGTAACCTAGCAACAATTCATTAAAAAGTAGGGCTGTTTTCCCAACCTCTCAGATCAAGTCTGACGTGCTTACATCATCCCACCACTGCTGTCTGTCAGCACCAGAAGTCTTGGACCTAAAATTCTGGACCTAAGGTCCTGGACTCTCACCACTGATGTAGGACAGCCTGAAGCCTTTGCCCGTCAGACTGTCGTCAGAGTGGAAATGGATCCAGACGTGGTCCTGGGATGAGATGTAGGGAGGTGGCAGAGACGAGCCACAGACCCTCAGTCCATCCAGGCTCCTGTAGCTGCTGATTGACATCCAGTCTGAGGAGCAGCGGTGGGAGCCCTGCAGCTCGAAGTCCTGGAAGCTGCAGCAAGACCAGGGAGGAGAGAGAATCGTCAACACTCTGTCAGTGACCTCTGACCTCTGGGTCTGGACCCTGTGACCCCTTAACACTATCTCTGGTTCGGGACCCTGTGACCTCTGAGAACATGTTTCTTGTCTGTCCTCCAGCTGATCTTCATCCCGTCCACATGGTCGTGGTCTGACGACATGACCGTAAATAACTTGTGGTGCTGTAACCATGGAAACAAACAGTGTGCTACCTGATGGTGATGGTGTCTCCGGGTCGGGCTCTGATGTTCCAGCTGCAGTTCAGTTTGGCTGGGTACTGGAAAGGCCAGCCTGGGCTGATGATGACGCCGCTGGATGCCCGCAGGAGCTCTGCCATGTCACTGCAGGCTGCAGAGACAGATGGTAGAACCTTACTGCAGATGTTCTAGTTGTGTGGATGGTTGTGTGTCTCAGTGTGGTTGTGACCTCACCATTTGAGATTCCTGATATGTAGACGTTGTCGTTCCTCTGAGACGCAGCAATGCATCCTGGAGAGAGAGGACACAGTGCCTGATGATATCACAACTGAGTCCATACAGTGTTGTTAAACCACCACAGTCACACTTACTGACATCCTGTGGTGTATTTATTAGGACAAAAACTGACCAATCAGCTGAGCTCTACCACTGTGTTTACCTGAGCCTCAGTCACCTGGTCACAGCAGGAAACTGATCTGTTCAACACCACACAAAATCACCTGCTGCAGACACACAGGAACCATGATGGTTGTTTACATGTGAAGTCCACATTCTGTGTAAACTAACGGGACGAGTGGAGTCACACCCATAAAAACCTCCACTTTCATTATTAATGTACAATATAAAATAACTAACTGCACAACAAATTTGTGTACTTGTGTCAGTGTTAACATGGTGCAAATGTGATGTAACCACATGATGATCATTATTAGTTATATTTGGCATCACAGAAGGTGCAACTTTATCCCAGTTGATCCAGGGTCAGTGAACTCACCTGACAGTATGAGCAGGTACACGACACATGCGGAGCAGCTCTGCCTGCAGCCTGATCTGAGGGCCATGATGCCCCTGGCGTTTCCTCCTGCTGCTGCCTTCAGTGATGATGACGATGGTCAGTACAGTGACAGATGCATGTCACACATGAAACAACTCTGAAATAAGACAAACTGAGGACTGGTCTGAGGCCTGTGTGTCTGATTTATCTCTGTGCAACTGTAATACACTGACAAATCTGTCCTATCTACTATAATCTACCTGCTAACAAAGGTAACCTGCTCTCACATCATAGACTATAAGCTATCGATGGAAACAAAGACATCTGAATCCTGCTAGCTAGCCGCTAAAGTTAGCTCTGTTAGCTAAAATAACTGAGCCATTCAATAAATAAATACATTTCGCCACAAGAACAATCTCTGTGGTCTGAACATAGCAACACATAACGGAAACAATCCGGGATAAAAATGAAACCACACAGGCTAACGGGTTAGCTATCCACTACAACCAGCACCTAACAAGATTAAATAAAGAGAAGCTAGCTATCCGGCTAAAGAGGCTGACATTAGTAACAGTGGACGATTAGCTGGAACATGCTAACGGAGCCTCGCGACGAGCTAGCCCGTCCTCCTCCACAACAACAAAGATATAAAGCCCAGAGTGGCACCATTAGCCCAGAGCTAAACCTGGTTAGATAGAGCTAACCCGAGACAAATAAGACAACCAGGTAAGAGGCTAGCAGCGCGAGCGTCTGTCCGTGTGTCGGTCTGACGACATCTTCACTGCTAGCTGCTTAGCTTCGCGTCGAGCAGAACAACAACAGTCCGCAGGCATCACATATATATATATATATATAGAGAGAGAGAGAGAGAGAGAGAGAGATAGAGAGAGAGAGAGAGAGAGAGAGAGTGTGTGTGTGTGGAGGGGTAACTCCGCCCGTTTGTTACGTCACTAACATTTAATCTTTGTTCTTCAATGGTCTTTTCTAACTATATGAAAATGTTTAAAAAGGTACAATCAACACTGGAGCTCTGATCAACATCTGATCATTGATTTGTTGCAAACAGAAAATTAAAAGGCATTTTGATGATGATAAATAATTTGAAGACTTTGCTTGTGGTTTACATAACAGAAAATGTGAATATTTACTCACACTACAATGAATGTGCCATATATTTTTAAATTTCTGAAATCTAAAAGAGAAATATTGAAATATATTGTTAATAATAACTACTGATATTAACATATATCACAACTAACCATCATTGTCAGTCTTCAGCTGTATGTTATTAATCTTTTGGTTTATAGGTAAAAACACACCTGTTGAGATCAGACATCACACTGACTGGATCCAGATACCGGCAGTTGTTTGTCTTCAATATTTATTTAAGTGGTGATTTTACACAGGTGTTAGCCTAGCACGGCGCTAACAAGAGCCACAGGGTTTCTGAATTAATGAGCCCACATGAAGGATGAATTGTGATGTGATTGCTGGTAACACCAGCTGTAAACAGGCTCTATTCTCCGCTGTGTGTTTTTGCGAACTTAGCTAGCTCACTAATTTTCAGTTGATGTTGAGGAACCAGCTCAGAGGGTTTAGGGTCACAAGGTGTCCAATTATGTGAACACATCATGTGGAGTTTTCACTACATGACATGTAGTGAAAAAGCCCCCAAACCCCCACAAAGGCCCACAACAACAAAACCCCCAGACGCCATCTGTGTGTGCTGCGTGGTCCACCCCCTTTAACCCATCCACCCCCTTCAAACCCTGATCCTGAACCCGAACCTGATCCTGATCCTGATCCTGATCCTAATCCTGGACCTGATCCTGATCCTCCACTGCAGCTTCTGTGTACTGATTCAAACAGAGAGCAGAGGACTGTAGAAATGCACCATGGGAGTTGTAGTTAGTGTGTCCTTCAAGGTTTAATGTCCACAGGTGTTTGTAGCAGACAGGTGAGTGCGCTGCCTGACACTACAACAACAGGGTTGATGATGATGATGATGATAACAATGACGAATCTCCAGCATAGCTCAGCAGGAAGTGGTCCAGACTGAAGACTGCCCCCCAGCCAACTGCAGGGTCCATACTGATGAAGTCATCCAGGTTCATGTGACTCCCTGAGGAGGGAATGCATCACAGAATGATGTCATCATGAGGCCACATGGTTTACATCATCACACATGCTTAAGTTACAGGAAGTGTCATGTGACCTGCAGTGTGTATAGGAGAGTAGGGCGGAGGGGGCATCCTCCATGTTCCATCAGAGGTCTTCATGTGAGATCGGTCAGATGCAAAGTTCAACAGGAAGCAGTCAGCAGGTACGACACGCAACTTCCTGTTAGGAGAGACAGATACAAGTGTGTTACCTATGTGTGCTACCTGTGTGTGTTGTACAGATGTGTTACATGTGTGTGTTACCTGTGTGTGTTACCTGTGGTACTCAGGTCTAATGTTGCAGTCTGAGCGCAGGGCCTCGGTGGCATACAGTTTCAGGCTGCAGGGAAATGACAGCTCTGAGTCCAGATCATACACCAGAGAGTCAGACTGAAAACCCACCTGCAGCAGGATCACGTGGTAGTCCTGAAACACACAATGATGTCATCATGACATCATTGCTTTTAAATTTCATAATCTGTCACATCATTATTTTTATCAAACACACAGTTACATCACAGACCCAGATCACCGGCCGGTCTCCATGTCCAGACTTCTGTCTCCACAGAGGAACCTGATGGAGAACAGATGTTTATTAGAACCTGACAGATGTTTAATAGAACCTGACAAATGTTTTTTTTATAGCCTAATGGCTGTTTTACAGAACCTGACAGATGTTTTTTAGAAAATGACAGGTGTTTATTAAAACATTACAGATATGTTACAGAACCTGACAGAGGTTTCATCAAACCTGACAGATTCTTTATTAGAACATGAAAGACATAACTTCAGATGTTCTGGTCTCCTGTGTGTTCTCACCATTCTGTTTTCATTTGAGATGAAAATCACAGACAGATGTTCCAGAGGTGTGGTTCTCTGGTCTCTGACGAACTCACAGAGTTTCCAAACATTTTCTTCACTGTAAAAACAAGTACAAGATAACCAGCAAAACAGTCAGGCACCAGTGGAACCAGTTCATACAAACTCTGCTGAACTGGATGTAACTTCATCATAATGAGCTGAGCCCAGCTGATCAACAGCAAAACAGGTTTTTAACAGGTGGCCAATCAATCAATCAAAATATGAATAAGTAAAAATCGTATCAAACTTCCATAACAAGATCAATTCTGTTTCATGACTAAATATATCTGCGGTATCAGAGTACTCTCTGTAGTGTATTTGCACTATCGGAGTAGACTTTGTGGTATAATTTGTAGTATTAAGAGTACTCTCTGTAGTATTATTTGTAGTATCAGAGTACTCTCTGTAGTATTATTGGTAGTATATTTGTAGTATCAGAGTACTCTCTGTAGTATAATTTGTAGTATCAGAGTATTATGTAGTACAATGTGTAGTATTTTGTAGTATTTACCAGTAACAGCTAGTGTAAACGCAGTTTTCGCGGGACGGTGTGATTCTGTCTTCGCTCTTCATCTTGGTGTCACGCTGAAAACGATCCGCCGGAAGTGTATATATCGTCATTTCCGGTGGCTGGCTGTCACGTTAAAAGCACGAGTTTAGAAAGTTGTTTTCATCGTTTCTTTTGTTAGTTCTAACAACTCACTTGAGAGATTTGTATTGACGTCACCAGTCTCACTGCTGTGTGACGTGTCTCTTTGGTCACAACTTCTGTTCCAGCTGCCTGTTACTATGAGACACCACTGAGACACAGGACACAGACTCCGATGACCATTATTTCCTGATCAATTGACAGACGTTCTGTCACTGAGGAAGGAGATAAAGTTGTAGTTGTGGGCCAGATCTTTTCCTCAGATCAGTTCACGACTTGAGACCAGCAGGTGAGGTGGTGACGGTAGTCATGTCAAAGTAAAGGTTCAGCAAGGTGGTGAAAGAAGCTAAACAACAGTTCTCAGCCAGTGACTCTGCTTCTGTCTGGAAAGGGCTCAGGCAGATCACTAACTCTAAAAACTCGGCCCGGCCAAAAGCCTGAATGAGTTCTACTGCCACTTCGAAAGGCATGGTGACAGTCCTAACACCACCCCCCAGCCCCTGCTGAGCTGGGGGGGGGGGGCAAAGTTGCCCACCTTAGAGATTAGGGTTGGGGGTCAGTTGTACCCAGTGTTCAGACACCTTTAACACCTCATTGGAGACATGCCATGTGTCAGCCTGCTTCAAGGCCTCCACCATTATCCTCATCCCCAAAAAAAAACAAGAACCACAGGACTTAAAGACAGACCTGTCAACCTGACCTGTGATAATGAAGTCATTTGGGCGCCTTGTACTGTCCCACCTCAAAGCCAGCTCTGCTACAGGACAAGCACCCGACTCCAACTGAAGGTGAACCACAGACTTCCTGACTAACAGGAGGCAGCATGTGAAGCTGGGAAAACACATCTCTGGCTCTCGGACAAGGCTGCGTTCTCTCCCCTTGACTCTTCGCCCTCTCACCAACAGCTGCACCTCCAGTCACCAGTCTGTCAAGCTTCTGAAGTTTGCAGATGACACCTCCCTCATTGGGCTCGTCTCTGGTGATCGGCTGCAACCTGCCCTCTCTCCAGGACCTGTACACTTCCATGACCCTTACTTCAATACTATGAACTTTTGGTTCACAGCCCAGGCTAACTGGAAAACAGATCTCTTCAGAATCAACATGGTAAGAACACAGACTGGATAAAACAAACTGTTCAGCCAGTTTGAGTTTAATTAAAAACAAAGAACAAACAGATGAAAAACAGCCTGTATCCTAGCAACAACATCACGGGGCAGGTTGCTACGTGAAGAGGCGGATGGTGGCATCGGCTCCAGAGGAGAAGACCCAGGGCTGTGTGGGGTGAAAGGTCACGTCCAGAACACCAAGGTCATGAGTTGTCATGTGACCTCTGAGGACCTTCACCGGGACAATCAGGGGGTTCTGCAGCAGGTCACTGGGGGGAGGAGGGGGGTTAGGACAGGTGGGGTTAGTATGTGTTGTTGTGTGTTAATGTGTTGTTGTGTGTGTGTGCGTCGTACTTGTACACCGTCCCGTGACACACGATCACTGATCCATCATCAGATGCTGAGGCGAACAGTGGGTAAACTCTGTGATAGGCCACGCCCCTCACTGCCTTCTTATGGTGTCTGCAGACAGGAAGTCATCGATACCGTGAGAGCCAGACAGATAGGTGAGATACAGACAGGTAAGAGACTGAGAGACAGACAGGTGGGAGACAGACAGGTGCATACCGCAGCATCTTGTATGGTTTGGTTGAGAGGTCAAGGTCAAACCAGCTCAACTTGCAGTCGTAACTCCCACAGATCACATGATCACCTGTGGACAGAGGACGAGGACTGATGATGTCACATACTGACCAACCTTTCTGTGGTTAAAACTGTCTGGTGGATCGGATTAATCTGGAGGATGTGGTTTACCCCCAGGGTGGACAGCCATGCTGGAGATCCACTTGGAGTTGGCCTGCAGTTTTTTGGTCATTTCCTGTTTGACGAGGTTGTAGATCCGGACCGAGCGCTGCGTGGCCACAAAGAAGTAGGGCCGGATGGGGTGAAAGGATACGCACTGGACCAGACCCTTGTTCCTCCTGAAGGGGTTCTGGCTCCGCCGGTGGCTCAGCTGATGGATGAAAACCTGCAGGTGGCTCGAGTGATCTGGCATCACTGATGCCAGGTAGTCTCCTTTGGCGTGCCAGACCACCTGGTGGACAGCCTGAGGAATGGGTACTGATCAGAGAGATGCTCATCAGAAATCTATAATCAATCAAGCTATCACTGTTCTCACTTTGGGATGTTGTATTTTGAGGCGGATCCCCTGGTTTAGCTCCTCCCCCTCAGCCTCGCTCCAGATGACAGCACCCGCCCCTTCTACTGGCTCCGCTTCCCGCTCGCCTAAAAGGAGTCGCTCTGACGATGAGATGACCTGTCTATCTGCCAAAGAGGGAGACAAGATCAACACCACAGAGTCCCTGAAAAAGAGAGAGGGACAGGATCATGATGAGTGCTGAAACAGAGAGGGACACAGGTGTAGAGACAGGTGAGCAGTGAGACAGGTCCTTACAGGGCGACAGCCAACAGACACACAGATGGGTTAGGGTTCCAGGTGACAGTCTTCACAGCCCCGCCCACCTGGACCGTCTTCATACAGCGGGACGAACACACCTCCCAGAACCTCACAGAGCCATCGTCACTTCCTGGATACACACAGCACAAAGCACATACATTGTGGATCTGGTTGAGGGTCTGGTCCTGGTCCTCAATCTGAGAGGTCCCCGTGTCTGATTCTGATGTCAGAGGAAACAGTTTTCTGATGCTGTGATGTAGAGGAGGGAGGGTCTGAGACCACTTCTTGACGGAGACAGGGGGATGAACCAGTTCTTCCTGCTGGTCTAGTGAGGTGAGTGGTTAAACCCTCAGAGCTGATCAACAGTGAGCTAATAATATATAATCATCATCATATAATCTATTAATACAGGATTCAACCCCAGTCACTGTTACTATATCAACCAGGGGCCACACCCCCAAAACACCCAGCAGCATGTTGTCATAAGGTGAGTTACCTGAAGCAAGCCATTGTCCTGATGGAGACACACTGATGGAACGAACCAGACCACCGTGACCCCGGTACACCTGCACACAGGTAAATACAGCGACATAGTCATATACCCAATGTAAACCCAATTTGAATCCAGACCTGGTTTGAGGGTCCAGGTGATCCCTTCCCTGACATATTTGTGATGTCAGATTTGGGATCTGACTGTAACCTCAAACACTGTGAAATCACAGCCACCCCCTCAGTGATTGGTCAGAGTAAAGACGTACCAAAGATTGTGTTGTAGGAAACGGCTGCAGGTCTTTGGGCTTTGGAAGTTTTGGGATCAAGTCCTCTGGATTCACATTCACCTGCAGACAGACAGACAGGTGTGTTCAGGATGGAGTGCCTCCTGCTGCTCAGAGACCAAACTGACAGTAGTTACCCTCATCTTCCTCTGACGAGGACACAGGTAAAGATCCAGGCAGCGCTCAAACCTCTCATGGATGAAACGAGGAAATGCAGGAACCTGACGGAGGCTCGAGAATTTCATGGGAACGTACGGCAACTTCCTGTCTGATGGGTCCTGCTGCTCCCACAGAGCTCGCTGCAGGGGGAGAGAAAGGGGGAAAGGTGGATAGACAGGTGAGGTAAGACAGGTGGTGTGAGTCGTGATTGTATCTCTTCTATAACAGGTAAATTGAACAGATGAGGACAGGTGTGTTGAACAGGTGTGAACAGGCAAGGACATGTGAGTTAGACAGGTGAGGACAGGTGAGATACCTCCTCGTCTGTGAACAGATACTCTGGAGGGGGATTGTAGGACTCCTGGTGCCCAGGTAGGGGGATCTTGGGGGCGGGCAGGTGCATCCTGTGTTTTGACAGGATGGACGAGTCTTCGCTTGCCCACAGGTCGTAGAAGGTCCCCCTGGGGTCTTCCTCGACCCGCCGGGGCTTGATCCAGCCCATCTTTATGGCATGGACCAGCTTAGACACCTGAAGCAGGTGAGACAGACAGTTGATAGAGGGAAAGAGACAGGCGGGGGGGGGAGGGAGGGAGACAAACAGACAGACAGAGTGTGTGTGTGTGTGTGTGTGTGTACCTTCTCCTTCTCGATCAGTGAGGGGATGAAGCTGCGTTTGTCTTCAGGTCTGTTAGTGACTGGATGAATCATCACCTCTGAACTGAAGAACTCTACTGAGGGCTGGGGGGTCAGAGGTCACTGTCAGACATGTTTGGATTGAATATTTGATTTCCATATTTACCTCTGATGATGTCACAGATTTTGTCATCGGGCAGGTGAACAAAGATACAGGAAGACGTGTACAGACCCACACACGCTGAGGGACGGTGCTTCAGTAGGGGAAGGACAGTGTACCTGGTACTCATTGAAGTTGACGTCGCCAAACTGTCCTTTCTGCAGACGATTTACCAACTCAACCTGCTCATCTGAAAGCACGATGTCGCTTCCTGTCTGCTTGTCATGGACCGTTCTCCTGCAGACAGACCACCATTAGCTAACAGTGGTTAGCATACCCTCTTTAAAACAACATGAGAGCTAGCATCATGTGAACAGGCTCACCAGTAGTCTGGGTTCTCCATTTTGTCCAGGAAGTCGTCGAGTTCGTCCTTGTTCCTGATTGGCTTGTAGATCTTTTTCCCATCCAGGTTGTAGCCGATGTGAGGGAAGTCTCTGTACCACTCCATGGGAATGTTCCCCACTGTGTTCCTGATGTCCTGCAGGACCACAAGAGGACACAATATCAGAGTGTCTTTAAGAAAGAACCTGGTCAAGAGGAGAGAACCCAACAGAACACTGAAAAATATCAGGAAAACCAACAGAACCAAGTTCCTGATAATCATCTAGTAACAAAGCATGGACATCCTGGGAAATATTGCAGAACTTTGGTGAACCGGTTAGACCATGTGGTACCCAGAAAACATCCCAAACCTGCAGAACTCATGTGAAGCCAACAGCACATTAGAGAACCCGGAGGAAACTGAACCACAAACACACAGGTTCTCACCTCCTCATCTGAAGAGTCATGTTCATACTCGTCTTCTTTCACTCTTCCTTTCCTCTTCTCCTCTGTCTGCAGGAACAACACAACACAGGTGATGTTCTACAGGAGAACTCTGATGACAGCAGCAGCTTCCTCACAGGTGGGTCACAACCACCCAATCAGCTGTCAGCCTGACAGGTTCATCTGTACCTTCTGAGTCTGCTCCGACTCCGCCTTCACATCACCACCACCACCATCATGGTCATCGTCATCTGATCCCTCCTCATCATCATCCTCACTGTCACTCCCAGAATCCTCCAGTCCTGAGTAGATACTGTCCTCGCTGTCTGACTGATTTTCATCCTCCTCGTCTTCCTCAGAAGGTTTGTTGTTAAAGTTGAAGATCTGCACAACACACTTTAAAGGGTCACACCAGACTGTTAAAAACAGGTTTTTGCTAAATTAATTTTCACAGGGAGAAGCTGTTGCTAACAACTAATATAAGTTAATTAATCTGATTTCATGTAACTGTTGCAGAGTATGTCCTGCGGTAAACAGCTAACGTGCTAACACCCCAGCTACACTGAGAAAATCTTTGTTATTATTTAGATGCTAACTATTACGATAGCTTGGGCCGACATCAACTTCATTCAGGAGCCGGGTCTTTACTGAATTGTTCTGAGCTGGTCATAAGACCAAATAGACAGTCCTCAGGGTTAGGATCTGAGGAGGTGCAGAGCATCTTATAATTGAGAGATTCTGAATGGAGTTTGGCGTGCGCCGCTGTCTGCACGCGGAAAATTACATAGCCTGATATGTGTGTTGTGAGTTGGGGTTGATAACTGTTGTGTTCTCAGTTTATTACACTAATGAAGCCAGATTAATAATCTAGTATAAACCCATATTAGTCCTTTAAATTCCAGGAGAGTCGACCTGAGAGAAGCCCTGTCCCGTGTCCATTCAGAACTCCGCTCAGAATCTGATTATTTTAATCATCTCATCTTTTGTTGAATTCTTTGTAAACACTACCCTCCCAAGGGGTAAGTTGGACTTATTCTCTTCGTTTCGGCTCAGCTCTCTGGACAATAACACCGCCAGTTACTCAACATTCTTGTGAATTATCTGGTTTTTTTTTTTGTTAGCCCTCTCGTTAGCATGCTAACAACTATCCAGCAGATCTTCACCCCCGGTCCCTCCACCCATTTACCTGATCCTTGTCCTGTCTGTATGTGTCTCACCTTGTCGTCATCATCTTCTTCGTTCTCTTTATTTCTTCTCTTTGCAGCTTTCTCTCGGATTTTCTTCATCTCTTCTCTGTGATCGCAGCTCCGCACGTTTCCGCTGCTGTTCTCCATGAAACCACGTGGTAGCCTGCACGGTCAAAGGTGACCCATCACAGGAGGAGGAGTTATTGGTGGCATCACCTTGTGGTCGTTACTATGAGCTAATGAGAACATGACGATGAACAGTCTCTGAATGAGTCTATAATATAATATAATATAATATAATATAATATAATATAATATAATATAATATAATAT
>CM076663.1:48398-63875 GCA_038496675.1 Rachycentron canadum | reverse complement strand
ATATAATATAATATAATATAATATAATATAATATAATATAATATAATATAATACAGTATAATGAGTAGTAATAGTAGTAATGTATTATTAGGGTTTTATAATCCATCAATGCGTGAAATATTCGGACTGCTCTCCACTTTTTCATTCTGGAAATAAGTACGTCACAACGTGACCACACGTTCACGTTACGTTTGTAACGTCATCAGGTGGCGACAAACTATTCGCTACGCAGTTGTTAGTTTGATGGGATTTAATGTAATTCCCCACCACGTAGTTTTCGTTAAAACAAACGTTTACAAACCGTCTGTAACCCGCAGATCAGCAGAGTCCTGCAGCGGAATCGAGGCCCCTGTGACCCGGATCACACTTCACCCCGGAATTAGTGTTGTGGTGTGTGCGTTGGTTTGATCGGCGGGTGGTGCTAACAGTATGCTAATACTTAGCATCGTTAGCCTAGATTAGCTACAGTGTTTCAGATTAATAATCCGCAGTACGATTGATTTTATTTCCCTGATGGAGTATTCCGGAGGAGGTGGGGGAGGGGCGGTGCTCAGCGGAGGGAACGTTCCGGCTTTTCTCACCAAACTATGGACCCTGGTGGAGGATCCGGACACCGATCCGCTCATCTGCTGGAGCCCGGTATTCACTTATCTCAGATCAGCAGGGAGCTAACGGCTAAAGTTAGCATTCAGAGGGCAGGGAGCACAGCTAGCGCTGGGGCCACAGTCAGAAGAACAGCTGAACTTCACTCCGGCAGCCAGGGCTAACAACTGTTAGCTTCTGACCTGACGTTCATCACCCGAACTAACGCGTTAACAGCAGATCAGAGATAATGAGATCATCAGCACAGGGTAAACAACTTGCTCACCAGAGTTAGCCCAAATCAGTGTAATCTTCCTATGTCCACCAAGTTAGGTTTAAGAAACGGGTTACCAGCCAACAGGTGATGTTGTCACACAAATGTGAGGTAAAGTGATTTCAGTTGTTTTCAAGACAGAATTTAAAGCAGATTTTTACGATTATCATTATAATAGTAGTTATTTTGACCACGATAATTGTGACATGAATTTTTCATATTTCCCATGTCTCTTTGAGTTAGAACAACTTCCTCATCTACGGCAACTGAAACAGAACTGGAGGGACACCTTTCAGCACACTTTAAAGGGTTTTTAGATCTGGTTCTAAAAACTGTGATGGGTTAAAAAAAACACCCAGATATCTTCATGTAGTGTTCATACTGATGTCTGTCTGTTTCAGAGTGGAACCAGCTTCCATGTGTTTGATCAGGGCCGGTTCTCTAAAGAAGTTCTACCAAAGTTCTTCAAACACAACAACATGGCCAGCTTCATTAGACAGCTCAATATGTGTGAGTATAACCACCCTCAGAGACCAGATCAGATCAAAGCAAACCAGATATATCATCTATATATATGATATATATCATCTCAGTATGTCTCTTGTTAATTGTTAGTGAACTGTTGTCATGGTGACTCTCTGCTGCTCTCTGATTGATCCAGGGAACACAAAACACACAGTCGGGCTTTTCAAATGATTCAAAGAGTTTTTCTTTATAAACAACGTTTATTTCTGGAGCTCTGACAGGTCACAGTGGAGTGTTAGAAGTGAGGAGGCACACACTGCATCAGTTGTCTGTTTGTATGAGCAAATTCCATTTGTTGTTTTGTGAATGGAACTTCTATACAGATGGCTTCCGTAAGGTGGTGCACATTGAGCAGGGTGGTCTGTTGAAACCAGAGAGAGATGACACCGAGTTCCAACATCCGTTCTTTATCAGAGGACAAGAACATCTGCTGGAGAACATCAAGCGCAAAGTCACCAATGTATGCACCTGTATATACCCATATACACACTTGAATATACCCAGATACAGATCTGAATATACCCACGTACACACTTGTGTATATACATCTATAAATAGTATATGTCAGTCTGTTCCAGTCTCCATGGTGATCTATCTGTGATTGGTTCAGGTGTCTGCTGTGCGTCAGGAAGAAGTGAAGATCTCTGCAGATGAAGTAAACAAAATCCTGAATGACGTCCAGCTGATGAAGGGAAAACAGGAGACCATCGACTCCAGGATCATTGCCATGAAACAGTAAGATCAGAACCAGGTCCAGCACCAGGCCCAGAAACCACTGACTTCACGACTTAACTAGGAACACCTTTACACCTGCTTACAGATGTGATCCAGTCAGTCAATTGTGTGGCAGCAGCAGATTCAGGTTCAACTTCAGTAACTGAGTCAAACTGAGACTCCGAGTCTCTGGTGGATTCTGATCTGAGTGATTCTAAAGCTGCATTTTCCAACAGCCACCTCCTGTAGTGTCATACTCCATGTCATCTCAGACTGGAGGGAGTACGGTGTTCCTAGTAAAGTGCTCAGTGGGTGTATCTGTGTATACGCTTCATATCTGTGTGTGTGTGTGTGTGTGTGTGTGTGTGTGTGTGTGTGTGTGTGTTCACATCTGTGTTGCAGTGAGAACGAGGCTCTGTGGAGGGAGGTGGCCAGTCTGAGACAGAAACATGCTCAACAACAGAAAGTTGTCAACAAGGTATGACACCATAGTCAGTCCTCAGAGGACGAATGACACTCTACTTCCTGTCCTGGATTCTCTGTCCAGGACAGGAAGAGGCATGATGTAAATTTAAGAAAGGGGGGGCAGTTTGTCATCTGGAGGTGTTTAGGTCTAATAACTCATCAGGGTTCAGCTGTTCAGTCTCATGTGGTGTCGTCTGTGTAACAGTGCACTTATACACTGAGCCATAATATTATGACCACTGGTTGTCATGGCACCTTTCAGTGGTGGAAATATCACGCAGCAGCTGAACATTTAGTCCTGAAGATGATATGTGGAAGCAGGAAAAATGGTCAAGTGTGAGCGACTTTGAAAACGATGGATGTTCCCGGGCTGCGGTGGTCAGGACCTACCAGAAGTGGTCCAAGGAAGAAAAACCACTGGACCACAGACAGAGTCAGGGGTCAAGGCTCAGTGGTGGTTGGACTGTGTGGTCTGATCCAACAGAAGAGGGTTAGGGTTAGAAGAAGGAAGACATAGCACCAGGATGAATCATGGGAAGAAGACAGGCTGGTGGAGGCAGTGTGACGCTGTGGACGGTGTTCTTCTTGGAAACTTTTAGGATCTGTTGCTAACGTCTTGGTCCAGATACCAGCTCACTTTCAGAGGTCTAGAGGACTCCAGGCCTCCAGGGTCAGGGCTGTTTTGGTGGCAAAAGGGGGACCAAAACAATATAAGCCAGGTGGTCATAATGTTATGGCTAACCAATGTTTCTGCTGCTTCTGGATATTGTTTCCTAAACCAGGCAGATCCAGGTGAGCAGTATGGGTCCTAGACCAAAAACAAGATGTCAGCGCTGCACTATGCTAACACAATATCACCGCATTAGCATGTTAGCTTAGCTTCCATCTGAGCTAACTGTAACACTCTCTCTCTGCAGTTGATCCAGTTTCTGGTGTCTCTCGTCCAAACCAACAGGATCCTGGGAGTCAAGAGGAAGATGCAAGTTTACTACTAATACTGCAAAAAATACACAAAATAGTGCAAATACTACAAAATAGTACACAGAATACTGCAAACATGACACAGAACACTGCAAATAGTACAGAAAATACTACACAGAATACTGCAAATACTACAAACTTTACCACAAATACTATACAGAATATTGCAGATACTAAAAACTTTACTACAAATATTACAGCGTTAGCAACTGTTTCCTCCACTGAATTGAATCATTCAATCAGGTAAACAGAGGCAACTTTACTTGACTTTACACACAATGAAGTTCCAGAATAGCATTTTATTTTGAATGAGTGGAATGATTAACTTGGCTTACCTCATGATTGGCTCAGTTATTAAGTTGTCTTTACGTGCACATCTCTCTGCAGCCCTCTGATGCTGAATGACTCCAGCTCCGCCCACTCCATGCCTAAATACAGTCGACAGTTCTCATTGGAGCATATGCAGGTACAGTGGCACTGACTCACCTCTCTGAGGTTACATGTTTCACATCAGTCAGTTCATCCTCAGAGGACAAGGATCCAGTCATGTTCTAGTTCAGGATTAGTTTTCATAAAGGATCTCATGTGGTTCTTCTTCAGGCTGCAGCCAGTCTCTTCTCAGCTGACTCTTCAGTAACCTCTGGACCAATCATCTCTGACATAACAGAGGTGACCACACCAATTACAGAGGACGTAGTTGGTGATTGGTCTGACACAGGGTGAGGACCAATCAGATCATGGCTCCTGTAGTCATTACCTGATTGTTTGATCATCATTCACCTCCGTGTTTTTCCTGTGTTGACCTCCAGAGAGAGCCAATCAGTGAATGTCAAAGAGGAGCCGTCCAGTCCTGATGTTGAGGTGTGCCCCGTTCTGGAGGGTGGGGCTACACCTGTAGACACACCCCTCTCTCCCACCACCTTCATCAATTCCATCCTACAGGACAACGAGACACAGCCGACTCCTAACACCTCCAATACCAGCCCTGCACCAGGTACCACTGGTCAGCAAGCTATGGTTGTACTGTTGTATGGTGTTTAGTTTGATTCACGGTCAGTACCGATAACAGTTTGACCTGTCTCTGTGTCTCTATCATAGCTATTGTTGTGATGAGCCCCACCACCACTTCCCCAACCAGCCAATCACCTGCCTCCAATACCACTCCAATTTTCAACCCCAGTATATCTGAGCAGAAATGTCAGACTATCGCCTGTATCGACAGGTAAGTCTGTCACACCTTTTTCATGTCAGTCCGGGTCTTCAGGTGCTCCCTGCTGTTAACTACCGCGCTACTATTAACAACTGCCCCAACACTCGTCCCGACACTCTTTCCAGCACTCGTCCCAACACTCGTCCCAACACTTGCCAACACCCGTGATGTCCTTGTCTTCGAACTGGCCATTCCTGTCTGTCACTCCCCCCCCCCCCCCCATTGTTGTTGTTGTTGTGTTTGTTGTTGTACAAGTGTAATTGTACCTTTTTATTGTAGGTGTTTAGTCTTGAAGGTCACATGTCATTAAAACCCCTGTGCTTCTCTCAGACCCCGCCCCCCTCCCTCTGCAGCTGAACCTTCACCTGATGTTTGGCGCTTCGTATCAACACAAGCTGACAAGTGACTGATTTCTATCTATGAAAGATGAACATTTGAATTATTAGTCTGTTGAAGTGGAACCTGATTATATTCTGTATTTTTCTTCTTGTCATTCGAACACTAAATGAATACAACCAAAAAGTTATGTATCCAGAGCCTGATCAAAATGTAGATTAATGCACTGCTTAAAATAGTCCCCAATATTTAATTCAGTAAAACTACTAAACTACTAAAGTCCAGCTTTGTTGTAAATAACTGAGTCTTTTTAAGAATACAAGGGCTGATTTGATGGATGTGTATCCTGACCATCCTAACCCTGTCAGACCGGGGCTCATTCAGCGGAGAGCTGGGTAATGTGTTTGAAGCCTGTTATAGCTGCACACCTGGTCCAGGTAAAGAAGGACATGTATGTCAGGTGTTTAGAGAGATTGACTTCTTCAGTAGGAGTTAATCTGTTTGGAGCTCAGAGCCACAGATAGGAAGTCAGGTGCTGAGAGTCCAGGTGTTTGGGTCAAACCTACATTTGTAGTCAGTCACTGTACGATCTTCATAAGTTGACCTTCATGTTGTAGTCAGTTTGTCAGACTGTCCCAGTCAGGCTGCAAAGAACCCCTCACCTCTGACCATAACTCCTGACCTTTGACCATAACCCCTGAGCCTTGACCATAACCCCTGACCTCTGACCATAACCCCTGACCCCTGATTCCTGACCAAAACCCCTGACCTCTGACTACCAACCCTGACCCCTGACCATAACTCCTCAGCCCTGATCATAACCCCTGACCTCTGACCATAAACCCTGACTCCTGACCATAGCCCCTGACCCCTGACCATAACCTCTGGCCACTAACCCTAAGCCCTGACCATAACCCCCAACCTCTGACCATAACCCCTGAGCCTTGACCATAAACCCTGACTCCTGACCCTAACTCATGATCTCTGACCATAACCCCTGACCTCTGACCACCAACCCTGACCCCTGACCATAACCCCTCAGCCCTGACTATAACCCCTGACTCCTGACCACTAACCCTGAACCTGACTCCTGAATGTAACCCCTCACTCTTAACATAACCCTTAAGGCCTGACCATAACCCCTGACCTCTGACCATAACCCCTGACCTCTGACCATAACGCCTGACTCCTGACCATAACGCCTGACTCCTGACCATAACCCCTGACCTCTGACTACCAACTCTGACCCCTGACCATAACCCCTCAACCCTGACCATAACTCCTCAGCCCTGACCATAAACCCTGACCCCTGACCATAACCCCTCACTTCTGACCACTAACCCTAATCCTGACCCCTGACCATAACCACTGACCTCTGACCATTAACCCTGACCCCTGACCATAACCCCTCAGCCTTGACCATGACCCCTGACTATAACTACTGACCACTGAGCATGACCCCTGACCCCTGACCTCGGACCATAACCCCTCAGCCCTGACCTTGCTAATACTGAATCAGTTTAACTGTTGGTTTGATGACAAGAAGGAAAATACAGAAGAACTAAAGAGACAACACATCATGTCTCTCTCTCGCTCTGTCTTTCACTCTCCTGTCACTTTATCTGTCTCTCTCTCCCTGCTGTCTGTCTGCCTCTCTCTCTCTCTCCTGTTTGTCTGCCTCTCTCTCTCTCTCCTGTTTGTCTGTCTCTCTCTCTCCCTCTCCCTGTTTGTTTGTCTCTCTCTCCTGTCTGTCTCTCTCTCCCTGCTGTCTCTCTCTCTCTCCTGCTTGTCTTTCTCTCTCTCTCCTGTCTGTCTCTCTCTCCCTGCTGTCTCTCTCTCTCTCTCTCCTGCTTGTCTTTCTCTCTCTCTCTCCTGTCTGTCTCTCTCTCTCCCTGCTGTCTGTCTGCCTCTCTTTCCCTCTCTCCTGTTTGTCTTTCTCTCTCTCTCCCTGCTGTCTCTCTCTCTCTCCTGCTTGTCTTTCTCTCTCTCTCCCTGCTGTCTCTCTCTCTCCTGCTTGTCTTTCTCTCTCTCTCCTGTGTGTCTCTCACTCTCTCTTGTTTGTCTGTCTGTCTCTCTCTCTCCCTGTTGTCTCTCTCTCTCTCTCTCTTGTTTGTCTTCCTGTCCCTATCCTGTCTGTCTTGCTCTCCCTCCTGTTTGTCTGTCTGTCCCTATCCTGTCTGTCTTGCTCTCCCTCCTGTTTGTCTGTCTCTCTCCCTCCTGTCTGTCTCTCTCTCTATCCTGTCTGCCTCTCTTTTTCCCTGCTGTCTCTCTCTCTCCCTCCCTCCTGTCTGTCTCTTTCTCTCTCTGCCTCCTGTCTGTCTCTCTATCTCTCTCTCTCCCTCCCTCCTGTCTGTCTGTCTCTCTCTCTCCTTTTTGTCTGTCTCTCTCCCTCCTGTCTGTCTCTCTGTCTCTCCTTCAGGTCTGAGCTGTCTGACCATGTTGAGTGTATGGACAACAGTCTAGAAAACCTGCAGAACATCCTGAACACACAGACCTTCACTTTCGACACCTCCCCCCTCATCGAGGTGAGTCAGAACGAGAGGGATCCTGATAATGTGAACGTGTTAACCTGTTAAGATGTGGATGTATTAATGTGAATGTGTTAAAATGTGTGTTAATGTCAATGTGTGAACGTGTCTATATGTTAATATGTTAATGTGTGTACATGTTGAAATGGAAATGTGTTAACTGTATATGAATGTGAACATAGTAACGTGAACATGTTTATTGTATATGAATGTGTTAACGTGTAAATGTATTATTGTGAATGTGTGAACTGAAAGTGTCTGCCTGTATCTAGTTTTTCAGTTCGCCCTGTTCCTCTGGAGACTTTGACCTTGACAGTTTAGACACTGTGAGTTTCACTCTACAGACTCGTATTTAGTTGTTTCTACACTTTCTGTCTCTGCATTGTTTGTATAAACACAGTTATTTACTGTAGTGTGCAGGTTTGTATTAATTTGTTGATGATGTCACAGCTGTCTGATTGTGATGTCACTGTTTCCTTGTAGTTGTTGTCTGAAGGAGTTCTTAAAGGAAGTGATGAAAGCAACGACACCAGAAACACAGGTAACACACACCTACCTACCAACCTATCTGTGTTTGTTGTGAAACATCATTGTGACTCTGCTGCTCTGTGATTGGTCCAGGGAAGCAGCTGGTGCAGTACTCGACCACACCTGCCCTGATGTCTGAACCGGTCAGTCTGGGGGAGGGCGGGTCAGACTTGCCGTCCCTGTTGGAGCTGGAGGCGGAGCCTTACTTTACACAGGACCCGCCCACTGATGACTCAGCTGCTGCCCTGCTGAGCCACACCCAGCTGGACTCTGACCTCTGACATCATCAGAAATGTGGTGACTCATCAATAACCCTAGCCACAGGACAGTCTGAGCGCTGACTCAGCAGCAATAAACAATGATAATATCAATTGATCAGCTGTAGATCAATCAGTAGGTCAAAGGTCATGTTTTTAGTCAGCAGATGTTATTGATGATATTAACCTTTATATACCAGTGTCCTCTTCTTCCACTCTTTTATTTTAGCTTTGGTTTCTGCTGCTTTCCTTCAAATGTTTGTTTGATGCTCGCTGTAAAACAAAAAAAAACTCACCTGTACCTGCTGATCCAATGAGAGCCAGCTCTGAGCTCAGTGTGATGATGTCACGTGGACAGCTGAGTTGTTGTTAATGTTGACGTCAGTCTTTGTTTTCATGTGTAAATGAAGAGAAATATTTTTGGAAAAGTTTATTATGAATGAGAAGTGCCCCGACGTAACCTCTGTTACCATGGAGACAACAATCAGATGGAGATGCATTGATCTAATCCGTGAGATCAATATGAGCTGTGATCAGTCAAGTATCAGCCAATGATGTTATTGATCTACATTAAACACAGTTTGTTTATCATTGAGCACTGATGACGCTGCATCATTTTTCTGATGTTCATCAAGATCATCATGGTCATCTTAAGTGTTTGAGTTGAAGACCACTGGACTTCAAGAAGATGTTCCACCTCATCCAGAGGCTTCTTCAGTTCTAAAGGCTGTTGGCTCCAGATATTTTTCTTGTGGTGGGATTGAAAAGAAAAGGAACGCACACACCAAGAGAACACTTAGAACACGTGGTTAATCTGAACTGGGACTTCATCAAGTCAGAGAGAAGAAACAAACCAACCAGGGAGGAACAGAACAACATTGGCTCAGATGTGGCAGGTCAGAAACAAAATTCTTCAGAACCTTCAGACCCAGAACCACCTTTAGATCTAGAACCATCCTTCAGATGGTTTTGAGGGAGGAGTGGAGGAGTATAATGCAGCCTTGAGATCCCTCCCCAGGTTTAACCTTAATTAACACCTGGACCCATGTGACCTTAACAACTCATGACAGGGGTCAACTTTGATGTTCAAAATAGATAAACATTTATTGATAAAATGATGTCACATCCTGTATGATGTCATGTCAACCAGAATCAACAACCAGATTCAACTAAAACTTTATTTAATTTGACTTGCAAACAAAATATGTCTATAAACAAACTCCACATTTTAAATATTTCAAAAACAACAACAATGAGCTACTACCCAGTGGGCAGAGCCTACAGCTAGTGGAAGGGGTCATACTTCCTGGGCCACTCTGATTAGTCAGTACATTGGAATCTGTAACGCAGGAATTGAACTTGTGGTTTGACGTGGAAGTCAGCAGGTATCCTCCAGTTCCACATTTTCTGCACCTGAGACAGAAAAACAGAACTGTTGAATCTATTCTCTGGTACTGATCATCAGATGATCAATCAATTGCATTGATACTGTACTATACAGATATTGATTGATCAATCTGCTCTGTTTTAAGCCACAACGTTTGATACATCTGCTGTTTCCAATAAATAATCAGATTTCCATAGGTCACATGATGTGACGGCAGTTGTCAGGTCTGGACAGAGCTCAGCCTTCAGGGAGGTTCTCCAGAACACTCATCACAGTCTGCATGGTGGACCACTCAGTCCAGAACCTGGAGCAGCATGGAGGAGGTGAGAGACTAGGTAAAAAGGGATTAGGATTACGTCAGTGGGTGATGATACAAACCTTCAGGACCCTGACCAGATGGGTTGTACTGTTCAGTGACTGGACCTGCAGAGAACAAGCAGAACCAGGAAAAGAGAAAGAAGAACCTTCAACACCTGGTCTTAGCAGAGAAACCACCATCAGACAGGTTGTCCATATCTTCAATGAGACCAGTTTAACAACTGGAACCTTAATCAAAAACAACACTGGCTGGATTCAGACAATCCTATTATAGAGATTTTGTAAACTGGTTTCAGAATCGTTAGTAGACTGGTTTGTAGAACATTAAACATCTGTGAAACTTACCAGCCACCTGTGTGTGATCTGTCACAGCTGTATGACCTGAAATAAGCACACAGTGTAATTACACTCACACTTTTCTATTGTAGATGAAGACCAAACACACTCAACCTGAATTTCTTTTTTGTCCGTGTAAATAAAAGTCACTTACTGGGGTCAAGGGAACTTCCTGTCGCTGAAACTAAGACACAACATGGTGAACAGGTGTTACCTCTAACCTTTCTGCAGTATAACTCACTCTTGGGGAGGGGGCTCACCTGTGTCACCTGTGGAGCTGGTTGCTATGGTCACCAGGTCTGTGTGGGAATAAACACCTGACACTGAAAAAACACACCTCAGAAACAACAGTGTGTGTGTCCCCAAGTGTGTGTCCCCAAGTGTGTATCAGACAGGCAGACAGACAAACAAGTGTATCAAACAAGTGTGGGTCAGACAGGTGTGTGTCAGACAGACAGGAGTGGGTCAGACAGGTAGACAGACAGAAAAATGTGTGACAGACAGGAAAACAGACAGATAAGTGCGTGTCAGACAGGTAAACTGGTGGACAGACAGGCGTACCTGAAGTCATCGTGTGTGTAAAGCTGTCCACAGACTCTGTGTGGAGGACGAGGGGGGGCAACTCTGTAACACAGAATCATGTGACAGGAAGTCAGTCTCCAGAGGTAACTCAGTGATCTGGACTGGATTTAGTGGTTTGGACTGGATGCAGCTTTAGACTGGCAAAGTACAACTCTTCATCTTGGTTGTCATAGTAACATTTACCTGTGATATCATGTCCCAGTCCAAGACCTGAAGCTGGAACCAATCAGAACAAAGAGTCAGTGATCAATAGTGTATTGGTATATTGATTCATTGAGCTGATGACTTCCTCTCACCTGTGAGGTGGATGTGACTGGTGACTGCCTCTGCTCCACCTGCTGACATAATCAGGCATCATCACTAATCAGGTCACTAATTGGTTAATCAGTCAATCAGTTTGTCTACTCAAGCAACAGTTAATCAATAATAGGAGATCAATAATATGACTGTACCTGTGACATCAGTCTGGAGGTCAGTGAGGGGAACCTGTTCATTGGTCACTGTAGAGACAAGAGGCGGAGCTACACATCAGAGCCAAGATCAGATCAGAGCTGTTATCTGTTCCAGCTGTGATCTGAGGCGACTGATGGAGGGAAACAGAAGCATCAGGGAAATAAATTTACCTCCGTTTGTGTCAATCAGAAGAGTCTGACGACCATTTCCTGAAAAACACAAACCATCAGTGACTTGGTGTATGTGTTTGTTTGTGTGTGTGTGTTTACCTGTACAAGCAAGCTTACCTGTTTGTTCTCTGTGAGCTTCGCCATACGATGATGATGATGAAGCTGCTAAAGCTAATGAAGAAAAACAGAGAGAACAAACACCAGCTATCAGAGTAAAGGTCTTTCTGGTTTTTCAGAGTTAAAGTCTTTTGTGGACCAACCTTCCTGGGGTGCAGAATGGAAGGGGCCTGAAAAAGAGCTGGACAGTAGTTGGTCAGGTCCTGACTTCAAAGGTGTGTGGCCTTGTCCTGATTGGTCGATACTGATATCAGATTGATGAACACTATCTTTGGTAGGATGACATTGGAACAGGTGAATTTACTGAGAAAGACAGGAGCAAACATGATCCTGATCCCTGACATCTGTGGGTGCGTGGTCAGTACCTGCAGGTGAGTCCAGACTGGAGCTGCCACTCTGAAGTGTAGACTCAGCTGCTGTCACACCTGAACTGATCACTGACAAACAAAAACACAAACACATCCATCAATTGATTAGTAATATAGCTGACTGAAGTAGAAGAAGAAAAGCCTGTTTCTGACCACACTTGTACTGATCACACCTGTATGATCACACCTGTACTGTGTTGTTGTGTATTTCAACCATTTCACTTTTTTTTTTTTAAGTCCGACAGTTATAAGTCCTGACCAATGAGCATGCAATCCTGATACTGTGTCCTTTCTATATGAAGTTAATTCAACTGCATATGTAGAGACATAAATCTGTTTAAACAGCTGTATAACCTGGGATGTCGATGTGACCATCTGGACGGAATAGATCGCCTCCACCTGGAAACACATCAGAAACAGTGTCGCTGATTGCTGTAATTCAGTTTGGTTTCAATGGAGAAACACATTGTTTAGTTGAAAACAGGTCATGAATGAATGAAAGAATGAACACTTCACATTAACAATCAGAGAAGCTTTTATTTTGACTTATTTTGAGCTCTATTTCTTTTGACTAACTCTGTCCATTGTCAGGTAGACATACCCATCAGGCCAAGCAGGAAGTGATGAGCAGATGGGTTGATGATTCCTGGAGGAGAAGAAGAAGCAGACAGATGAATAAATATCCTGGTTCTTCTTAAACATTCTGATTTCTTCTTTATGTTTCCAGCATTTTGACTCAGATTCAGTACTGATGTGGATTATATCCTGTTCCTGGATCAATGGACCAGCTGTTGATTCTTGCAAGGATCCTGGAGGGATCCATCCAGTCTACATGTATTTTGTGGACTTGTCCCCTGAGGTATCTCGAGGGCAGTACTGTAGGAGTTTGGGCAATCAGGACCATGAGAACCAAGTCTGTGTCTTCAGCACAGAAAGCAGGTGTTGGACTGCATCAGGCTCGATCCTGTCCCAGATTGTGTTTGTGGTTTTCATCAAAAGACTGGGGGGCAGTTGAGGTGTTGGTGAGTCATCTCAGCATCAGTCTGGAACCTCCAGTGACACTGAAGCATTCACTGGAGGTCCCGATCAGTCTCAGTTTGTCCCACTCAGTCCCAGCTGTTCCCAGTTGGTCTCAGTTGATTGTAGAGGAGGGAGTCACTGCCTAAAGTGAAGGAGCTCCAGGGTTTTTAAGTTTATAAGTTAAAGTTGGACTGCTGCAGAGTCACTGGTGATGGAATTCACCAATGGTTCTCTGATCCAGTCCTCATGGTCTGGATCTATGAGTAGTGACTGTGTAGCAGGATGGACTACATGTCGTCCAGATGAACCAACTGTGTGGAGGATCTGCTTTGACCAGATGTGGTGGACTGCAACATTTCCTGGTCTCTGGTTCCCAGCAGGACCCTGACCCAGGCTCAGATCCAGGATGAGGAGCTGATGAGGATTCTCAGACCGCAGATATGTTGGGCCAGAACCCCTCTGAGAATTATGGTTAATCAATAACCAATATTCAATAATCAGATCTCACCTGGACACTCACCTGCATGATCCAGGTGAGACACGCCCTCAGATGAACCCAACACACCTGAGAGACAGACAGGTATACCAAGAGACAGGTAGGTAAAGAGAGAGACAGGGAAACAGGCAAGAAAACAGAGAGAATTTTTTTTTTACAGTTTGAAACATATATTCTGTTCACAACCTGTCTTACCTGTCAGCCTTCCTGTAGCCCCTCCCACAACAGCTCACCTGGTTGACTGTCAGCTCCTCCCCCTCCTCCTCTTCCTCCATTCAGCAGCTTCTGTGCATTACCTGAACACAACAATCACAATAATCAATCATCATGTTCATTAATTGTGTCGTGTCTGTTGTTAGTGCAGGTACAGTGTATCAGTTATTGATCAGCAGGTATTGACAATGATTGACAGATATTCACCATTGGACTCAGAGTCGACTCGATCAGAACCTACAACACAAATGTATCATATCATAACGATGATTGAAGAGTCATCACAATAAGTCATATAATAATGATAAGTCAAAACATCATTCAATGACATCATTCATTATTCATTCATTATCAACTGATCTGTACACCCACACCAAGCCACACTATGTTACATCACGCCACATTATGGTACTTCACACCACACTACGTTATGTCACACAATGCTAGGTCACGTCACACCACACTACGTTACTTCGCACCAGACTATGTTATGTCACGTCACACTATACCATGGCACTTTAAACCACACTACATCCTGTCATACTAAGCTACAGCACTTCACACCACGCTACATTACATCCCTCTACACTAGATTACGTTACATCATCTCACACCACAGTGCATCACGTCACAGCACACTGCACTATGTTTTGTTACATCATACATCACATCACACCATCCTACTTTGGACCACACTACACAACGTTACATCACACCACACTACTTTACATTGCATCTCAACACTCTGTTACATTACTTAGCACCACATTATGTCAGATCACATCAAACATTACATCACACCACAGTACGATACATCACGTACTACGTTATGTCACACCAAACTATGTCATGCTATGTCACAACACACTGTCATGTTACATTACATTATGTCATGCTACACCATACAATAGAATTTAAAATCCTTCTCCTCACATACAAAGCCCTTAATGACCAAGATCATTGTCTCTCAAAGAGCTCATAGCTCCCTGTTGTCCCAGTAGATCACTTCTCTCTCTAAATGGAGGTTTACTTGTGGTTCTAGAGTCTCCAAGAGTAGAACAGGAGGCAGAGCCTTCAGCTCCCAGGCTCCTCTTCTGGTGAACCAGCTCCCAGTGTTGGTCCTGGAGGCAGACGCCCTCTCTACATTTAAGATGAGGCTTCAAACTGTCCTCTTTGACAGAGCTGATAGTTAGAGCTGGATCAGCTGAACCATCCCTTAGTTATGGTGCTAGAGACTGATGGAGGAGGAACTGAGCACCTGTCTCTCTCTCTGTCTGTCTGTCTATGTCTCTCTCTCTCTGTGTCTCTCTCTGTCTTTCTCTCTCTGTGTCTCTCTCTGTCTTTCTCTCTCTGTATCTCTCTCTCTCTGTCTCTCTCTCCCTCTCTCTCCCCCTGTCCCCCCCATGTGTCTCTCTCTGTCTCTCTCTCTGTTTCTCTCTCTCCCCTTTGTTTCTCTCTCCCTCCCTCTCTCCCCCCTCTCTCCCTGTTTCTCTCGCCCTCTCTCTCCCTCTTTCTTTCTCCTCTCTCTCTCCCCCCTCTGTTTCTTCCTCCCTCTCTGTCTCTCTCTCCCCCTCCTCTGTCTCTTCCTCTCCCTTCCTCTCTCTCTCTCCCTCCCAC
>CM076663.1:0-34545 GCA_038496675.1 Rachycentron canadum | reverse complement strand
ATGCAGGGGGCGGTTGGTGGAGAGAGACGGAGCTTCGGTGGATCTGTGGAAACACAAATAGAGAGAGAGCGAGACACCAAGGCCAAACAACAAGATGCAGGAGATAATGAAAATGATAATTTAAAGTGTGGGAGAAGAGAGGAGAGGAGAGGAGAGGAGAGAGGAGAGGAGAGGAGAGGAGAGGAGAGAGCTCCATGTAACTTGATGTGTCCCCCAGCGGTCTAAGCCTATAGCAGCATAAAAAAAAAAAAAAAGCACATAAATACCATTCATGTGACCACAAAAGCATGCAGAATAACAATATTTAGCAGGAAATGATTTGTCTCTGTTTGGCCAAACATACTTGTACACTCTTGGTCATGCTACAGAAACAGGAGAAAAGTGTGGTATATTAATGACTTAAACTGAAGCACTTCTGTGCACTATGCACAGTGAGTGACAGAGCCACTCTGTCACATGAACAATGTTGTGAACATTATTTTGAACATTGCAGTGAGCATTTATTGAACATTGTGGCGAACAATGTTGTGAACATTGTTGTAAACATTATAGCGAACATTATAGTGAACATTTTAGTGAACATTGTTGTGAACATTGTGGTGAACAATGTTGTAAATCCTGAAAAAACTGAGGGTGTGAAAATAACGTGACTTAAACATGCAGGGAATGTGGATTGGCTAGAACTAAACCTGAACTTTGAGGAATCTGTTCTGACCAGTTTTCAGTGGTTTCCAGTAAAAGGACGTGGCTTGATTCAAACTCAAACTTCCAGGTGAATCACACTCTGCAGTCCTGCCCAAAGTAACCTCATTAAAATGAACCTCAGGTATTATAGTTTTCTGATGCTTTTAGATAGTAACATTTTTTTGTATAGCTGGACTTACCTTTGTCAGTGGAACATGAGATTGCTTCCTCTTGTGAGCAGGTGTAATCATGTGATTACAGATGGTTTTATCTCAAACATGTTATGGACACAGTCCATCTCCCTACTGCTAACCACACATTATCTCTACTGCACAGATATGAACAAACACAACCTATTATTATCTAATGAATATATCAAAACACGAAACTGAATCTGTGGCACAAACTGAAAATGTGGTAAAATTCAAAAGACTGTTTAACACAGAAGCATTGATTTTGCACGCTGTGTGTGTGTATGTGTGAGACATCACTTCCTGTTTGTTGGTTGTAATCATTTGATCGATTAAGTGTACTCTAACCCATGTCATTATTTGTAGTTAAGTGTGTACATAGTCTATGATTGGATGAATATGTATACACCTAACTAGCAAACTCAGTTGTTCCCACTGGTCATGTGACATGTGTATTCTACATTGCTCTGCAGTAGAACCAAACATTTTCCCTCTTTACATTTTCCCTCAACCACAGACACCAGTTTATTATCATCCACCTCACTTCAGCTTCAGCATCTTCTGATCTGAAAAAAATATATTTTACAGTTTCATGTCTGTGGCTGGTTCATAATTACAAATCAATACAATAAGCATGTTCAACCTTATGATAGAGACTGAGTTTCTGAAAGTTCAAACTTTATTAGTAGTTCCTCCGTGTACAAACAATCATCTTTGTTTTGAAACAGCAATTCATGTTGTTGAATGTATGTTCACACAGAGCTGAGATCAGCAGCGTTTTAATGTTTCTGCAGACTGGAGGCAGACAGACAGGCAGAGAATGGGACAGGTTAAAGGACAGCAAATAGTTAATTTCTTATTCATTCATTCTTATCATTAAAGAAGAGTTTGAAAAACATCAACAACCAATCAGGAATGAGCTGAGGAACAAAGACAACAGGAGGTTGAATGCTGCAGTTTAGTTGCAGTTTAGCTTGTTGTTATTGTTGCTGTTGTTATTGTTGTTGTTGTTGTTGTGGAGATGCCACTGCACGGTGGGCTTGGCTCTGGCGAAGAAATAACAAAAAGACTGAGCTCAGTATCTCTGATGATCACCTGTAAAACTTGACAAACTCATTTTGAGCAATATGTTTGTTTGTGATACTGTTCCATATTATTGCACCTAAACACAAAACTGATTTTGCTGAGACCACGAGAACCTGGTCTGAGACAGAAACCTCTTTTTTAACAGAGACACCATGAAACGAACAATCAGACCAGCAAACCAGCAAACAAATACAACAGACATAGAAAACCTCCATCAACAAAGAACAAAGACAAAAATGTCTTAGAAATGTCAGGTCAGGAAATGGAAAATTATCTGAAAAAACAAAGAGCACCTGAAGATACTTGTGCACGAGGAACAGTCTGATGAGAATGACTCAGTATCTGCTGATCTGGATCCCAGTTAAACATTGATCTGGATCCCAGTTAAAGACTTATCTGAATCCCAGTTGGAGGTTGATGTGGATCCCAGTTAAATGCTGATCTAGATCCTAGTTAAACGCTGATCTGGATCTCAGTTAAAGGATGATGTGGATCAGACAGATGGTGTGTGTGTGTGTGTGTATCTGTTACATCTATAATCAAGAAGGGATGACAGACTGAAGATGACTCTGAGCCTGGTGAGTATGAAACTGTATTATCTACATAAAAATAGACATTGAATTCAAAAGGTGTGTTTCCATCAGTAATGACAGTGTGTAATGATACCTGATGATAGCTGTGCTGAGGCTGAACATCTAACCCAAAGCTGAAAGGAGGAAATAGAGAGTTAGTCTGGTCTATGAACAAGGAATTACACTGCAGGAACATCTCAAGCACTAAAGCAGCTCTATAACTGCTGAGACATGGGGGATGAAAAACTGAATTCAAACCATTATATCTGTGATGTCACAATAGGGTGTGACCTTTACCCTCTGTGGTGGCAGGGGCGGAGTCATCAGGTTGGTCTGGTTGGTCAGCAGGTGTAGCTGCAACAAGAAAAAATAATATGAGTGACATGAAGGGCATGTGGGGCATGACGGATTTGAGTGACATGAAGGATTTGAAGGACATGAAGGACATGAAGGACATGAAGGACATGAGGGACATGAGGAATATGAGGGACTTGAGGAATATGAAGGACATGAGGAACATGAAGGACATGAGGGACATGCGTGATATGAAGCACATGAGGGACATGGGGGATATGAGGGACTTGAGGGATATGAGGGATATGAAGGACATGAAGGATATGAAGGACCTGAAGGACATAAGGGACATGAAAGACATGAAGGATTTGAAGGACATGAGAGACATGAGGGATATGAGGGATATGAAGGACATGGGGGATATGAGTGACATTAAGGATTTTAAGGACATCAAGGACATGAGGGACACGAGTCACATGAAGGCCACGAGGGGCATGAAGGACATGAGGGACACAAAGGTCATGAAGGATATGAGGGATATGAGGGTCTTGAGGGATATGAGGGACATGAGGGATATGAAGGGTATGAGGGACAGGAAAGATATGAGGGACATGAGTGACATGGAGGCCATGAGGGGCATGAAGGACATGAGGGATATGAGGGACATAAAGGTCATGAAGGATATGAGGGATATGAGGGTCTTGAGGGATGTAAGGGACATGAGGGATATGAAGGACATGAGTGACATGTAGCACATGAAGGACATGAGTGACATGAAGGATGTGAAGGACATGAATGACATGAGGGACATGAGGAATATGAAGGACATGAGGAACATGAAGGACATGAATGACATGAAGGACATGAGGGACATGGGGGATATAAGGGACTTGAGGGATATGAGGGACATAAGGGATATGAAAGATATGAAGAACATGAAGAATATGAAGAATATGAAGGATATGAAGGACCTGAAGGACATAAGGGACATGAAGGACATGAGTGACATAAAGGATTTGAAGGACATGAGTGACATGAGGGACATGAGAGACATGAAGGATTTGAAGGACATGAGGGATATGAAGGACATGAGGGATATGAGTGACATGAAGGATTTTAAGGACATCAAGGACATGAGGAACATGAGTGACATGAGTGACATGAGTGACATGAGTGACATGAGTGACATGAAGGCCACGAGGGGCATGAAGGACATGAGGGACATGAAGGATTTTAAGGACATCAAGGACATGAGGAACATGAGTGACATGAGTGACATGAGTGACATGAGTGACATGAGTGACATGAAGGCCACGAGGGGCATGAAGGACATGAGGGATATGAGGGACATAAAGGTTATGAAGGATATGAGGGATATGAGGGTCTTGAGGGATGTGAGGGACATGAGGGATATGAAGGAGATGAGGGACAGGAAGGACATGGGGGACATGAGTGACATGAACAATTTGAAGGACATGAATGACATTAGGAACATGAGGGATATGAGGGATATGAAGGATATGAAGGACATGAGGGACATGAAGGACATAAAGGATATGAATGACATGAGGGATTTTCATAAAGTCTTTGCATTTAGACACTTAATGACCAACTATTTCTGTACCTAATTCATTGTTTTGTTTTGAGTTCCTCATCTGGACCACTCAATTCTGATAACTGGACCCTGTGATTCTTTAATTCTTTAATATGAATTGCACAGACTCATAAATGGTAGTCGTAAAAACAAAGACTTGATGAAGCTTGACATCTCTCTTTGACCAGTGCTGGTACAGTTTACCTTCAGTGGAGTCCACAGTTTCAAGACTCTGCTCTTCAGGGTCGTCAGTATCAGACTTTGCAGAACTGTCTTGAATCATCTCGTCCTCCTCCTCCTGCTCCTCTATGACTTCAGAGTCCAGCATGTCACTGTCATTCTGACTGTCGGATTCAGCTTCACTGTCACTGTTGCTGTCAACTTCACGACTGTCACTGTCAGTGTCAACTTCACTCAGGGTGTCACTGTCTATGTCAGTACTGTCAGTGTCAGTGTTGTTGTCTATGTCACTTCCATCACTTCCGTCACTGCTGTCACTACTGTCTCCATCACTACCATCACCGACCGCTTCACTCAGGGTGTCGCTGTCCTCATCACTCTCAGACACACTGTCACCAATCACTTCATTGTCATCCTCCTCTCCCTCTGCTGGTTCTTCCTCCTCTGACACATCATCTCCATCCTCTAACTCCTCCTTAGTCGTGCTATCGTCAACGTTCTGGCTGTCTTGGTCATCAGCTGTGGTCACCTCAGTGTCAGTTTCAGTGTCAGTGTTTTCTGTGGAGTCAGCATCACTGTTGTCTCCAGGGGCAACGCTATCGTCGCTCTCTTCCTCTGCGGCAGTATCTTCAGTATCTGAATGTGAGTGAGAGATATTCATTATTTGTTACCATGGTGAATCAGAGGCCAGAGATCAGACAGGTATCAGACAGGTCAACAGACAGGTATCAGAAAGGTCAACAGACAGGTAAACAGACAGATAACAGACAAGTAACAGACAGGTAACCAGACAGGTCAACAGACAGGTCAACAGACAGGTCAACAGACAAGTAACAGACAGGTAATGGACAGGTCAACAGACAGGTCAACAGACAAGTAGCAGACAGATAACACACAGCTAACAGACAGGTCAAGAGACAGGTATCAGACAGGTCAACAGACAGGTAACAGACTGGAAAACAGACAGATAACAGATAGGTCACCAGACAGGTAACCAGACAGGTCAATAGACAGGTCAACGGACAGCTAAACAGCCACCTCAACAGACAGGTAACAGATGGGTCAACAGACAGGTAAACAGCCCCATCACCAGACAGGTAAACAGACAGGAATCAGACAGATAAGAGACCTGTAAAAGACAGGTCAACAGACAAGTAACAGAGAGATAACAGACAGCTAAACAGACAGCTAAACAGCAATGTCAACAGACAGGTAATGGACAGATCAACAGACAGATAACAGACAGGTCAACAAACATGTAACAGATAGATCAAGAGACAGGTATGAGACAGGAAAACAGACAGATAACAGACAGGTAATATACAGATATAAGTGAAGTAACAGACAGGTCAGGTCAGACAGGCAAACTGACCTTCAGCGTCAGTTGGTTCAGCTGAATCCAGAGGAACTGAAACAGAGGCAGTAACATTTCTCCCTTAGTTCTTCACTGTTTCTGTCTCTAAGTCTGTTTGTCTCAGATAGTATCCTAATAGTATTATTGTATAATAAATTTACTATATTATTACTGTATTATTATTATTGTATAATAGTATTGTTGTATTATTACTGTACAATAGTATTAATGTATTATATTAGTTTTACTGCAGTTATTTTGACAGAAAGGAAATGAGACTTGACTGTATCAGGGTGTCAGTCGGTCCATCAGAAATCAGGAACTTGTTTACTTGTCTGGTTTGTCAGGAGTTGAACTTCCTTATTCCTTTTCTATGGTTTAAGTCTGTTTTTCTCAGTCTCTCTAATTAAAGCTATCTGTACATAAAGGTGCAGTGGTGATAGGTCACACCTCATGTCGAAGGTACAGTTGTAATAATAATATTTACAGCACAGGAATAAAGTGGTCTCTTTCTGTGGGGTATTTCTGTCTCTTGGACCCAGAGGGCCCCTGACTCCCCGGGTCCTGGGCTAGGTTAGGGTCTGGACTTCAGAGACTGACATGTTATTCTCACCATCAGCCTTGTCTGCCTCCTCTATTGTGGCATCTTCTCCATCACTGTCATCTGAGGCTGACACACAAAAACTGCATCAACATTCATGTAAAAATATAAAACTGAAATATGGACATAAGAATCTGGATGAGTTCAGTTTAAAGAATCAGTATCAGACCAGTTTTTAAAGCATTAGGAATAAATCAGTTAAAAGATCACAATTAGTTCAGTTTAAATAATCTGAATTAGTTCAATTTAAAGAATCAGGATTATTTCCATTTAAACAATCTGAATTAGATCAGATTGAAGTATCTGGATGAATTGAGTTTGAAGTGTGTTCAAACATAATTCACACTGACCTGGTGATTCAGTGGTCTCATCTGATTCTGAGGGATCTGGAGCAGAGAGACATGTCAGCAGATGGGCCAACAGACAGGTACAGGTCAACAGACAGTAAGGTAAACAAATAACAGACAAATAACAGACAAATAACAGACAGGTAACAGACAGAGAACAGACAGTTAACAGACAGAGAACAGACAGGTAAACAGATAGATAACAGGCAGATAACAGACAGGTAACAGACAGTTCAAAAGACAGATAACAGACAGGTAAACAGACAGGTAACCAGACAGGTCAGCACAAAGATAACTGACAGGTAAAAAGACAAATAACAGACATGTAACCAGACAGGTCAACAGACAGATACCAGACAGGTCAACGGTTAGGTAACTGACAGGCAAATTGACAGGTGAATAGACAGGTAACAGACAGGTAAACAGACAGGTAAACAGACAGGTAACAGACATATAACAGACAGGTAAACTGACAGGTAACCAGACAGGTCAACAGACACATACCAGACAGGTCAACAGTTAGGTAACTGACAGGCAAATTGACAGGTAAATAGACAGGTAACAGACAGGTTACTGACCGTCAGTGTCAGTTGGTTCAGCTGAATCCAGAGGAACTGAAACAGAGGAAGGAACATTTCTCCTTTAATTCGTCACTGTTTCTGTCTTTAAGTCTGTTTGTCTTGTAATATTATTACTGTATAAGATAATTACTGTATTTTTACTATATAATATTATTACTTTGTTATATTAGTTTTACTGCAGTTATTTAGACAGAAAGTGAGTCAAAGGAAATGAGACTTGAATGTATCAGGGTGTCAGTCTGTCCCAGACTTTCCAGTCTACCTCAGCCTCAGTCCAGCAGAGATCAGCCAGTGTGTGTGCAATGAATGTACAGTGTGTGTGAAGTGTGTGTGAAGTGTGTGTGTCGTGTGTATATAGTGTGTACAGGGTTTGTACCATGTATGAAGTGTGTGTGTACAGTTTATGTATAATGTGTGTATAGTGTGTACAGTGTATGTATAGTGTGTGTGCAGTTTGTGTACAGTGTGTGTGTGCAGTGTTTGTACAGTGTGTGTGCAGTATGTATAGAGTGTGTGCAGTGTGTGTACAGTGTGTGTACAGTGTGTGTGCAGTGTTTGTACAGTGTGTGTGCAGTGTGTATAGTGTGTGTATAGTGTGTGTACAGTGTGTTTACAGTGTGTGTGCAGTGTGTATAGTGTGTATAGTGAGTGTATAGTGTGTGTATATAGTGTGTTTTTTAGTATGCGTACAGTATGTATGTAGTGTGTGTATTGTGTGTGTACAGTATGTGTACAGTGTATGTATAGTATGTGTATAGCGTGTATCATGTGTGTAGTGTGTATAGTGTGTGCAGTGTTTGTACAGTGTGTGCAGTGTGTATAGTGTGTGTGCAGTGTGCGTACAGTGTGTGTGTATAGTTTGTGTACAGTGTGTTTACAGTGTGTGTGCAGTGTGTGTACAGTGTGTGTGCAGTGTGTATAGTGTGTGTACAGTGTGTTTACAGTGTGTGTGCAGTGTTGATAGTGTGTATAGTGAGTGTATAGTGTGTGTATATAGTGTGTTTGTAGTATGTGTACAGTGTGTATGCAGCGTGTGTATTGTATGTGTAAAGTATGTGTACAGTGTATGTATAGTATGTGTATAGCGTGTATCATGTATGTATAGTGTGTATAGTGTGTGCAGTGTTTGTACAGTGTGTGTATTGTGTGTGTACAGTGCGTATGCAGTCTGAGTGAACTATGTGTAAGTTTTTTGAACAGTGTGTATGTAGTGTGTGTACAGTATGTGTGAAGTATGTGTATCGCGTGTATAGTGTGTGCAGTGTTTGTACAGTGTGTCCAGTGTGTGTATTGTATGTGCAATGTTTGTACAGTGTGTGTGTAGTGTATGTATAGTGTGTGTACATTGTGTGTGAAATGTGTGTACACTGTGTGTGCAATGTGTGTGTGTACAGTGTATGTATAGTGTGTGTATAGTGTGTACAGTGTGTGTGAAGTCTGTGTGTAGTGTGTGTACAATGTGTTTATAGTGTTTGAAGTGTGTGCAGTGTATGTGCAGTACATGCGCAGTGTGCGTGTGTGTACAGTGTATGTGCAGTGCATGCGCAGTGTGTGTGTGTGTGTGCAGTGAGTGCACTGTGTTTGTATGTTTGAGCGGTGTGCGTGCAATGTGTGTACAGTGTATGTGTGGTGTATATGCAGTGTGTGAATTGTATGTGTGCAGTGTGTGCAGTGTATGGACAGTATATGTACAGTGTGTGTACAGTGTGTGAATTGTATGTGTAGAGTGTGTACATTGTGTGCACTGTGTGTGGTGTTATTACCTGGCTCAGCCGTCACAGGCTGACCTGTTGCTCCTGCTACACAACAACATAAACAAACAGGGACAGTGGTTCAGCAACTCCGCCACCACACACAGGCAGTTTCACTCTGACAACATACACCTAGGCTGTCAGCATATGTGTTTGTTTACATGCATGAGTATGTGTGTTACCATTCAGATGAGCCAGCAGTGGTGCACTTCTATCTGAATCATAACGATAAATCAGACAGATCACTGTCACACAGTCTTTGTGTAAATCACAGCCACAGTGTAATGACCACTGCAGCCTCAAGACGGCGCTCTCTGCACTGTTACTGTGACATCATTAGTCTGCTGCACACATACACTGATTGGCTGCTTCTCTTCTATGCTGCTTTAAAAACTATTCAAAGGTTAATTTACTAAAAATGAAAAGTTGATATTTACCTTCATCTGTTGTTCCTTCTGTAACACAAGAAAACACACAGTCAGACAGGTAGACAGATAGACCTTAAACATGTTGAGCCTCCTTATAAAAAAGTGTGACATGTTCTTATGAATCATGCAAACGCTCATATTAATTATTATTTGTAACATTATTGATCACGTCTGATGTCATCGCTTACCTGGGACTGGAGCTGCCAGACAAACAGCAACAAGTGCAAAAAGCAGCAGCACAGCACTTCTGTAACGCACACACACACACACACACACACACACACACACACACACACACACACTAGTTTAAAATTCAAAGTGAATGGATTGATTTGACTGCAGTTTGCATGATGACATACAGGAAGAGACAAGGACAGAACTTTTCCCTCCTTCTCCAAATAAATAATCAGTGTCAAGAAGTGACAATGGCAAGGCAAGGCAAGGCAATTTTATTTGTATAGCCCATTTTTACAAACAGTTTGTCTCAAAGGGCTTTACATAGCATCATAACAACATCCTCTGCCCTTAGACCCTCACATCGACTGAGGAAAAACTCAAAACAAAACCCTTTTAACAGGGAAAAAAAAGAGAAACCTCATGGTGAGCAACAGAGGAGGGATCCCTCACCCAGGACGGGCAGACGTGCAATAGATGTTGTATACAGACAAGAAAACAGGTAACAATACAGAATATACACAGATGGAAATGGTGTGCAGGAGTTAATGAAGGCTGAATGGTAAATTATGACATAAAGAATGTAACATAAATAATATAACATAAAGATTAGAACATAAAGAATAAAACACAAAGAATATGACATAACAAATATAATGTAAAAAATATGACAAATAATATAAAGAATATGACATGAAGAATATAACTAATAATATAATATAAAGAATATAATGTATAATATAATAAAGAATATGACTCAAATAAAGTGTCAGATAAATAAAGTGTCAAGGTGTCAAATAAAGACAAGCATGTGAATAACATGAACAAAAAGTGACAAAGGTGAAGTGAAGACTGTCAGGTGTGTTGTTGGTGAAACCAGGGCTCAGCCTGAAGGGTTAAATGACTCTTTGTTTCCTCCAGAGAAAAAAACAAAGCGTCTCTTCTTGTCCAATGTATAGAGAGAAAAGAACTGAAGGAGGGAATGAGGGAAGGCTCAGGTCCTCACACACTGAAAACCTTCATGGTTCATGGAGAGTCCAGTGTCAGGTTCTGCTGAAACACTGGAGTCCTTCTGCAGGGTTTATTTAGACCAGACTCAGAGACTGGACAACAATCAAACCTACAGCGCTGACAGTCTTCGACTGGACTGAATGACACAGCAAGAGTTTTAGTCCAGTCAGTGAAAAGATAAACTGTTGACTCAGTAATCATGAGTCAATTCATTATGTGTTGAACAGAAAAACTAAATCTCTTTTCTGGTCTAAAAACATCAAGTGTTCACAGGGCTCCATCAGAATTAACATCAGATAATGTGTCATAGAAAAGTGAAATTAACAAACTCACACTGAACTCACCGTTGGAGCATGTTGTTCAGCAGGACAGAATCAGGAAACAAACGTGAATGTGATGATGATGTGACTTCACTTTGTTGAGTTTCTGAACTCAACCAGAGGGAGCAGCATCTTTTATACTACTTCTCCTCCTCTTCCTCCTCCCCCCAGCCCCCTCTTCCCCTCCTTCTCCCTCTAATCACTTGTCTGTCTACACTCACACTAACACAGTTTGATCACTTTAACTGATCCAATCACTTTTAGGTGCAAGTTCAAATGAGTTCAGACCAGATTTACTCTAAATCCATGATAAATTACCACCAGTGTGAAGTTAAATAAATTCATGTCGGCACAGGAGGAGACAACAGTGACCAATGCAGATCTGAGGTTAGATAACCCAGAACCACAAGGCAGGGTAATGTGGTTCACACTGGAGCCATACTACAATTTATACACAGTTAATGATCCTTGTATATATGATAATGATCTATGTATGTATGATAATGACCACTGGATATATGTTAATGGCCTCTGTATGTATGATAATGACCTTTGTATGAATGATTATGACTCTGTATATATGATAATGACCTCTGTATATATGATGATGTGCTATACAAATTCAGATTTACTTCAGATCTCAACCAGACTTAGTCCAGCTTTATACCAGATTTACTTCAGATCTATACTAGATTTACTCCAGATTTATACCAGCTATATACCAGATGTATATAAGCTTTATAATAGATATACTCCTGATTTACTCCAGATGTACTCCAGATTTGCTCCAGATCTATGTCAGATTTCCAGTGAATCCTCTAATTTTTGTGAAACCACAACAGAAACTCCAGCAGTTGTATCCAACCAGGAAATTTTAGAAGTGTTTGTGTGTGTTCATGTGCTATGTGTGGTATGAAGCGATCATTCAGAGGAGAACCTGTTGGACTGGTCCCAGCAGGTCACAGAGAAGGATGATTAGGAATCTGTTGTGAACATGTCAGTAATGTTAGCTAACGTGTCACTGGTGACACACCCTCACGTTCCATTTGTGTCAGAATTAACGATGTGTTTAAAACATCAGTGGTTCCTCCTCCTCTTCATCAACTCAGACACACCTCTGTGATCCTATAGGTTACTGCATATGTTCAGATCTCAGACTGTAATTGACATCTGAACATCAAAAAGCTGAATGTTCATGTAAATTAAGTGTTTGCATCACAATGAGCAGATTGTACAGCCTCACTTTATTTCATTCAGGCTGCAACAATGTTTCTGCTATACATTTGGTATAGATCTGGAGTAAATTTAGTATAAATCTACAAATAAATCTGATATACATCTATATACAAGTAAGTCTGTTGAAGATCTGGTAAATCTGATATACATCTGGTCTATATCTGGAGTAAATCTGGTATAAATCTACAAATAAATCTGATATACATCTGGTATAGATCTGAAGAAGATCTGGTATAGATCTGGAGTAAATCTAAAGCAAACATTGTGTAAATTTGGTAAAAATGTTGTATATAATGTTATATTCAGATGTTTGCTCACAGGTCTTCATTCTCTCCCTCTGAGCTGAATGAGACAAATTAATTCACAACAGACAGCACAAGCAACTGACAACACACAACAACTGGCAACACACAAACAACTGACAACATACAAGAACAGAAAACACACAACAACTGACAATACACAACAACTGGCAACACACAAACAACTGACAACATACAAGAATAGAAAACACACAACAACTGACAATGCACAAACTACCTGTCTCATGATTACACTGCCATGGTGGAGCAGTTTGTGTTTCCTCTCACCTGACAGTTTCTGGGAAACCCTGTCACTTCACTGAGCAGGAAACGTGTTGTTTGTCAGAGGATCTACTTCCTGCTGCAGTTTGATCTGTTTGCTTGTTGTTGTGTTGTTGTCAGATTATTTAGTGAGTCATCGGAGACATTGTTGTTAGATTATTGTTAGAAACATTGTCACATTGTTGTCAGGGAGGCTGTTGTCAGATTGTTGCCAGGGATGCTCCAGAGACATGAGATGAGGAGATGATTCATGACCACATTCAAATACAGAAATAAAAACTGTCCTGAACCACAGAGACCTGGACCACAGAGACCTAAACCACAGAGACCTGAACCACAGAGACCTGGACCACAGAGACCTGAACCACAGAGTCCTGAACCACAGAGACCTGGACCACAGAGACCTGAACCACAGAGACCTGAACCACAGAGTCCTGAACCAAAGACACCTGGACCACAGAGACCTGCACCACAGTGACCTGAACCACAGAGACCTGGACCACAGAGTCCTGAACCACAGAGACCCATAAGTCTGACTCAAGACAGAGATACCAGATCACATTTGTACCAATGTACTGGTCTCTCTTTACTGGTTTACCTTCATCCCTCATCCTCTCAGCATCATCATAACAACATGGCTGCTCAAGGCAAGGCAAGGCAAGGCAAGGCAATTTTATTTGTATAGCCCATTTTTACAAACAGTTTGTATCAAAGGGCTTTACATAGCATCATAACAACATCCTCTGCCCTTAGACCCTCATATCGACTGAGGAAAAACTCAAAACAAAAACCCTTTTAACAGGGAAAAAAAGAGAAACCTCATGGTGAGAAACAGAGGAGGGATCCCTCACCCAGGACGGGCAGACGTGCAAAAGATGTTGTAAACAGACAAGAAAACAGGTAACAATACAGAATATGCACAGATGGAAATGGTGTGCAGGAGTTAATGAAGGCTCACTCTCCAGGTTTTATTTGTGTGTTTTTACTCTGACTCCAGATATTCCTGGTTTTTATTTCTGTATAGACCTGGACTGCAGAGACCTCTCTGTGATTCAGGACCCTGTGATTCAGGACTCCAGGACTCTGTGGTTCGGTTCTCTGGTTCAGGTCTTTGTGGTCCAGGTCTCTGTGGTTCGGGATTCTGTGGTTCAGGTCTCTGTGGTCCAGGTCCAGGTCGCCTGAGGACAGAAAACACAGGAAACAAAGAGACTGAATAAATCTGTCACTGTGTGTGTGTGTGTGTCTGTGTGTGTCTGTGCATGTTAGCATGCTAACAGCCTCTAATGAGGGCTATGTATTCACAGTTTGAAGAATCAGTTTAACAACAACAGGACAAACACTGTCTCAGTTTAACACTGAACTGTCTCTGTCTGTTCAAATAAAATTCAAACAATCTTTATTAAAACAATGGTCAATGACAAACTATAACGATCACAAAGACCTGGCGTCAACAACAGAATCAACCTGGTGTCTCAGCATCATCATGTAGAAAGATTCAGGTCCCAATTAAACATAGAGACACCTAAGGAAAAACCACTGGACAACAACAGAATCCAGAATGGACAGAGGACAGCAGCTGTGACTTACAGCCTGGGATATGAGAACGTTTGTCTTCAGACACAGAACCTAAAAGTTGAATTAGGAATAAGATGATTACATCACAAACTTCACCATCCTGAGAAAATGAAGTTAAATGAACATCCACATTAATGTGATATGTAAATTATCACACAATAACAAGTGTGGTGGAGAAAATACACATCAAGAGTCTGTTTCTGCTTCTGCAGCAACACACAACTATTCACATGCATACACACGCGCACTATTTTATGTCATTATTACCACTGGTCTGGTTTGTTGTGTGTAACATGAGCGTCCTCTGCTGGGCCCCTGTAGACCTGAGAGGTAAATCCCACATGCTGTTATCTGGTGATTTGACCTGTTCACAGCTCTGATAAAATACTGAATCAGTTGGTTTATTGATAAAAGTGCAGATAATATATTCAACAGGTTTTAAGAATTCAACATAAATTCAATACTGATAATTCTGTTGACTTTACATATGAATCAGATATTGTCAGAATAAATGACTGGTTGGTGCAACTTATACACTCAGGTCAGGAAAAGTCTTTATGGGCTGAAGCCTTTGTCTGTCATCCTGATCACGGTGATGACCAGGAAATGGATTCACCAGGGAGCCACCATCACACACCTGACCTGTGTGGACTACAAACTACAATCCCACATTCTCCACACAGCATCAACATCATCATTTAAAATTCCCCTGCCTGAGGAACAGTCACCATGAAACCACTCAAGCAGTTCTTGCAGCTGTTATTTGGGTTTATGCAGTGACCTGGTATTACCTGGTATTCCCTGTTATGACCTAGTACCTGTTATTGTCATGACCTGATATTATCTGTTATGATCATATACCATGATTTTCAATCAACACTTACCAGCCCGTCATCCAGTGGCTCACTGGGAAAAGGACAGGAAGCTCACTGGGAAACTGTCCAGAGGCTCACTGGGAAACAACTTGATAGCCTGTCCAACCTCTTTGCAGCTGATCATCAATCATTGTTTTAAGAAATTCTTCTGATGGACAGTATGGTTTTCATTTCAGTTTAATTTTATTAAAATATAAGAAAAATAACAACCAGACATTTAGAATGAAGGACAGTAGAACACATGACAGAGATAAACTGAACGTCTTTAATACTCTGTGGTCTTAAAGAGTCCAAGGGCCACCTCATGAAGGGCCCCTGGCTGACAAACTGAGGAGAGACTGGAAATAATCAAAAGTCACAGAATGTTTTAGTTTTATTAAGTCCAGAGAATACAATCATTCACATTTCCGATTCAAAGGAAACAACATTGATCTCCTTGACATGTGATTTCTTCTGTTTGAGATTGAGCATCTGGACAAACACCTGGATAGATCAACCAGTCAGTGTGTTCATGTGTGTTTATACAGTTTACCTGTTCATGTGTGTGTCACTTAGAGTATATGATCTACATGCATCTGTATTACTTTGTGTAAGAGTGCTAACACACATTTCTGTGTTTGTGTGTATACTACTCTGTGTTTTCTTGTGTGTCAGTGTGTTGACTCATATCTGGCGGCGGTTGTTCCTGGATCTTCTTTTGGATGTCCGGCTCCTTGCCAGAGCTTTTGGCTGAGGGACAATTGGTTGAGGCAGGAGGGTGGGGCTTTGGATATCATGGGCTGGGCTTATGGGAGGAAGGGCAGGGCTCCAGTGGATGTGGAGGGGGGGTTGTTGTGACTGGATGAAGAGCTGAGGTTTGGCTGAACGAGAGCTGAACTTCCTCTTCCCTCCTTCCTCAGAGTCGGAGCTCTCATCCTCTGCTGGAAAAACAAACTGACGTGAGATGTGAAGAGATGTCTGATCAACAGAGTGTAAAAACCCTAACCCTAACCCAAGAAAAACCAAACACACACACACACACACACACACACACACACACACACACACACACACACACACACACAGACACATTTTGATTTTTATTTTATAATTTACAGTTAAATTAAGTTTTTCTCTGACCATGTTCTTCTTCCACACTGTTGGCAGCTGCTGCAGCAGGTTCTGAAATCAATCAATCAATCAATCAATCAATCAATCAATCAATCAATCAATCAATCAATCAATCAATCAATTAATCAATCAATCAACCAATCAATCAATCAATCAATCAATCAATCAATCAATCAACAGAAATGTATCTTCAGAGGCAGAAGAAAAAAAACAGGACGTACGAGGTGCTGTCTCCTGATTGGCTATTGCAGCTGTAAAAAACAACAGTAAAACCAAATGAATGATTGAATGAATAGCTGGATGTGATTAGACATTTGAACAAGTGAAGTATTTTGAATTGAATTCATTGATGTATTTTGATCATTAACCCTGATGAACATGTGTGATCCATGGGAGGTTAGTTTTTTCTTTCTATTCACTGCAGCCATGTTTCATCATCTGAAATGTTAGCCATGTTTAACAACATAGCATAACAGACAATAACAGAAAATAAAGAAAAGTAGATCAGGTGGGTTGTGAATTATTTTACAGGATAAAAGCTAATAATTAATGATGCTTTTTGTAGCTCCTCAACAGATTAATTTCTTCCTGAACAGAGGTGCTGCTTTACATATTTTCCTCTGCAGCACTCTAACTAGTCAGACTAGTTCCAGCTGGTCCTGGACTCTAAGCACTTCTGTCATCTAAAAACCTCTCTGTGTTTCAACCAGCTGGCTCACGATTTAATGTTTCATAGAGAGAGATTTTATCATCTTAAACCTTTCTCTGGTTCTAGCAGAAACAGTTCATGAACATGAAGTGATGAATCTTCACCTTGTGTCTCTGAAGACAACTGTGGGCAGAGCAGTGAATGGACAATGAGCTGAAACTCATGTAAAGCAGCAGAGGGAGCTGCACATTCAGCTGATAACTGTCACTGACCTGTTTTAATGTTCATTAGAAATATGTGAATGTTTGAGAGCTATAGTCTTACCAGGTTGATCAGGAGAGATGGCTTTGATACTCTCTGAAACAACAAGACACCAAGATTCATTTAGAACAGCAACTGTCACAACAACATTCATTCAGAACAACAACTCTAACAACAGCATCACAATAAACTCAGCAGTATCTGAGCTGCTGATTCTTTTGTTTATGTAATTCAGACATTTAATTGATTTTAATCACTTTAATATTCTTTCAGAGAAAAGACAAAGCTGAAATGGTTCATGGGTAAGTTAATAACATCCACACTATGACAGTTTGTGACTCACCTGTAGGAGCTTCATCAGAGGTCAAGTCTGGTGAGGGAGAGATAGACAGGAGGGACAGGAAAGACAGACAGGGTGAGAGAGAGAGAGGTGAGAGACAAACAGACAGGTAAAAGACAGACAGGTAAAAGAGAGACAAGTGAGAGAGAGACAGGAGGGTGGACAGAGACAAGTCCAGTAGATCAGTGAGACAGGTGATTTACCTCTCGACATGGCTTGTATTCCAGCATCTGCAAAGAGAGAAGAGATCAAGGACAGATTATCAGTCACATGACCTATGAATCACACTGTGATGTTATCAAACACAGATCATCAGTCACATGACCTGTGACCTCAGGAGTCTAATCTTCAGGAATCTAGTCCTCGGGAGTCTGGTCCTCAAGAGTCTGGATCTCAGGAGTCTGAACTGAGTGAACTTGAGAAACTACTGATCACAACAGACATTAAATAGGTGATTATATATCTCACCATCAGAGTCGATGTCTCCATCGACCACCAGGATGAACAGACAGAATAATACAAGGTTCCTGCAACACAAACACAATGTTTAGTCTGACAAACTTTCTGTCCCTACAAAGCCACTGTACCTCAACCCTCCTGCCATACCCTCTCCCACAGAGTGAGGACCTTTCTGTCCCACAGGGCCACCATATCCCCTCCTCAGATTTTATGATAGCAACACAACAGAAAAACAAGCAGAGATAAAACCCAGACCCGGAGTTTTTAAGTTTGTCCTGAGGGAGGCACTGTAGGACAGATCAGGACAAACTGTGTTTACATGTGTGAAAACACAGTAACACAGTAACACACAGCAACACACAGTAACACAGTAACACACAGTAACACAGTAACACAGCGACACACATTGACAAAAAGTAACACAGTAACACACAGTAACACAGTAACAAAGTAACACAGTGACACACAGTAACGCGGTGACACAGTGACACACAGTAACACACAGTAACACACAGTAACGCACAATAACACACAATGACACACATTAACACAGTAACACACAGACACATAGTAACACAGTGACACAGTAGCACACAGTAATGGAGTGACACACAGTGACACACAGCAACACAGTGACACACAGTAACACAGTAACACATAGTAACACAATGACACACAATAAGAAACAGTAACACAGTAACAAACAGTGACACACGCACACATTAACAGAAAAACACCGAACCACACAAACATCAATAAAAACATTTACATTCATTCACTGATGTTTCTGTTCCCTGGTTTGCTCCTCCTTGTCTGTGGAGAATTGCATTATGGGATGACAGCTTTTGTCAACAGAATGAAACAGAGACATACCTGGTCAACATGATGCTTTGAGGTCAGACAGGTCCATCCAACAGACAGGTGATGGGTCAGAGGTCAAACAGATCCAGTCAACAGACAGACAGGTGATGGATCAGAACAGATGAGTCAGTTGCAGTCAGCTGGTTTCAGGTCCTCAGTGTTGCTGCAGGAATCTTAGGTTTATATATCGTCCTGTAGCAGAGGGGACGGCCCACAGAGGAGGGTGATGGTGGTGGTGGTGTGTGTGTGTGTGTGTGCTAAAATTTCTTCACATCATTGAAATGTCTTAGCATCATATAACCCTAACCCAGACACATCTTCATCTTATAGAAGTGTCTTTACTTTACAGACATGTCTTCATCTTATAGAATTTCTTTGCTTTATAGACATGTCACATTTCTTCATCTTATAGAAGTGTCTCCATTTTAAAGACATGTCTTCATCCTACAGAAATGTCTCCACTTTACAGACACACGTTCATCCTATAGAAGTGTCTTCACTTTACAGACGCATCTTCGTCCTATAGAAATAACATGGAGTCAGCAGTTTCCTGTGCCATCCTGTTTTCTCTTCACATGAACCTATGCTGAATAAAGATGTTTCACGTGGATGGTGTTGGTGTCCAGGCAGGAAAACACTCTCTGCAGCTTTCTTCAATATGACCTTTTAAAGTTTTTCCTCCTCAGTGTAAAACTCAGAATGGTCCGCACAACAACAAATTTTCAATACACAAGAAGTATCCTGATGTGCTCACAGTTCAGGGAAACCCCCTCCAACAAACACTTAGTGAGTCTTAAGATTAGCAGGCCGGGTTTCACCAGACTCATATCCACCAGATAGAATCTGATGAATAATCAGAGCGGAACAATGACGCTTTAGAAATCTGCCACAGGCCTTAAACTGAATAGATCTAAACTACCAAAGACCTGAACTACTATGTGCCACACACCAGAACCATACCAGGACAAACACCTGCTAACAGATCATCACTGACTTCAGTTAAACCTGTGCCATCGTCCAATCAGAAAACAACAATAACCTAAACAAAAATGCCATGGTAAAGGTCAGTGGGCGAAGTCTATCACATTTCCCAGCTGATGATGGACACAAGTCATTCTCTGAGGTTCTTGTGAAATGTCACTGTTCCCATTGAAAGTCTGTATGTAGAAATACAGAGCTGTTTTATCAAGGATACATCAGGTATGTTTTAATCCACTGTCACTTCTGTTTTTCCATTTGTTTGTGGAAATTTGACTTTAGATCATTGTGTCAAAGTTACAGGTGTGTTTAAAGGAGTGTGTACAGGTGTGCGTACACGTGTGTTAAGGGGGGGGTGTCTGCACTTTAAAATTTGCATGTGGAATTCATCTCTGTGTATCCTCTGATTGGCTGGCCATGATCAGACTTTTTTTTTTATATTATTGCAAAATAAACTCTAATTTGAGTGTTGCTATGGCTACTGGCTGTTTATACAGCTCATGTAGCGTGCTGGTTCAATCCCATCCTCAACTGGGGTATCTCTGGTGACACATGACACGCAGATTGATTGACTGTATATATCAATAACATAATGTCCAACCCTGCAACTCTGACATTAACATTTGTGTGGGTGTGCTGTTATAATGAATGGAATGGCTTCTGTCCCTGGCGGAAACCTCTGCTCCTCCCCCAAGACACATAGACACTGTGGTCGTGATGGTGGTGGGACAGTAGGGGCTAGGGAGGTTGAGGGGGTTTATGTGGTATTTGAGTATCAAAGCCTCTTCTGTCTGAAAACCTCTCTGTGTAAATGGAGAGTGGACTGAACGGCTGAAGAAGCTTTTGAACAGCGCTGCTTCATTCAGCCAATAGTGCAGCTGTGAAACACTGTAAGGTCAGATTTACATGTTTATAAAGCTTCCATCCATGAATCAGTCCATCCAACCTTTCATCCCTTTATCCTCTGTCTGAGGAAGGACAGGCCTGAAACAGACGACCACTGTGACATAACAACATCTTTGAAATTACCTGGAGTTACCTCTATAAAAATCAAACAGTTACTGTGACATGGTGTGACAGTTAGTATGTATGAAAGTACACAGAGAAAGTGGATATGGTAGAGACAGTAGATAAAGGAAGTAGATACTGGAAGTAGTAGTTCCATGTACACCTCCTCCTATTTCTAACATCTAACTCCACCTGACTCCACTGGTCTCTAAAACCTGACCTTTTAACCTGAATAGAAAAGGTCAAGCTGCTTCAATGTTTATTGTGCCTGATGTGCCAGACAAATGACCTTTCAAGGTCAAGGCTACTAAGCTGTTTCATTTTCACTGAGGTGAGGTATTCAGACTGTTATCAGTTGTTTCGATTCCTGAGAGGTGGATTGATCTTTAAGTTTTGCCTGTGAAGGTCCAGTTGCAGGGTGGCGAGCCAGAGTGTCTGGTTCAGCAGAGTAATAAGGCTCATCTCTCAGATCTCCATCAGCAGGATGAATTACAGACATACCAGACAGGATCATTGGCTGAAACTGATCCAGGTCATCTGATATGTAACTGAAGCATGTCTATTGGCATCAACTCATCCAGTCTGAATGTACCCAGGTCCAAAACACCAACATAAGCCCAAACCTTCACAGGACCACACAGATCTGATACAATCAGTTTTAAGATTAATTTCAGCCCGCTGTATGCTGATGTATCTTCAGTTTAAAGTGAGATAACTTCAAGTGGGTTAGGGTTAGGAGTAGCTCACTTCAGCTGTGTTAAACCTTTAGTTTACTGTAAGAATCATCACAGCTACTGATCAGGATCATTTTGCCATCACACTGGACCCCTAACTTACTGTCTAGTTAAAAATTTTGTGAAAACATTTGATTGGTTTCTGTTGAAGTCTTCAAAAAATGCACAGAGTCATTGAACTCAAAACATTTGTATAGACTTTCTGAACATCTTTAATCCTGCCTTGGTCCATCCCTGTCTGTCACCTGTATTGTGATGTGTTCACTGTCATCAGCTGTTGGACCATGAGGGGTTAACACGAGACAGCACTCTACCAGGTGACTCCAGATCAGTTTGTTTTTCCTGTTATTTTGTGTGAATCAACAAACACAAGAGAAAAACTGACAGTTTCAGATAAGATCAGCTCCATCACACAGCTGTGCTTGTTTACAACATCTGTATCATTGAGGGATGATTCATGATCTCATCCATGTGAGGAGTTAATTCGTCACAGTTCTGCTGAGATATGCTAAGATAATTGGTTTTAGCAGGATCTTAGCTTGGTTCTCAGTCTCCATGACGACTCCATGTAGCTGCTGTTTCATAAACTGAATTATTAAATGTCTCTTCATTATAATTCACATTTTTTATCCTCAAGTTTCAATGCAGCAGTTTGATTTGTGTGATGTTATCTCTACTACATAATAATTATATATAATTTATTAGAGCATTTTACAGTAATATAGTTGTCTTAACGCAGTTTTGATCAAATCTAGTTTCTGTATTTTGTTTTCATAATTTCTTGATTTTTCTTTCCCAATAATCTGAATCATCCAATTTAATGTTCATTTACAGGAAACAAACACTTAAATCTGTCAGATCAAATATGTGACAGCAAACAGAGAAACATTTAAAACATGAACCCAAGAATTTGAAATTTATTCCAGTATGAGAGAATGATGATGGTTTATATTGTTACTGACAGAGTCACAGCGCTACCTGCTGGAAGTTTCTGTCACTATACTGTGTGATACAACAACAAATAAAATAAATTTGAATTTGTATTACTATACCTTTGCTGTAACACTGTACAACAACACTACATCAGTAGTCCACTGTCAGCTCAGTCAGGGATCTTTATGTAGATAAATCATGTGTAATGTCTGATTGATTACAGAAACACATATAAATGTGGAAACAACACAGTTGCTGTTTGAGACATTATTCAAAGCTGAAAATGGTTGTCTGACTGTCTGAGCTCCAAATCCATTAATATAGATTATCAATGCTAATGCACAGTCAACATTCACCTTATAATTGTTTTGTTTCAGTGACTATCAAAAACCCGACTGGCAATGATCTACTACCCTACTACTTTTTTACTACTACTACTTTTGAATCAACTGCAGCACCAGTTTCATATTTGGACTCCTGACCTTTAAATCTCTCAGAGCTAGTTTCCATAGCTCATAGGCTTCCATTCAATATCTAAACCATAAACTTGTCTTTTAGATCCTATACCAACCAGGCTGTTTAAAGATGTTCTACCATTAATTAAAATCTGATCAATTTGTCTTTGTCTCTGACATGTAGTAGTGTGATATAAATATGTTGTTGATCAAAGAGTTTGGTCTAGACCTGCTTTATATGTAAAGTGCATTGAGGCATGATTTGATGCTATATAAATATAATTTAATTTGATTTGATTTGATTTGATTTGGTTGGTTGCAGAAGGTGGGTCGTTTGGATTGGTTGGTTGCAGCAGGTGAGTGTGGAGGTAGTTAAAGGTCTAAGTCTTAGCAGGAGCAGGCATCATAACAAGATAGTTCAGACATAAATGTCATTTCACTACATTCCCTCCCATTGTGGAAAGCACTAAAAAATATAATACATTTTCAACTTAACTAATGTATATAATTGTCAAGGCACCAATGCCTTTATATAGTTCATGTATCAATAAAATTATTCTGACCCCTCTCAGTTCCTCAGCTTTATTTTAATGGCTCAACTTTTTAAAAAATCCCAGCGTCAGTACACCCAGTTCTCTTTCCTAGATCCTTATGAACACTCCTTCACATTTTTCTTTGGTCGGGGTTAAGTGGTTAGGAAATTAGATTATTTTGGGGCTTTTTGATGGCATAACCATGTCTATTGTATTTTTTTTCTTCAGGTTTTTCTTCTGCTTATATCGCCGCCTCTCTGATGTGACGCAGAAATGTGACGTACCCACAGCCGGAAGTTGCTTAGAACGCACGCGTCCTACCTGGAGACACTGTGAGTTCATTGTTTTTTTTTAACTTTATGAAATTTCACAGTAACTTAATGTTTAATGGAGCGTTTTACTATTTTCTCTTACCAGTTGATCGGTTTAAAGCCACTCTGTATTTCGTATGGTTTATGTTGACCGGAAAACACCGGTGTTTTATTTAACTGTTTGGCTGTTAGCATGATAACGGCTAACGTCAGTTCACAGTCGAAGCTCCAGAGGAGCTCATTGAAGGTTTAACCTAAGTTTCCTCTGTAGGTAACTGGAAGTTAACACCAGTGACTGTCCAGTCAAACCAGTATCCATCTGATCCTGCTACACTCGGCTGTGAACTTCCTGGTGATGTTAGTGTTGAGTTCAGCGAGACAAAACTAACGCATCCTCACCATCAGCTTCATTATTTAGACATGTGTTTTATTGTCGGAGTACAGTGTCAATGTTACTAATTTAAAAGAGAAGTTCAGGTGCCCAGAAACTGAATTATGTTGTAGATTATATAGAAAATTGGGATCCCTTCTGGGATATAGACACCGGTTAAGTTTTAAAAGTGAAAAGAAACCCTCTCCACATTCAAGATGAGGCTTCAAACTGTTCTCTTTGACAGAGCTGATAGTTAGAGCTGGATCAGCCAAACCATCCCTGAGTTATGCTACTATAGGCCAAGATTGCTGGTGGATGCACTAAGCATCTCTCTCTCTCCCTCCCTCCCTCCCTCTCTGTCTCTTTCTCTCTCTCTCTCATCACACTACTACATGTCATGAACTTTGTTGTTGTGTTTCCTCTCCTGTAGTTAGATTTTTCCCTTCTGTCCTCTCTCTCCCCGTCTTCATTCTACAGGGTTAAGGTAGGGGTCATTCTACTGGTATTTGTTCCTTTATTATTTTAACTTACAGCTGTTATTTACTAATGTACTATTATTATTAGTATCAGTCATTGCCATTATCATTAATACATGCATCTGTATGTTTTGCTTGTATTCCACTGTGTTCTCTTTTCTCCTGCTCTCTCCCAGTCTGGTTCTGCTTCAGGTTTCTGCCTCTTAAAGGAAGTTTTTCCTGTTGCTGCCGCCAAGTGCTGCTCATGGTGGGATTTGTTGGGTCCCTTTAAATAATTAAAGAAAAAAGGTTGGTCTAGACCTGCTCTATATGTAAAGTGCCTTGAGGAAAATTTATGATTTGGCACTATATAAATAAATTAAATGTGAATTTGAAATTTATTTATATGGCAGTGTCACAAATTACAAATTTACCATAAGAGGCTTAACCATCTGCTCAGTATCATGACCCCCTCTGTTCTTAGACCCCATGTCAGACAACTCCCCAAAAGACCCAGAAAAAACAACAGATGTATTGCCTTCTAGGACAGATGCACAGGAAATAGATGTTGGTACAGAATAAATAATATAGCAGTTTACAGCATGAACCATGACATAACAGATTGTAACATTAATGGACGATATGATCTGGATCTTTGGAAAAGGGTAGAGAGTTAATTGATCAATCGTTAAGAAACCTTGGATGAAGGTGTGTTTTCTTAGTAACAGTTTAAAAACGTTTTAAAGCTTGTGGTGACAATTCATAGTTTTTTGTTTTTTTTTTACTTATGTCTACTGTTTGTTAATAAAGTGATTATTTTTTATGCTCATTGGTGGTGGGTTTAGAAGACAGCACAGAGTGAAGTGTTGAGCCTGAGGCCAGTTGGACAAACCACCCATAAATCTTCTTCCTAAGGTTTCCTTAATAGGCTTATTACTACCAAGAAGCAAAAAAACAAAAGCACATCTGATTGTTTCTTAACCAAACCATGATCAAGTTTATGGTGATTAATCCAGAAAATGAATGACTCTTATCACTTTTGTGACTCTTGTGGCTCCAGTGTGTTGTGTTAAGTTGTTTGTGTTTGCTTGTGATTGTATGTTTTCAGAAAGAAAGATGGAGCTTCAGTCTCTCAGGACAGAAACAGTCAAGGAGGGAAGAGAGGGACAGAGAGGAGGAGAAGACAATGACAGAGAGACTGCAGGAGCAGGAGGGGAGAAGAAGACAGGGATGAAGAGGACACATGAGGAAGAGGAGGATAAAGTGGAGAAGAAACGGGTACATTTACTGACTATCAATCACTGAGATCTGATGTGTTATCTGTAGTTGGAAATGAATGATAATGGTGGGGAAATTGTCCATCAGGTGATTGATCACAGTTTGAAGGTAGCCAGTCACTACAACAGTCTGCAGGAAGTCGGTCTGGCTGCTCGAAGTCGAAGCAGAATCTTCTTCATGCGGAACTTTAACAACTGGCTGAAGAGCGTCTTGATTGGTAACAGATAAGTCATCAATATAATCAATCATTTTAGTCCTCACTGTTAAGCAGTTATTAGTACTAGATATTATCAATCAGTAAATCTCCATGTGGCTGTGACACTGTTTTGGGAACTATGGTGGCTTAGACAGTTCAATTCACCTTAGAAAGTCATTAGTAGTTGTTATTAGTTAATTATTTTGAATAGAAGAAAACCACCTTATGTATGTTAAAGTCCTTTGTGTTAATTGGCAGGATCTCACCTGTCAATATTAATGAATAATTAATATTGACAGGTGAGATCCTGGAGCAGGTGCGAGATGCAAGGCCTCAGCAGATATCTGTGTTGGACCTTGGCTGTGGGAAAGGAGGAGACCTCCTGAAGTGGAGGAGAGGTGGAATCAATCATCTGGTCTGTGCAGGTAATCAAGCATCCTTGATTAATATTACCTTTTGCCTGATCAGATGTTGTCAGGTTCTCTCAAACCCTTTTGTTCTTCTGCTGCTGCTTCAGCTCCTTAAACTTCTCCAGATGTCACTGTGACTTCACATTTTTGCATGTTCTTTACACACACCTGTAAAGAGTTTCATCTGTCAGAGACTCACTGGTCTCTGCTGGATCTGTCTGATCCTCAGACTCCAGCACTTTTCCATTACATTCATTGTGGTTAATTCGTCTCAGCCTCTGTACTCACCTGGCAGGTATCTTAAAGTGCACTACCTAATTGCTCAAGTTGGACCAGACTGAGCTTGTATTTCTTCAGATGAATGAATTATCACAGTTATGCCCATAATGACAACATTGTGGTGATGGGGGGGTCGAGGGTGAGCCAAAACATGGCAGCAGCAGCTAGTGGAGATTCTGTGCAACACTCACCCCTTTTCAACAGGAAGGCAGTTCAATTGCTCAACCAGGTACTCATCTCCTGCTGCTACTCCTATTTACTGAATCCCCAGGCAACTAGACCCCAGACCTCTGCAACAAATCTCTAAGCATCTGTACCTTTGCTCTTCACAGGTAATGATGTTGTTGGCTTCATGAGAGTGTGTCTGTTTCTTGTTCAAACCCTCACTTGTGGCCATGAGCTTGGGGTAGTGACCGAAAAAATTAGATTGGAGATGCAAGTAGTTTCCTCTTCAGGGTGTTTGAGCTCAGTCTCAGGTAGGGTGAGGAGCAGACATCCAGAGGAAGCTCAGCAGAGAATCACTTAGAACCCTAACCCAGTTGAGGTAGTTTGGGCATCTAATTGGGAGGCCTCCTACACCCAGAACTCTCTGGGGGTATTACATAGCCTGTCTGCCCTTGGAATGCCTCGAATCCCCCAGCAGGAGCTGGAAAGCATTGCTGGAGAGAGGGATGTCTGTGAAGTCCCTGCTCAGCCTTCTGCTATTGCAACTCGACTCTGGACAAGAAGAAAAAAAATTAATGAACGATTTCACATTTACAATTTAACTTATATTGAATGTCCTGCCCAACATTAAGGTTCAGGCTCAGAGATGAATGAAGTTAAATTACTTTTAATGTTAATAATCTCCACCTAATAGAGGCTGTTATACATATCTATTAATAATAATCACGTGTTTGTTTTCAGATATAGCAGGAGTGTCGGTGGAGCAGTGTCAGAGTCGTTACGAGGAGATGAAGAAGAAAAGCCACTCTAACGAGAGAATTTTCAGCGCTCAGTTTATCACTGCAGACTGTTCCAAGGTAGAACTACAACACATAGATCAGTTTGTCACTGCAAACCTCCACAGACTTTCTCTGCATCATTCTTGGTTTTCGCTTGTCTCTTCTGGGTCTTTTGACCTTGTGGAAATGTGCAGTGCTAAGAAAAAGTGTGTGAACCATCTGAATGACTGGTTTTCTTTATGAACTGCTCATAAATCTGATCTGTTCTTTAACTTACTTAAACACAATGTACTGAAGCTAACAAAACACAGACAATGATAACCTTTATTGTATATCTTTATTCATCACCATCAGTCACAGTGGTGGTGGACAGTCAGTAAACTTTGGACGTAATAACTGCTTAAACCTCCTTTGGCAGCACGAACCTGAACCCAACTTATCTGGTTGCTGCTGATCAGACCTGCACAACATTCAGGGGGATTTTTGACTGTTATTCTTTACAGAGGTGCTTCAGTTCAGTTCAGTACTTCAGACGGGTGCAGGGTACAGCTCTCTTCAGGTCATTTCCTCAGCAGCTCAGTTTGCATTAGGTCTGGGCTCTGACTGGCCCACTCCAGAAGGTGGATTTTCTTTTTCAGAACTATTCTGTAGTGGACTTACTTGGATGCTCAGTCATTGTCCTGCTGCATCAACAACTTCTACTGAGCTTTACCAGACATACCAGACAGACACCCTGACATTATCCTGGAGGATTCCTTGATAAACCTGGGAATTCATTGTCTCCTCCATTATGGACACTCTCCAGGCCCTGAGGCAAAGTCCCAGATCCTGATCTTCCTCCACCATTTTTCAGCGTTGGGATGATGTCATGTTGGTGAATGGAGCCTTTTTATACCATATGTAGCTGCATGTTCATTAAAAAGTTCAACTGTAGCTTCATCAGTCCACATTTTCCCAGGAGACTTGTGGAGGGTCAAGTTTCTCTTTGTCAAACTTCAGGAAGGCAGCCATGTTTTTTGGAGAGCAACAGCTTCCTCTCTGGTGTCCTGCTGTGGACTGCCTGTCTGTTCAGTGCTGTGTGCATAGTAGACTTTAATGACTTTCACTGAGTCCTCCATGTCTTTTCTGTTCCTGTGGGTTAGGGTTAGACTCTCTTGTGTCTTTGGAGTCATCTTGGCAGGATGTTGTCTTCTAGGGAGAGAAGCCACAGAATTAAAATCTGTTGACTGATGTAATCAAAATTCTCTGAGAAGAATCTGTAGCCCTTTAGCTTCATGCTCATCAACAGTTCTTGATGGTAGGTCTTCTGACAGCTCTTCTTTTGAGGCATGGTTCACATCAGCAGAAGCTTCTGGTGAATGTTGGAGTGTTTTTCTAACACACTTCAGCCTTGTTTCAGTGACTGGACCCAGCTGCTAACTCCTGACTCTAGTCATCAGGGTTCACACACTTTAACCTGCACTTGTTGTTTGAATGAATATGAACAACAACAACAACAACACAATCATTAGTGTTTAAACAGATTGTGTTCATCATTGTAATGTCGAGGATCAGACCATGAACCCAGCTAAGAGGGTCACTTCCTCCACTGTACCTGTGCTGTGACACCTGTGTGCAGGAGATTCTGTCAGAGAAGCTGGATCGCCCTGAGCTGATGTTTGACATCTGCAGCTGTCAGTTTGTGTATCACTACTCATTTGAGAGTGAACAGAAGGCGGACATGATGCTGAGAAATGCCTGTGAGCGTCTGAAACCTGGAGGTTACTTTATTGGAACCACGCCAGATGCCTTCGAACTCATGTAAGAACCAAGTGAAATGTTTTTATATAGAAGTAAACATATACATGTACTTGTATGTTTTATAATATTAGCCTGTTACTGTTGTCTACAATCTGTGCAATAATGACATGATGACTTTATTACTATCTGTAAGTAGTTTCTAACAGTGTCGATGCCTCTCCTGCCTCCTTGTCTTCTTCTTTACAGTAAACGTTTGGAAGCGTCGGACTCTCTCTCATTTGGTAATGAGGTTTTTAAAGTTTCCTTTCAGTCCAAAGGTTCATATCCTCTATTTGGATGTCAGTATCACTTCAGCCTGGAAGACGTGGTCGACGTTCCAGAGTTCCTCGTCTACTTTCCTCTTTTCGAACAGTAAGATTTGATTTTTAGTGCAGAAGAAATTGACGTATGAAAAAGAACTAAAGGCTAAAGACTGTGTACTGTTAAACTATTTTATTGACTCTGACTTACTGTAAAAGCGTGATTCATTACACTCTACTTTAAAACTTTGTTCATGGCAGCATGGCGAAGCGTTACAACATGCGTCTGGTGTTGAAGCAGAGATTCTGTGAGTTCTCTGAGGAAAAAGTGAAGCAGGAGCATCATCGCAGCCTCATGATGAAGATGATGGCTCTGGAGGTATAAATTATCAATCATTAATTAATTACAATCATTAACAATCATTTAATTGTCCTTCAGTAATCAGTTATTGGCTCTATCTCTGAAAGTGGGTTTAATGTTAACTCTAACCCAGCTCTGAGTCAGTTACCATGGTAACACTGCAGTGATGAACAGTCCTATCATAGGTATTGTCTCATATCGTAGGTGATTTTTCTCAATGAGGATGAAAAGGCTAACATTGAAAAACTGGACTAAATTTAGATTTAAAATGATTTTAGAATATTTATTTAAATCTACTGCATGTTGACATACACAATAATAATAATAGTGATAATACATAATAATCACTGCTGTTGGTTTTTAAATAACAAGTCCAGGCCTGAAAACCTCAGTGCTCAGTGCTTTTTAACTGAAAATCACCAGAATCTGAGGCTGATCCTGGGTCAGTTTGAACTTGTTCGCCAAATCAGGCTCTTTCACTGCTGCTGCAGTTTTTAAAGACAAAGGTTCGTTAATGTCACACTTGAATCTTTCTGCCTCCAACGGTTTGAAGTGGATGCTCTGATGTTCATGTACCTGTTGCCATGGTGAATTAGGTTCAGGTTCATCAGCTTAGGGTTCACATGTAATTGTCACAGATGACTTTTCACCTCCTGTGTAGTAACTCAGTGACATGTTGTGTTCACTTGTTTGTTTCAGCCATTTCCCTGTGAGGACGGAGGTCAACAGGCTACAGACAGCAGAGGAGAGTACTGCCATGCTAAAGAGCACTGCAGCAGAACTGGAGTGAAACTGCCGCTGGTGAGTCAGTTCGCTGGTTCATCTTAGTTGTAATTGGTTTAAATGTGCGTCCTGTTTGTGTAATGGTGTGGTTTGTGTTTGTGCAGGGCACCCTGAGCAGATCTGAGTGGGAAGCAGCCAGTAAGTTGATCTTGATTCCTGTTTAATGTGTTTTAGTCCAGAAAGTGAGTTTTTAAACCCTGAGGGGACATAAAGCTGGTCTTCCTCACCCCCCTGTGAGACAAGCAGATATCAGATAATGTGTTTTCACTGTAACAGAGAGTGGAGGCTGAGATGTTCGGGGGCTAAAAGCAGAATCCTTCAGAGTCACATAGGTAGATCATTCTGAAGAACTTGACAAATGCTCCTGTGTCATCTCTGCTCTCTCCAGGTATCTACCTGGTTTTTGTTTTTCAGAAAATGTCCTGATCCAACAAAGTGTGAAACTAGCTGCTGCTCATCAGCTCACCTCTTCATCTTGTGTGTGTATAATGTTTACCTATTTTTTTCTTTAATCCATTTTTTATAAACTGCTTGGGTTTGTTGATACCAATTAGAAAATGCAAAAATTTAAAGTCAGCTTCTTCAGAACAAGAATTTTCTTTTAGGATAGACCAGTCTAACCTGGGTCAGAGGGACTGGTCATCTGGCCCTTGTTTGGGAGTTTTCAGGGGATACCTGATCAGTCAGTCTTGGTCTCATGTTTAGGTGATTTGGTAGTACCTTGAAAGGTCATGACCTGATTTTTAAAGTGTACCCCAGTCTAAAGACCCACTAGAGAAACGTCTTTTCTGCAGTTGCTGGCTCAAACAAGTCCTCTGGGTTGTAGGGTTCTTATGTTCTCCTAGACTTTCTACAACCACCAGATGGGAACATGACCCTAACCCACAAAGAGACACACCCTTTGGTCATGTTGGTCCCAGAGAAGTGTTCCTGTTTCCAACACATCAATAGGAAGTTTGCTCTCTCAAAACTGGCTGTAATGATGGAATGTGGCTAAAACTGACAGCAGCTGTGGTGCAGTGAAACAGGAGGGAGTGCTAAAAGACTACAACTAACAATTGTGTGTTATGTTGTCTTTTGGGTTTTCATGAGGTATTACAAGACCTCAATCATAAAGCTCACACTAGATTGGAGTCACATTTATTTAATTTAAGTAAATTTACACATTAAAAAATAAGAACAGAAGAAAAAAGTAAAAATACAAATTGAAACTTCCACAACACAGCTCTTTTAATTTTCAAATAAAATGTTACAAAAATGAGCAAAGAAAAATACTATGCGAAAAAAAATTCTATGTGAAGAGCTGTTAGGTTTATGGTGGGATTTGTTGGGTCCATTTAAATAATCCTATAAAGAGTTTGGTCTAGACCTGCTCTATATGTAAAGTGACTTGAGGTAGCTTTGTTATCATTTGGCATCTAGTTTTACGCTGGCACAGGTCTTTGCTGAAATAATGTTTTTTTTTTTTTTTTTTAGGTACAGCTTCCTAAGCTTTTAGGGGGAAAGGAGTGGAGAATTTAAAAGAAAATCTGGATAAATAAAGTGTTTTCATCCTGATCAAAATGTCTGAATTAAAGTAAAGGTGATGAATGTTTGTGTTTTCAATAAAATTTAGTAAATGAGATTTTTGTCCTTTGTATTTATTCAATGGTGGATCCCCTCTGTTGAGTAAAATATGAGCCATCACTAATACTTTTTGTTTCCCAGAACAAGTAGGCACAGATTAGAATAAATTGAATGGAATAAAAGTAAAGGAAAGTAAGGCAGAGGCAAAGTAGGTTGAAATTAGAAGAAGTACCTCAGTTAAGGTTTTAAATGACTGATTACAATCTAATACTTCAGGGTTCAGGAAAGCATCCAGGTTGGATATAAACAGAGCAGGGTGAGGTTAGGACGGGACAATATTAGTGTCAAAACAGTCACGTTATTCTAAAAACTGGCCAATCAGGCTGTCACTTCCTATTAATTACCCACAATTCCCATATTTAATTGGAAAATTTTCTTTTTTTTATCAGCTTTTTTTCAGTTTAAGATAGGTGGATGGGTCAAATTTCCACCTGGGGGTTTCAAAATCCATTGGCGTGTAATATTTAGTCCTACGATCGTCCGAAGGCATAGTAAGTAGTTGTCAAAATTTTATTTTAGTTTTTTTGCAATAACTTTTTTTCTGAATGTGAGGCTTCTGAAACCCGGCCTCATCTGTGTATTATTTTGTCGTTCCACATCCGTTGGTATTAGGTTTTTGTCTGAAGGACCGTTGGAAGTGGGTTTTGTGAGTCAGATACTGAAATTTCGGGCTCATCGTACCATTATTTTTAAATTGTTAAACCTCCCATTTCTTTGAAAGGGTTAGGGTTAGGGTTAAGTAGTTAAATTTATCTCGATGGGTTAGGGGTTAGGGTTAGGGGTTAGGGGGTTAGGGGTTAGGGTTAGGGTTAGGGGTTAGGGTTCGGGGTTAGGGTTAGGGGGTTAGGGTTTTATACCCGTTGCAATACCTAAAACCCACCACCTTTTCCTACCAACTTACAGCATTCAAAAACAACCCCCTTAAATCTACCATTTTTAACCTCACTCAAATACAACATAATAACACATGAACAATAATAACAATAATAACAACAATGTATCATCATTATAACATAATCCCCCATATTTTATTTATACCTTAAATTTTAAATCCCTTACCAATTGTTTTTACATATTGATTATGGTTAGGGGTTAGGGTGAGGGGTTAGGGTTAGTGTTAGGGTTAGGGTTAGGGGGTTAGGGTTAGGGTAGGGTTAGGGTTAGGGGGTTAGGGTTAGGGTTAGGGGGTTAGGGTTAGGATTGGAGAAATGTGCCCGTCCCCTGGGGGGACCGGGCGGTGCGCGGGCCCTCCCCTGGTAGAAACCGCCCATCCACTCCTGGTCGCGCTGACGGGGGCGCTGGCGCCTCCTCCCATAGCGCACCGTCGTCCATTCCTGGTCCTCATTCTCCAGGAAACCCATATTGGGTCCTTTCTTCTCTTTTTTTTAAAAATAATAAGATCCACGAAACAAAATCAAATGAATGAAAAAGTTTTTTTTAATCAAAATTCAAAAATCCAAAATTAATACAAAATCAAATATCAATAAATCAAATATGTATGCCAATAAGCGACGTTTCGACCTATTATATGGTCTTCTTCAGGCCTTGGCATACAAAAATAAAGCTGGCTGCTTCAGATCACTGTCAGATGTTTCTCTCTTGATGGTCTGAACAGAAATGAGCCAACTCCTCCCCTTGCCTTTTTATACCCGTTGCAATACCTAAAACCCACCACCTTTTCCTACCAACTTACAACATTCAAAAACAACCCCCTTAAATCTACCATTTTTA